>OZ024907.1:3325768-3872914 GCA_964017125.1 Flabesymbios commensalis | reverse complement strand
GCCAGTCGCGTAGATAACCAAACTTTTGCGATTTCTGCTGTTGCCATAGCCACAAGCATAGTTTTGTAGATACACGTTGTCACTTGGGCCAGGGGTAATGTGGCGACAGCAACTGCAGACCGAACTTGTTGTGGCCGATACGGGCCGGAGGGAATCCGAGACTGACGAGTTGTCGGCTTCCGCTCAGCTTTTCACCACGTGTGAACGCCACATTCGCTCACTTCGACTGAACTGCTCTGAGAGCACGGACGCATAAATCCGCCCCTCACGTTTGCCGGCCCACGAGGCCAGGTCGCCACTCTCTGACGCTAGGTCTAGTAGCACACCGCATCTGACACTATCTGGAATATCATGAAAAGCAAAGAAAGACAGACTCATCCTGGTGTTAACTTGATTTATCCACCCCTGCTGACCGGGCAGGATTCTGAAAAAATAGTTTGAGCATGGTGGTCTTTACCCTGACCCCCATGCCAACAATCCCATCATGCGTTTCGTAGTGAAAGCCAACAGCATGTTGAGAAAAGCGAGACTAACATGGCATATTCATGGACTACAATCTACTAACCTAAATACCCCAGAAGAGAAAACCTAACATGGCATAACCACAAACTTACTGACCTAACTCATCAATGCTATTTTACATAGTCAATATGGATGTTTTTTCAAGATCTGGGTTTTTCAGCAAGACCAGATTATTGTTACTCAATTATTGTGATGTAGTTCATGTTACAGTAACCGTGTCAACTGTACATAGATACTAATATTTATGTCAATGACTATATTTAGCAATAAAAAGCTGCATGTACCATTCCAGGTGAAAATAGAGTTTTCATCTTTTTACATCCACGGCGGATTTAGACCACATTTCTTCAGCATTTATGATGGAGACAGCTCATCAGCTCCTCTCCTTTTGTCAGCCAATGGAAGAGCTATTCCTGGTCCAATCATCACATCTGGCAACCAAGCCTTTATAATACTGACATCTGACATACATAGTTATCCTGATGTACGATTTTCGACGATTATGACAGAGACAAAACACCGTAAGTACCATATTAATGGAAATAATACACCGTAAGTACCATATGGACAGAGAAAATACACTACACTATCATAATTGTAACTTGAGTTTGAATCACAACTGTATCATTCGCTCCGCAATATCGATTGGGTTATGTCAGTGTCAGTTTATGCCCTTTTTGTTTCAGGGCTTCATTTTTTTGTCACCGCTTCACTTAGTAACCATATTATTATAAAAATACTATATTTTCTTCAAGAGCTCTATTTCGTTGATGCTGGATTACTGATAAGATACACATCTATGTACATATATAAACATAATTTTTTTTTCTTAATTCGTATATTACTTATTATTACTATTGAAGCTTAAACTTACTGATGTCATTCTGTCGATATATGCCATAATTACAAGAGGGCAGGCAGATCACCAAGTTGTAGTAAGTGGTCTCTAGTACTAACAAAGAAAGATCAATGCGTTGTGGGAAGGGGTGGGCTAAGCGCTTTTGTGTCAAAATAATATGATATTCATGATTTAAATTTTTCATTACTATTGGATGCTTATTGTGCCAGATAGCATGAACATTACTATAGTAATGTGAGTTATTGGACCATTACTATTGAACAAAATGTGAATTATTGAACAAGTTCAGCTCAATGAAATGCAAAACGCCGACCCTTATTGACTTTTTCATGCGTAGGCCTAATAATATCTGGAAAACAGTGCCAGATAGCTAGACCATTAGTATTTTGCAAAAGTTATTCCCTGAAAAATGTCGACTCTATACAATTTAAAATGGCCGACTTACAGCTTTCATTGACGTTGATATGCCTAATATTTTGAACAGTGCTATTCTTATCAGCTCTTTATGAGCTAATGTATCACATAATTTTCTTCACCTTATTTCAGGATGTATGGTGTCACAATTGACTCCTTCGACGATCGACGACCCATACAACGAAACACGTAACATATCCTGCTCAGTAGAATATGTAGATACTACGGTGACGTTACAGCACTACTACACCTGTAGCCACCCTTGTGGGGATGAGCTGACCTGTGTTGGCTCTGGACAAGTGGTCGGTGCAAGATATCTCAGATGTGACGGTGCTCAAGGTATTATTTAGAATAGAATAATGTGAAACAAAAGGAAGTTATGTTTTACGAAAATCAGAGATAATATTTATTCATAATATTCAAACCAGTAAAACATTGTAATTACTAAAGCTTTGAGCAGATATGTTGAAGATGCTTAATATGTATATAGCTATATATTTTATTATGATGTCATTCATCTTTAACATGTTTAAAGGTGACATATCACCCCTTATATAGTATAAATAAATTTGTGACAAATAAATCAAAGTTGCCACAAGATGGGGCACAAGTGTTTCCTTATATGGGGTGATTGGCTATCATGTCACCCTCTGAGAGGGTCACATTATAGCCAATCACCCCCATATATGGGGTGATTGGCTATCATGTGCTGTAATCATGGTGCTGTAATCAGTCAGGTGTGACCGAGCTGTTGATTATGAGGGATTCTCAATATGGTCAGATATGTTTCAAGTCAGTTAAAACCCTCAGAGCTCTGTATTTTTAGCCGTGGAAAAGGCCACAGCTGAGAATGTAGAGCTCCTCGGGCTTTATCCTATATACTTCAATTGAATGATATACGTATTTCGCTTCTTGATAATTTCTCCGTTTCAGACATAATTGTGCAGCCACTTTATTCCGCTGGGGTGGAGTGTCAATGCTCAGTGGGTTCCGATAATGGTCAGTGTTCTACTTACATTTATCTATGTTAATCCTTACAACGTTGGTTTATTTTTGTTTAAACCATCGAGAACAAAGGGTTTTATACAATTTATACGGCCTTTGTAAAAAATTAAATTCTTCCACAGCGGTATCGTTTTTATATATCAGAATTTGACTTCTGTAATTCTGACGTATATATTAAACCTGTCCCCGCGCTGTTTGAACATTTTTAAATTTCTATAAAATATTGTAATTTGTTGAGACATAAACTATGTAGTCTTTGAAGTTGTTTTTATCTTCCTGTCCTTAGCTAAATTAATTTGCATGCTCGATATAATTATGGTGAGAGCTACAGCCATATAAAATCTTAGGATTGATATAAAAAACAAATAAAAAGCAATCCGTTTTGACCGATCGACCTTGATTGATGCAGAGGGTTTCCCATGGTATGCTAGAAGACTTGTATTATGCTAGTATTATATCATCAACATGTTTCTGACTTGTATATAAACATAGTGTATTGTTTCATCAACACGTCCCTGACTTTTTGGTTACATCATGCATTATGTTATTACCATGTCCCTGACTTGTATATACACATCATGCATAATGGTATCAACATGCCCCTGACATGTATATACACATAATGTACTATCAACATGTCCCTGATCTATATATAAACATAATGCATTAGGTAATCAAAATGCCCCTGCAGATGGCCATGATATAGTATGATATCAACATTCCCTGGTTTGTAGCTAAACACAATGTATTATAATATCAACATGCCCCTGTGTAGATGGATACAATGCCTTATAATGATTATTTTCATTCATGTGAACAATTGCCTGCATCATCCCTCATCTTGTTTGAGCTTTCATATGTATTTGCTGACCCTGTGTACACTATCATAGCTTGTTAACCGTATAAGTATTGTAGAAGCATGTTCACCGATCATAAAAGATGCAAGCGAAGCCTTGACTGTGTCTGCCCCGGAATGTAGTGCGGCGCCTAGCGAGCAGCTAGATTACTACATGTTCTGTGATGGCTACTCAACCGAACCACACCATGCATGTGAAGTGAAGATAGAATTTCAATCTGGGTGGATAAATACTTCTTGCCCGGGAGAAGGAGGTAGCGTTGTTCATTTAATCTGTCTCTACTTCTATTTCTAGGTGATGTGTGGTGTATTAACTAAATATTTATATATATTCTCAACATGGCTTTCTGTAATCGACGAAACGAAACTGACGACACGAAACAAAACTGAGGAAAGAAACTGACGAAACTGGTTTCCTATATTCAGATGAAACGACACTAACGAAACATGTTTCCTGTAATGGACGAAACTAGGTTCCTGTAATTGACGAAATTGACAAAACTGGTTTCCTGTAGTAGACTAAACTGACGAAAATTGGCTTCGTGTGATCTACGAAACTGACAAGACCAAACCCAAGAAAACTGGCTTGCTGCTATCGACGAAACCGGTTTCCTGTAATCGATGAAACTAGCTTCCTGTAGTTGAGGAAACTGAAAAAACTGCTTCCAGTAATTGACCGAACTGACGAGAACTGGCTTCTTACACAAAACTCACTTGATTAAACTAGCGAGACTGACGAGACAGAACTGTACTACTAAATCCAATATTTGGTTGACACCTGGTTAACGCCTCGTGTCACATATTATATACTTATTATAGGCCTATGTCAGATAGAAGGCAAAAGGAAACAATGCGTTTTTCGCCAAAACATCATGCATTTCACGTTTAATCTCACACTATTCTGAATATCCGGGCTAAACTCCATTAGTTGTCTTTCCAACTGAGGACGAGACGTTGAATAAATGTTAATTGGTCTAACGTTGAACCACACCATTAAGCCAACATTGGTTCAGCGTAAGTATAAAGTGTTCACAAGGCTTATATATCTGCAAACACGCATTATACTCCACTCGACACACAACTCTTTCGATCCACAACTCTTTCGATCCACAACCCACAGGACCCTGGAGATAAAAAACAGTTTATCCCAAGATTTATGGTAGCTAAATATTACTACTTCAAGTATATCACAGCATACTTAAATCTTGACATCATGTTACAACATTGAAACGACACTGGGCAAGATCCCGCATTACTATCTCACAGTTGAGATGTTTGTGTGATTGTCATAATTACTCTTACAAACATTTAATATCATTATGTTTCTTTATGTGTCATTAAAACCCTTGAATACCCATAAATATAATTAATTAACCGTAAAATCCTGCAAGTACCATTGAATGCACATACATACTATTACGAACGTTAAATACCATAAAATATCATAAAGTACCCTTAATATATATAGAAAGAGATATATGTATAAATGTTATGTGTTTTTAGTGAGGAGTATCATCCCGTATGCATCACCAGAAAATTACTTTGATGCATCCTGCACATGTGGTAGGTATTTTTTTTACTTGTTATAACATAAAGATATTAATGCCATGCAATAGCAATTTTACATTGCAATACTAACTGACTTTTGGAAAAGGGACATTTTAGATGATATTAGTGATCATAGACCTGCAATGTGTAATGGGCAAGATTGATCACTAAAGAGGTTAGCAACATTTCTGGATAATGGCCAGGTGCCATATGGCAGTGTGGGCCACTCAGCATTTCAAAATGCCGAGAATGACCGCCATGGTTTCGCTGGGATGAAATTCCCCATTGGCCTTGTAATGATCCGTTCCCTTTTTAAAGATTGGAAGGGTATCCCCCCTCTGTCCCAGGCCAGGGTGAATACCCTTTCTATTTGTAAAGAGGGGATTTCTCACTGACGTGGGATTGGCCGGTTGCCGCTATACGGATAGGAAGGATATTCCCCCTGTGCCCTCTATAAAGATTGGAAGTGTATCCCCACTCTGTCCCAGGCCAGGGAGAAAACCCTTTCTATCGGTATAGTGGGAAGTTTCCTCTGACGTAGTATTGGCCGGTTGCCTCTATAAGGATAGTCCCAGGCCAGGGGGAGATAACCTTCCTATCTGTACAGAAGGGATACTCTATTGACGTGGTATTGCCTCCATATAGATAAAAAGGGTATTCCCCCTGTCCCAAGTCAGAGGGAATACCCTTCCTATATGTATAGAGGAAATATCCCACTGCCGTGGTATTGACCCGTTGCCTCTATAGAGGTAGGAAGGGTATTTCCCCTGTCCCAGGCCAGGGGGAATACCCTTCCTATCTGTATAGATGGAATATCCCACTGATGTGGATTGACCCGTTGCCTCTATGCAGATAGGAAGGTTATTCCACATGCCCCGGGCCAGGAGGAATACCCTTCCTATATGTATAGAGGGGATATCCCACTGACGTGGTATTGACCCGTTGACTCTATACAGATAGAAAGGGTATTCCCCCCGCACCAGGCCAGGAGGAATACCCTTCCTATATATATGGAGGAAATATCCCACTGCCGTGGTATTGACCCGTTGCCTCTATAGGAAGGATATTCCCCCTGTCCCAGGCCAGGGGGAATACCCTTCCTATCTGTATAGAGGGAATTTCCCACTGACTATATAGAGGTAGGAAGGATATTTCCCCTGTCCCAAGCCAGGGGGAATACCTGGTATTGGGCCGTTGCCAATCATCTAAGTGAAT
This sequence comes from Flabesymbios commensalis, assembly GCA_964017125.1. Taxonomy (NCBI): domain Eukaryota; kingdom Metazoa; phylum Annelida; class Polychaeta; order Terebellida; family Flabelligeridae; genus Flabesymbios; species Flabesymbios commensalis. The sequence continues at coordinate 3,866,495 of OZ024907.1, read as the reverse complement.
GCTAAAGCTTAGCAATATTTAGATAGAAATGGGTGTTATAGTCTGTTTAAATATTATCAGTAGCGCCTGATTTTTACTGATTTCTCGAACGATTTAAAAAAAATTGAGCAAACATTATATTGTTTAAGCGAAACCACTTCAAAAAATGTAAAGATTTATTTGGTATTTCATTTGTTGGAAAATTTGACAAGTAATTAAGATTAACCCTTTAACCGCCGGTGCCGCATATATTCGTGTTTTCATTTTTATTAGCACATTATGTACCAACGTTTAAACATGTTAAAGATAAAATATGACATCAATCAGCAAAATTTCAAAACAGTTGACCTCCGTTTTGTCAAATCTGAATGATTTTCATTCACTTGAAGTTGTGGATCGCGTCAGCGAGACACAATTTCAAGTGGGTGAAAATTCATATTGAATAATTTGGCGGTTAAAGGGTTAAAACTAAAAAAAAAGTTAATGTGTGTAGACAGGTGTGTCACAATGTTAAATTGTAACATGGTTGATCCGCTGATAATTGACCGCTGATAATGTCATTGATGTGTACTATTTTAGATTGCCAAGAATCAGTGTTGACGGCTGATAATGTCATTGCTATGTACTGTTTTAGATTGCCAATAATCAGTGTTGACGGCTGATAATGTCATTGCTATGTACTGTTTTAGTGTTGACCGCTGATAATGTCATTGCTATGTACTGTTTTAGATTGCCAAGAATCAGTGTTGAGCCGCTGATAATGTCATTGTTGTGTACTGTTTTAGATTGCGATAAATCGGTGTTGACCGCTGATAACCTTATTGCTAAATTGTACTGTTTTAATTTGCCAAGAATCAGTGAAATAATGTGATTGCTATGTACTGTTTTAGATTGCCAGAGATCAGTGTTGACACGCTGGCAGGTGAATAACCAGCCCCCTTCAACTGCGTGCACTGTGACCGGTGCAGATTTTCACTCAGATCTTGAGTTTTACCACATCTGCAGTGGCTCTTGTGAGAACGACACCGACACCTGTTTAGGCTCAGAAGACGCTGTTGGCAGAAGATATCTGGAATGTGATGGTGCAACAGGTATATAAATATAAACGAACCATTCAAAATTAAAATTACAAATTAAATTACACAGTGTTCCGAACATAAAAGCAATACAGCATACACATGAAGTATCGAAGAATATTTATATGTGGGTGTTCGCTGGATAAATCCAGTGTCAAGCAGATAAATCTAAACTTCTACCTGTCTGTTTGTTCGAGATGTTTTTGTGCATTTGAAATAATAAACACATTCGACACAAACATATCACTTCTTGGCATTCTGCTACACTATACATTTTGTTGACTTTTTTGACAGTCTGTCAACCTATGTATAAAGTTATTGCTGGTATGCTGGTATTGCTGGTATTGCTGGTAACTTTATTGCTTGATTATCTCACAATCTGTTTTTTTTCGGCAGTCTGAAAATGATCCTTTTTTTGTTTTCCCTGACTGTTAGACTTGCACATCTTTGATATCAAATAATCCTTCTACTAGTCCAACAGCCAAAAGCGGATTTTTAGAGTAACCTTGACCGATATAGTTTTTTTCTTGACTGATTATGCATCGCTAGCATCCTAGTGATGATATTCTCGGCGGATGTGGGTTTCAAACCCTTGAGGGATTTTTTAAAAAACGCAAAATGGCCGCCATGAAAACACTACATTTATCATATCTTCCTCAATATTTGAGATTGAGACTTGGTTGTTCTCACCAAACCATGGTATCAGGTAATAAAATAAAATACATGAGAACCTTATTGGACATTATTATCGTGCAAAATTCAAAATGGCCGCCATGAAATCACTTATGTTACCATATCTTCCTCAATAATTGATTTTTTCACCATGCCCTATGTTTTCGGTATCGAAGAATACAATAAACACATGCAATGGTCATCAATATCCTGCAAAGTTTAGAATGGCCGCCATGAAATCACCAAAACGTTATCATACTTTCGTCAATAATTGAACTGGAGACGATATTTTTTCACCAAACTATATGAAGTTAGGTTACTTCAATGACAAATCATAGAAACACTGAATAACAACTTATTTTTACGTTTGAGTACACACAACATATTGGTAAATATAATGACTGCGAGTCATCACATTCGCCACATTATCTGATATTCATTCTGCACATGAATTTTGAATTTCATAAAGTAAATTACAGAACAAAGATTAATACTCACTTATTCTTATTCTTCTGTGATTCAAACATTTATCTGGCCAAAATATTTATGTCATGTTATATAATAAATAAGAATGATCATGTGAATGTTTCCATTATCGAATGGCTATTGGACTATAGGCCTAACAATAATAATGTAAACTAAAGATTATTCCATGGTATTCATAGGAACATAAAACGACAAATTGTCTTTTGTTAGTTACCAATGCAGTGACCGTATATCACTTTAAAGTGGTGATTAAATAGCAATCCATATACCTATTGCTTCTTTAAATATTGTAAACATGTTTGTAAACATGTCATAAAGTAACAACTGTGTATATTTTATAATCATCATAAATACATCAGGTCACCAACAAGGTCATACCATACCTTCCTGATAATTGTATACATTTCTCAATCCGACATTCAGCCAGCGAATATGCATATCTCGGATGATTCACATTGCCATATGATTTTCCAATGCAAAATTATGCTCAAATGGTACTTTACTTCGTACCCCAGCTCTACCATTCACTTGCCAGGCATTCAACAAATATTTCACAATACATACTTTCACAACTGTACAATGTAATTTAGAGCTGCATAAGAGCATGTTACTGGTAAACACTAGGTTATTGTTCCCATCTGAGTTGCATTATAGCATTCCTCTAATTATCTTAAATTATTGTTAAATAATACTCATGATAATAAAGTACATTATACACTCTGAATTATAATGACACAAGTTAATGAAACATGAAAGGACATTACTATGTGATATTTATGGAGCTGTTATTGCTATGATGATCTGATGTGGTATATAATTCGTTAGCCCTAAACATATAACTTATTCATATATGTCTCCCACAGGTTTAATATGGTTATATTAAAAAGCGTGTGGAAATTGGTTATTGTACTTTTAATTCAATGTACGCAATAATATAATTATTATTACAGCTACTACAAGGGATAGATTTAGTTTTTCTGTAATGGCTACAAATTTGAAAAATTAATTAAATCCAATTAAATCCAAAAGTACCTTTAGTACTACTACAATATAGGATATCACCAAAAATATGTTAAGAATTCTGACTGCTATAGTGTTATATCAGACAAACGGTGAGATGAGGTTAAATATGCATGTATATCGCTGATTAGTTAGCTATTGCGCGAATCTACATGAATAATACTATTTATGATACTAGAAGAACTAAGCAAGGTCGATTTTTTTCCGAATGGTAAAGGTTTTATGATATTTCATTTTGTTGTATTGTGACTGCTAAAATGTGTTGTTTGGTACGTGACCTTTCGTTGTCTTTTTTGGTGATTGACACGATCCGTAGCAGTACCCTAAAATTCATGCTTGAGGATTTGTTTATATATGTGATATTGACTGACATGAAAGATAATTATTGTGTAATATCAGATATTTAAAGCAGCCCCTTGGGATGACATCAATTTTCGTTTTTAATTCCGTACTGAAGTAGTGTATCCCACGAATCATGTTTTTATTTTTTTCAGAATCTTCATATTTTTATAGATATTTTTAATCAACATTTCTATGCATCCAGAAGTAACCCAAACAAACTATTTGTATACCTGAAGGACGATTGAATGTTCTCACAGCATTGGGCCACATGCTGATGGCATCGGCCCAGCGTTGGGTAGACAATCAGTGCTACAGGTGTGTCCTCCCGTGTCCTGACTATGAGACACCAATTAGCGGCGACTTGTTTGATCTTACCGTCTGATACGTGGGAATATGTGATGTAAAGTGCTGAATATCGCTGACTTGTTTTGTTTACATGACAATATTTGACCTGGAAATACAACTATTTCACTCTTTTTCGGTGCTTTAAAATTGTTTTTTGACTTTTTCGTATTTTTAGTTAAGATTAGTAGGCTATATAGCTTCATATACATTAAATTTTCAAAATTGACAACATTGAAAATGTCTCATCCCAAGTGGTCCCTTTAATTACCAGTATATAATATAAGTTCAATAAAAATCTAATCACAATACATACTGTGTGTGCTAGTGTAGTTTGCCCTGTATATAAATTACCAAACATCAAGTAGCCTATACGACACATCACAACAACAGACGAGCATTCACCCAAATATGGGAGCAGAGTTTCCTTCTCAACAAAAATAATGGTAAAACTATTGTCAGTTACTGGCTCATTCCTAAGCTATTGTAGCGGGCACATTAATAATGTTTGCTAAATGCTATAAAAAGGGTGCTTCTGCAGTGTGCTTTGCTATGTATGGAAGAGAACATCCACTGTAATTGTTTTTATTAAATTGTTTTTCAGGCATAATTCTGATTTCAAAATAAGATAAAAACATTGCATTCACTGATAACAAACACAAGTGGCTTGGTGAAAACATCAAGTCCCTCTCTGAAATGTTGAGGACAGTATACACATAATCAGATGTGGGCCTACTTTTATTCGGTAACTATCACTAATATAGTATCGAGAAATCGGTGTCAACATAAAATTGTTATCAAGCGAAGGATGTCAAATAAAGGTACCGTGTGTTTCATTGTATTACTGATATCGTAGCAAATGGTTTGCGAAATATTGCCGTCGTTATCTCAATTCTTGATGAGAATAATAACGGTAAAAAAACATTTATTTCATGGCGGCCATTTCAAATTTCTCATGATAGTGATAGTGATAGTTCCATGTGTTTTATTGTATTCCTTAATACAGAAAACAGATGATTTGGTGAAAAATCAGGTCTCCATCTCAAATATTGAGGAAGATATGAGCACTTCCGTGATTTTATGGCAGCCATTTTGAATTTTCCGTTTTTAAACCATTACTCAGGAGTTAGAAGCCCACATCCGCCGAGATATCATCATTAGTATGCTAGAGATGAATAATCAGTCGAGAAAAAAACTAAATCAGCCAAAACAAGATCACCCCCCCCCCCCCCCTAGCTGCCGGACTAAAATGATCTAACAGTATATATAAATTATATATACGGTTCAATATAATGTCATTGCAATTTATAGGTCATTGAAATATTAATGGGTGGCCTCCATGCTAGCGACATTGTGGTCTTAATGGAGGTCTCCCAAACCGCCTGTAAATTGTTTCACTCATCTTTCATTTACTTATTCTCATGGTTCAATAAACACTTTTTCTTCTATGGAATGTGTTGTGTTAGATTCAGCAGGCCAATGAGTACACAGTATGTCACTCATTTGAAGTTTTATAACACGGTAACAAACATAACTTCAAGTTTTTGAAAATGTGAAATTTGTTTAATAACTCTTTCTGCACGGGGACTGTTTTCATACGTCAGAATCTGTAGACGTCAAATTCTGACTTATAAAGAAGGTTTGACGTATAAAGACTGTTCCTGCACTGAAATAATTTAAATATTTATAATGGTCGTAAGCCATAACATTGGTATTCAAATGAATCGGAAAGACTAAGATATTTATGCTGATTTCACATGGGAAACAACCCTTTGGTCTCCATGGTTTATACACAATAATTGTAGGAGTTAAATCTAAGATCAAATTGTCTGATTTGAAGGACAAATAAAAAGCCTAAACATTGCTGTAGACGTGAGTTGTACCATACGGGTCAATATTCTATAGCTGGAAAATTCTGGAAAATTACTTTGTTTAAGGCACAATTACACAATTCCTTTACCCGGATGGTGTGGAATGTCGTTGTGACGAGTCTGTCGGTAAGATTGAATTTTTATTAATTAATTAATGGTCATTTTTGGGGTCAACCGGCCTGATATAGTTTTATTTATCTATGAATAGCTGTGTAGAACATACCTATTGCAATTGTCAGTTTTATTATTATTATTATTATTATTATTATTATTATTATTATTATTATTATTATTATTATTATTATTATTATTATTATTATTATTATTATTATTATTATTATTATTATTATTATTATTATTATTATTATTATTATTATTATTATTATTATTATTATTATTATTATTATTATTATTATTATTATTATTATTATTATTATTATTATTATTATATTATTATTATTATTAATAATATTATTATCATATATCATTATCATTATCACTATTATTATTATTATTATTATTATTATTATTATTATTATTATTATTATTATTATTATTATTATTATTATTATTATTATTATTATTATTATTATTATTATTATTATTATTATTATTATTATTATTATTATTATTATTATTATTATTATTATTATTATTATTATTATTATTATTATTATTATTATTATTATTATTATTATTATTATTTTCATTTTTATTATTTTTATTATAATTATTATAATTATTACAGTCCGTTCGACGGTGGAGTCAGTTCTGAAATGAAAGTAAGCTTTTCTCAGTCAAAATTTCGCGAAATCCCATGTAGTATTTAGAAAGTTAGAGCATTTGACATGTGACATAATTTTGAGAATAAACCAGTATGAGATTAGTGACCTAAATGAGAAACGTTTTATTTCTAAATTCACTACATGTCAAATGGTTTACCTTTTGAAATATTAAATATTTTCAGGATAGATGCCACATGATTGAAATCGCTTGAGAATTGAGTAATCAGCGGAAAAGCTAACTTTCCTTTTGGACTATAGAAGATGATAGTAATTGTACTTACGTTGATAATAATTGTTTTAGCAGATTGTATATTGTCATATTATAATGATCCTTTTTGAAGGGAAAGGCAAATTATCGTAATGAACATTAATAATGCCATTGCGTCTGTTATATTCCTAAATTTAGGCGGCTGAGGTCTGTAAATTAACTTTTAGAAGACAAGTTTTGCTTGATGACATATGATAGCTGATGATATTGAACCTGTATATCAGTGTAGATTGAATCTCTCGCCCTATGATTGTATTGACAGTTTACTGTCTGCAATTGGTCTTTTTTTGTTACAGAATTTAGGCTTTACCATGTAAGCTAAATGTTGCCATTATAAATATATCTGTAATACAAATACAAATACTATACAAGTATAGTATGCTAACCCTGGTTTAAAATATCAAAATTAAATAGTCCACATTTTCACTCACTTTTTTCTCGCTACCGCGACCCACAACTTCAAGTGAGTGAAATATTTGTTTTAATTTGAGACAAAACATACACAGTTGTAGTCTATGGAAATTTTGACATATTATAGACATATCATGCAGCCAAAATAAAAATGATGATTTTGGCTTGATTGTGTCACATTAATTATTTTTTATCTCAACATATTGTAGAAGCATGCTCTCCTATCACTAGAGATCGCAACCAAACCTTGACCCCATCTGATCCGGAATGTAGTGCGACGCCTAGCGAACAGCTCGATAATTATTTATTCTGTGGAGATTCCTGCGCAGAGCCACACCATGAATGTCAACTGAAAAAAACATTTCGAAACGGCTCAATTACTGTAAACTGTCCAGGAGAAGGTAAAATATAAATATACAATCTCACTGCTTTAAGTAATACATTGTTTCTTTCATTTTTAACCCAGCAACATCACCAACGTCTATGTGAAGAATGTGAAATATTGGGTGATGAGTATCATTTTTTGTGTCTGTGTAAACAAACAGATCAAAATATATTTCACATTATTTTTGGACAAAACCATCTATGAATAAATTTGTTGAACTATTTTCCCCAGAACACAGTGAAACTATTATTAATCTAGCCATATTTGTTTATTTCGGACTTGAAGTGTTTGCAAACTTATCATTTTTTTGTTTACAAATTGTTGTATTCAAAGGGAAATAACACCCTGTCTCTTTATTCATACACCGTACATATTGTATATATTGCACTGTATAAAAAATTTGTACACATAAATCTATCTATAATATATATATATTGAGTGTCACATATGTATGTTAACCCTTTAAATCCTAACGATGCATTAAAACATCACTTTGCATCTATGAAAAATGAAATAGTTTCCTACGCCTAGGGATTTTAGAACGAAAATTATCATGGGACTGTTTTTATAATAACGATATTTTGTTTTTATTTGCCACCCACTTCATAGCATCTTCATTCACTACAAGTCGAGAATTGCGATAGCAATCTCTACTTGTAGTGGATAAAGATGACAATGCTAAATTCAGGCGTGAAAGTGTTAAGTGCCATATACGTGACATAATAATTGTTGTGTTTTCTTTTAGATTCATTAAGTATCACCCCGTATGCATTGCCAGAGAGTAGCATTGATGAACCCTGTACGTGTGGTAGGTCACATTTACTGAAAATAATCTTTATCGTCAGCAGAGTTTAAAACTCCCGCCCATTGTTGACACCTTGACTGACACACTTGCCGTCAACTTTATTTGTTTCCTTTTAACCCAATCTATTGTCGTTTTTAATCTGTTTTATTATACGTCCACCAAATCACTGTTATTGTGAATGGAATGTGTTGCGAAACATCACCATTTGCAAATATGTATGCTCAAATTAAACAAGTATGAGTAATTTTTTAGCCACTTGAATGTGTGGTTCGCTGTAGCGAGACACAACTTCAAGTGGGTAAACATTTGAATGAACTAACTTATCAGGATAATTGTTAGTAAGAAATCAGAACAATATCACAACTCACAACTCTCCCCCTCCTAAGTAAATTATGAAACATTTTTTTTATCCCTTATCATATCTGATTAACGTTTTGAGATATTCCCAAGAATTTTGAGACTGACATTTTGTGAGAAAATCATGGAAACAACTTTAAACCAAACAAGGACGACATAAATATTCTATTCTATATTATTTCAACACAAGGGATATATTAATCAATTAGATTCTGCTCAGATATCAAACATATTTGCATTACAAGCATATTCACATTGCGCAAATGCTTTATTCTATATTATTCCAACACAAGGAATCGATTAATCGATTACATTCAGCTCAAATCTCAGGCATATTTACATTGCGTATACAAACACGGTGGTTGGCCAAGGATGAAGATGTATTCGTGTTGGTACCTATACAGTTAGTAATAAAGCGAGAAAGTCAATCCTATTATGATTGTTTAGATTGTGAAGAGTCGCTTGTAACGGAATGGATGTTATATAACCAGGCCCCGTCCAGCTTGTGTTCTGTGGTAAATGTTGATCTTTACGGTCACCGAGGGCACAATCATATCTACAGCATCTGTAGCGGCGCCTGTAGCAGCCAGAATCTCACCTGTTCATGCCAAGGACAACTGGCCGGTGTCCGGTATCTGCTGTGTGATGGTATACAAGGTATGTAGATATAATTGACAAATATAGATTTCGGTCATAGAGTAGTTCCGTGTTGGGTAGAACATGCAAATACTTCTATTTTTATTGACGAAATTTCGGTCATAGATTAGTTCCAAGTTGGGTAGAACATGCAAATACTTCTATTTTTATTGACGAAATTTCGGTCATAGATTAGTTCCAAGTTGGGTAGAACATGCAAATACTTCTATTTTTATTGACGAAATTTCGGTCATAGATTAGTTCCAAGTTGGGTAGAACATGCAAATACTTCTATTTTTTTGACATAATTTCGATCATGGATTAGTTCTGGGTTGGACAAAACATGTAAATAGTTATATTTATATTGACAGAATTTCGGTCACAGAGTAGTTCTGGATTGGGTAAAACATGCAAATACTTGTATTTATATTTTACAGGAACTAAGTATATTGGAAATGTTAACCAATGCTCAAGTTTGGCATTATATAATCACCAGTTAGGATAGTGTTAAAACAGTATATGAAATTGGAGTGGCCCATTCAAGCAAACAGTTGACCAGCGTCAACTATACACTCATTGCATTGTATAAATCATGAAGACCGAAGGTTTTTTTTCAAATTTAAAATTCCCATAAATGTCTTAGTTAGGTCTTTCCGCTTCATTTGAATACCTATTTTATGGGTCTACGGCCATTAAAAATATTTTATTTTTTACAGTGCTGGGATCGACTTTAGTCGGTAAAATCTGACTCTAGGGGTTAACGTCAAAATCAATTACGATAGATTTGCAGAACTGAATATATTTGGCGCTGTATGCTTAGTGCATACGGATCTACTAATCTCTAGAATTCCGTTCTTCTTCCTTCATGCAGGCAATATCTATATACCTGTTATGAACTCCAGGTCGGGTTTCACTTCCTCTTTTTAAGTTTTGTCCATGGGAATTTAATAAACCAATCTTTCGAACAGATCAGGGTCAGAATATTAAATGAAAACACGAAGTCTCATGAAAATAACAATAACAAAGTATTTCCTCAAACAATTTCACGGTGATGGGTTCAGTTTGACAAAACGTCACAATTCCTTAGACAGACAAGTTTACATGAATAGACAAGTCAACTTACATAAACCTCAACACAGTCACTGAGGATCCTCAATTGACACAGGGTAAACATATCCAAAAAGGTATTTATAATCCAAATAGAAATCTAATCCACAGGTCAGTAACGTCAATCTTTTACAGCTTCCAGAAATTATCAATGTCCACAACGTTAGCCTATTAAGTATATGTGCATGTGTTCCAAGATTTGATGTAGAAAACCTTACTTTCAGTAAGTTTGTCAGTATGGCTAAACAATGAAATATTAGACATGCAGTTTCATGGTTAATCCAATTCTCATTCATCAGATCCACTATCCTTCCACTAGCGTCAGCTAGTGGCTCTGATTGATTGCACAGTAACATGTGTTCTGTAGACGTATTCATGAATTTGACCTGATTTGGTATCTGGCCAATAAGGCAATACCTGACAAAAATAGTGTCCTTGACATTCAAAACCACATGGTCAATGTTGATTTTATGTTGGGCCAGCGTCGTAGACAATTGGCATACATCAATACAGAAGTGTCAATCATACAGCATAACCAGGATAGGTCTACACCGGCCCAATGTTTTCTTAATGTTGGGCCTGCATCGCAAACGATGGACCAACATTAAACCACCAGTCACAACGATGACCCAGCGCTGGGTTCATGGTAATCCACAATCTGAGATGCTGTCCCAACATTAAACAAAGAGTGGTTGTTAACATCACTTTGGACATTCTGCTGGTATCTTGGTCTTACACAAAAGCAAGTCTACAACAACACAAGTAAAAGACGCACATCCAATGCTGCTTTTATGCTGGGCCGTCATTGTATAGGATGGACCGACTATACTACAACACAGGTTGATCGCATGTACTGGTCATAATAAAACTAGGCATATACTGCCGACCTTAGCCCAGTGTAGGGGAGACATAATTATATAAACTTGTCTCTCATAGGTGCAAGGAATCCTCGAACTTGCCATAGTTTCAGGGTCAGGTGTGGGTCACGGTACACCAGATTTTGATGCCCAATCAAAACGCAGGAATTACAGGAGATAATCTCAAAGCACTGTAGCAGGGCCACCTAGCTGTGCTAGTGTGGCCCTGAGAAGGAGGCTGGGTTAAACCCTATATTGTGATCGACTCGACCAGTAGAAAATAACAGTAGATTCGAATCTACTGTTTTAACAATAGACTGACGTCACGGGTGTATTTTAAACAATCAGAGTACTAACAATACACAGTGACGTCACTACTATCACTACACAATGCTTACGCAACAATATATATAACAAATACACCTAACAACATACTTGTTCAGAGTCGTGTACACAGGGAAAAGCTGAAGTGAAATTCATTGCAATTTTAGTTACAGGTAAACTGTTATTTACATATCATTTGATTTCCACGTAACTTACATTATTGTTTGCACATTAGGAAACATCCACAAATCACAACAGTATTGCTTTAGCATGTTGTTCATATCAGGTCTTAGAAGTATTTAAGAACTTTATTTATTTAGTCCAAACATGTTTTTTATTGTTGGAGTAATTTTAAGGTCCCATCGATAGTCGAGACCACAGCACTGTGGCACTAAGGTTACTGTCTATCGCTTTTGCCAGTTATCTTCGGATCGACTCTAGCACTGTCGATCATACACAGGGAATGTATTATGTTGTTACCAGGGAATGTATTATGCTGTTACCAGGGAATGTATTATGCTCTTAACAGGGAATGTATTATGTTGTTACCATGGAATGTATTATGTTGTTACCAAGGAATGTATTATGTTATTACCAGGGAATGTATTATGTTGTTACCAGGGAATGTATTATGTTGTTACCAGAATAAACAGTCAAAACAAAAATGCGCCTATATAAATATTTCTTTGTTTCAGAAATTATTGTACAACAATTTCGTGGAGAAAATAAAAAGAGAATGAAAAGGTGTGTGAGTGATAGTGCGAGTGGGAGTGCTAGTGTGAGTAAGAGTAAAAGGTTGAGTGAGAGTGAGAGTGAGAGTAGGAGTGCGAGTGGGAGAAGGAGTGGGAGTAAGAGTGTGAGTGAAAGTTTGTGGGGGAGTAGGAGTGCAAGTGAGAGTGCGGATGGGAGTGAGAGTGCGAGTGGGCGTAAGAGTGCGAGTGGAAGTGTGAGTGGGAGAAAGAGTGCGAGTAGGAGTAGGAGTGCGAGTGGGAGTAGGAGTGTGAGTAAGAGTGAGAGTGGTGAGAAGGAGGATAGTGAGGAGGAAGTGGACACAGAAGATACGGGCTGCCATTGCCAGCACGCTGGTTAGTGGTTTTCACCGAGTATAAATTAGCCCTTAAATCACTAAAATATTAAATATAAACCAAGGGACCACAGGGTCTTTTCAATTTGAAGTTATGCCTCACTACCGTGATCCACAACTTGTGGTTGAAATTACTTTAGGGTATTACACATTACACGTTATGATTTTCCCACTCAGTAATGATGACACCAGAACGATTCACCACTAGACTAAAAAGTAAAAAAAAAACATTTGGTAATGAATTGGCTGTATTAGCCTTGTTGCCCAAGCTGTATTGTTGGTTAACCCTTTAAGCCCCCACGATGCATTAAAGCATAATATTACATCCCTGAAAGCAGACTTATTTTTCATACAACTAAGCGTTTTACAATGAAAATTTCCACGAAACTGACTTGCCAATACATGGCAATTTTCTTACATTTTTCATCCATTTCAAATCATCTTCATCCACTACAAGTCGGGAATTGCGACAGCAATTCGCGGCTTGTAGTAGATGAAGATGACTATGGTAACGTCAGACTTGAAAGGGTTGAAGGAACGTAAGAGATATGGATATATTATGTTGATATTTGTACACCATTTGAGTCCGTCAATGACTTCCTTTCAAACATATCCTTGATATGAACAGTATAAGAGGTATAACCTATAGGCACAGTTTAGGGTGGGTGTTATACAGAAATGTGAACAGGGGGGGGGGGGATGTTGTTGGTCGGGGAGCTATACCACTCAGGGGGCTCCCTGAAAATTTCACTTTTGAAAATTTTAACGTTTTAAATGTGTCCTGAACGCCCTTTTTTTTCAAAATTCTAATAACTGGCGTGGTGTAGAGTATTATCATTTCCTCACAATCGTTTATCATTCAATAGTTCACATTAGTAGTAGTATAAAGCATTGCTTCACGTCACTTTTCGGCACAAATGGTCTTTAAAGTGACATTGTAATACGATAAAAACGCTGTAGTCAAGTGATGGGAGGAATGATGTACAGATGATGATATGAGGGTGGGGGTGATAGGGCATGGTGGGTTATTGAGAGCGTTTGCCTTCGCTCGCCCGATAAGGGGTTCTGGGCATGTCTATGGGATCTACCCCCAGACATGCCCAGACAGCCGGAGACTTGGGTTTTGCTGTGCAATTTAATGCTGAAACTCAGTGGCATTTCGCGCAGCTCCGTTATCCTTGGGTCGAATAGTCCCCAGAGTAACAATACCATTCAATAGTTCACATTAGCTGATTAATCATGGTGTACGTTGTAAACGTGATCACCATTTACAGTGCTTTTATTATTCCATCTATTATTCACACGAAGCAATTTATCATTGTTTACACATGGGCAGCTTGTAAATGACATTTTGTTATTCTATCTATTATTATATACACATGAAGCAGTTTATCGTTGTGTACACATATACTGCTTGTTAATGGCATTTTGTTATTCAATCTGTTATTATATAAACATGAAGCAGTTAATCGATGTGTACACATATGCAGCTTGTAAATGACATTTTGTTATTCTATCTATTTGTATATACACACGAAGCAATTTATCGTTGTGTACACTTATGCAGCTTGTAAATGACATTTTATATTCTAGCTATTATTATATACACGTGAAGCTGTTTATCGTTGTGTACACATATGCAGCTTGTAAATGATATCTTGTTATTCTATATATTACTACATACACATGAAGCAGTTTATCGTTGTGTACACATATGCAGCTTCTAAATGATATATTGTTATTCTATATATCACTACATACACATGAAGCAGTTTATCGTTGTGTACACATATACAGCTTGTGTGCACATATTGACCTTTCGCAGGATGTCCCCCACATATAAAAGACCGCTACCAAACTTTGACCCCTGTTGACCCTGATTGTACTGTGATGACCAGTGATGCTCTAGAGTACTACATGCTGTGTGGTGATTCCTGTCCACAACCACAACACACCTGTCAAATGAAGGAAACATTCCAACATGGATGGATTAATGAATCTTGTCCAATAGAGGGAGGTAAAACAGGATTTTTTTTTACTTTTTTTTTTTGAAAAAGAAAATGCATAAAATACTTCGCTCCAAATGTCAACTACAGTTCGTGTAATATGGCTATGTTCACCCGTCATTTAAAAGTAAAATTTGCCTAATCTTTTCGTTTTCAAGTACTTTAGCACCTGATTTTTGTTTTAATATAAATAAGGCAATCTGGACCAGGTCTAAGTATTCTACCCTCGAATCGAAGCCTGTCACAGGACGAGATCGCTGAATCACCGCCGTCATTTAGTTGTTATTAAAGTTAAGGGGTTAAAGTACCACACTGGGGTCGATAATCCAATGATGAATTCTAGTGATTCAATATTTGTGTTCTTTTTTTTAGAGAGATCCAGCATTCCGTTTGCATTGCACACGAGGTTCAATGATGATCCTTGCACATGTGGTAAGTGTTTTTAATTCATTTAAAATACTTTGGTGACTCCAGCCTACTGTTAACCAGTAGATTCGGATCTACAAATCTACCGTTGGTTTTTCTACTTACCAGGTCTGGCACAATATACAGGTTAACCATGGCTAACCATTTTGTGTATTTTAAGTTGAAGAAAGAACCTAATAGATTCTCAGATCCGAATATACTCGTCGCTGACGGGCTCCGTACTTTTGGATCTACGAATCTATCGAATTCCGTTCTTTATCTTTGACTTAACTACACGAGAATGCTGCTGTATTTCTATTCAATGTACATATGAATGGCTTAGAGGTAACGTGATCCAAGTTCGCATTTTCTCATTTGCCTATATAAGGCTTTGAAGTTAAGATCAAGATCAACTCAACGTAGCTCAACTTTGTTACGTCCATAATTAGAAGCACGCATATGGAACGTTTTGCATGGGTGTTTATTATTCATTCCTAGTGTCAGGTAGTTATCCATCAATGTCGTTATCCATTTCTGATGGCTGAGATATTTTAGTATTTCATTTGCTATATATTTAACTTTTCCAAAATGACTTAAACGGAAAAAAATCGTATTTTAGACTTGCATCACCTCACCTCTGAGCCATTCATATTCAGTGCGCTGTGATCGAAAAACAAATCATTTACAAAATATGAAATACTGTAGATGTGGTAATATTCGCGCGGTTTTAATTTTCGCGAATTTTGCGAGGAGGACAAATTCGCGAATTCAAGAATCACGCGAAAATTATTTTATAATAGCGCTACTAAATAAAAATGAATATTCGCGAATTCTAAACTTCGTGAGAAGTCCAAAAATCGGAAATTCGCGAAAATTTAAACACGCGGAAATTACCAGATCTACAGTAGTGGAAGTTAAGAGCGGCTCAGGTTTGTTATTTTCGGTGACATTACTTTGCTTCAAAATATTTTCCACGAAACATATCTAGACGCTATTGGAAGTGTTTTAAATTTAAAAGTAATAACATGTTCGCGTTTTCATGCTAGCCCCAAACAGAAATGAAGCTGTAAGAACTGACTTTTATGACATAATAACTACGTTTATATTGGCCGTAGACTTATAAAATAGGTATTTAAGTGAAGTAGTAAGAGCTGACCTAAGTCATTTATAACATCATAAATACAATTAGTTTTGCCATAGACTTATCTATCAGGTATTTAAACCTTTCAGCGCGGGCACCGTCTTTATACGTCAGAATCTGACTTCTGTAGACGGCAAATTTTGACGTCAAAAATCGGTTGCCGCAATGAAAGAGTAAAATATGTATAATGGCCGTAGACCAATAATATAGGTATCAAATAAATCCGAAAGACCTAACTAAGACATTTATGTTGCTTTTAAAAATGGGTGTCCATGGTTTATACAAAAATATTTCAGCGTTGTAAGGGTTGAATGAAGCGGTAAGAACTGACTAAACCATTTATCACATAATAAATACATTTATATTGGCCGTAGATAATAAAATAGTTTTTTTAAATGAAGCGATAAGAACTGACTGAGCCATTTATGTCAATAAGTCAATAACCCTTCATAGTTCATAGTATTTACCAAGATATTCTGACACTGTAAGGGTTAATTATAAACACTTTTTTAGGTTGCGAGGAGTCACGCTGGACTCGTTGGATGTTAGCTAATAAATCTCCCTCCAGTTCCTGCTCGGTGGTAAATGTCACTATAGACTCGGCTGAGGAAACCTACCACATGTGTAGTGGTTCATGTGTCAATTCTCAACAGACCTGCTCAAGCTCATCAGGAGAAGTAGTTGGTAAAAGATATCTCAAATGTAATTCGGGTAAGTTTTTATTTAAATTTCTTACAATTTTAAAAAGTAGTCCCACATTGGTTGAAGCGATCAAAATGCCATTTGATAGTAGGTCTACTGAATATATGTATTTTTTTTAATGATACTCTGTTTTAATCTATAATTGCAGTAGCCAAGAGGAATATGATAATCGCTTGTATTGCTTTATTTGACACTTCATTTTGTTGTGTTCTATTGACTATTGGTATATAAATATTATTTGATTAGGAGAATTTCACATTTTTTTTAGAAATTATTGCACAACCACTTTATAGGCGAATGATGAAAGAGAAATCAGCAGAGAAACCGAAAGATAAGCCGAAAGATAAATCGAAAGATAAATCGAAAAATAAATCGAAAAATAAATCAAATGAGAAATCGAGTGAGAAATCGAATGAGAAGAAATCGAAAAAGAAAGGCAGTAATGGAGGTTTGGGGATTGGATGTCACTGCCAGGGTGAGTGTTCCTGATCACACCTAGTGTCGTTTTTAAACTGTTTTATTAGTGACCAAAACACTGTTATCTGGGAATGAAATGTGTGTCTGAACATCAAGATTTGTAAATATGTGTGCTCTAATTAAACAAATAAGAGTAATTTTCAGCCAATTGATGTGGCTGAAACTTTAAATAAATTAAGGTAGCAGGATAGGGGTCAATTAATAGAATTCTATTGACCATTTTGTGAAATTTAATTCTTTTTTTAACTAGTAATTTGTAATGGTAATTTTTAGGTACCGGTAATCTCAAATCTTCTAATCCGAAGAAATACGAGAACTCGTTAAATGGAGATAGAAGATCACAAAACTCAGAGAAATCAGACTTAGACATCTTGAAGGAACATTCTCGTAAATTAAATGCTCAACAACAAGATGAATTCGATGCTGGTATGTCATCAATATACTACTCGCCAAACCAAATATTAGATCATAATTTTACGGAGGAAGAAATGAAAAGAGCAATTAGACATTTGAAAAATAACTAAAATTTTGGCATAGATGAAATTCTGAATAAATATCTAATAAACTCAACCTCCTAATATATTAAATTATATACAGAGCTTTCCAATGAAATTCTAAAATGTATCATTATTCCTGAAGAATGGACCATTGGCATAATCAAACCATTGTATAAAGGTAAAGCGTCAAGAACTGATCCAAATAATTACCATGGTATTACAATCATTAGCTGTTTGAGTAAACTTTTTACAAGTGTCATTAACATGAGATCAACAGAATATGTTAACACACTTGACGTGATTGGTCCTGAACAAGCAGGATTCAGGTCGGGATTTTCAACAAATGATCATATATTTGCATTTGAAATGTTAATTGATTTATTTTTGCCTATGTTTGTTTTGTTGATTATACAAAGGCGTTCTATAGTGTAAATAATGTATTGTTGTGGCAGAAACTTCTCGCATGTCAAGTTGATGGTAAAATGTTTGAGTGATAAATAACCTATATATAATTGATAAATCGTGTGTTTCAAGTAATAAATTAGTTTCATGTCATGAAATGAAATTAGTTTCATGACATTAAATTAGACATGTTTCCCATGTCAAGTAAGGGTTAGCCAAGGGGAAAATCTTTTTCCGTTGTTATTTTTGATATATCTCTCACACCTGAAAGAATTTGTATCAAGGAAGTGACGGTTTAAATTTTATACAGAATCTGACGACACTGAAGTTGGAGTGTTTTTAAAACTTCACCTGTTATTGAACGCTGATGACGCAGTGTTTTTATCAGAAGCCCCTAAAGATTTACAAATATCACTTAACAGCATGGCATAATATTGTAAAGACTGTAAAATGTCTATTAATGTTACAAAAAGAAGAAAAGGTGAAATCAGAAACCAAAATTACTATTTGTTTTGAAGAAATATAATTATTTGATACCGACAGCTATAAATATATGGGAATTATATTCAATTATAATGGTTAATTTCCAGTAGCTAAGCAAGATCTTTTATTGAGAGGGAAACAGGCAATTATCGCCCTCATAACAAAAGATAGGAAGCTTCACCTCCCTGTAGACGTTCAACTTGAACTATTCGATGCAGTGCTTACTCCAGTAGTTTTAAATGGAAGTGATATTTGATGATATGAAGGGTGTGAAATGTCTTTTACATTTCTGTAAAATTATTTTATGTTTAAAAAAATCAACGTGCAATGTTATGGTATATAGAGAATTAGGAAGATGTATATTATTGATTGCAACTAAAATGAGAATTATGGCTTTCTGGGCAAGCTAGGAAACCAAAATTTATTTAGTTGTATGTTATATAAATTACTGTATGAAATGCTTCCTCGTAATTTTTACCGCAACGAATAGTTGATGTATATTAAAAAATTTTATGTGAGTGTGGTTTCCCAGTATTTTGTGATCAACAAAACACACCGGGGAATTTAAATTATTTTAAATCTTTATTAAACATGCGGTTGGAGGATCAGTTTTTTCAGTCAAGGTCTGCTGATATGCATAATAACAGCAAGTGCGTCGTCTACAGAATGTATAAAGTTATTTTAACCATGAAAAATTACTAACTGAACTTTCTGATTACCTCAGATTTGTATATTCTAGATTTAGATGCCGAAATAACAACTTTGCTGTGGAAAGGGGTGCTAGGGAAAATGTTCCCATAGTACTCCGAATATGTACATATTGTAACGATGGAAGTAGGCTATAGGAGTCGAATTCCACTACTTACTGCAATATGAACACTTTTTTAAATACGGGTTATTGCATCTGAAATGCCGTTTATATAATTATATCAATCCATCAACGCTTACTTTTAGAAAAGAAAATATGAACCCTCTACTACCACTTTGCAAATTTATAAATGTTATTATAAAAATGTTCTATAAATCTATGTATGATGTATATATGATACATATGATGATATGTTTGAAAATATTTAAAAATTATTGGAATATATTTATGGAAATTATGTTAAAATTTGATGAAATACTGTATATGTATATAGTCGGAAACATCCCTTGCAATTACGCATGCTCTTTTGGAACAAACGTAATAAATTTGTCTTGTCTTGTCCTAGTATATAATATCTGTGAATTGTTTTCTTTATACTCTTTAATGGTTAACTAATATATAGGAAGTATGACCATTTGATTTGTGCTTGCAGTTTAAAGCCTGTGCTTGTTTGCAGATTAAAGCATGTGGTAGCTCAACTCTACCGGCGACACAACTGTTACAGTGGCTCAACTCATCTGGGGACTCAATGCTCACACAGCGGCGACGTAACCGTCATAATGACTCAACTCTTCTCAATGATGACGGCGTGTCTGATCATCCCAGCCAGCGCAATTCTCACTATGGCTCAACCATCCCAGCGCTCAACTCTCTCCAATGGCTCAACTCTTCGGGTTCACAGTTACTCAACTCTTCCGTTGACTCAATGCTTACGTCAGCTCAATTTTCCCGGTGATTTAACCCTTAAGGCGCTGAATATTTTTATATAAACCATGGAGACCAAAGGTTTTTATTCACTTTAAAATCATCATAAATGTCTTAGTCAGCTGTTTCCGATTAATTTGAATACCTATGTTATGGGTCTACGCCGATTAGAAATATTTTTACTCTTACAGTGCGGCGATAAACTTTAGTTACTTTAGGTAGAATCTGTCGTCTACAAACGTCAGATTCTGTCGACTAAAGTCGATCCCAGCGCTGTAAGGGTTTATGCTTATGGTGACTTAATTCTTCTGGTTTCTTGATGATTATGGTGTCTTAATGTTTATGGTGGCTTATTGTTCAGGATGGCTTTATACCCATGGTACGGTATCTTAATGTTTAACACAACTCTCCTGATGATTCAACACCCACAGTAGCTCTGACCTGCTGGCGGCTCACCGCTTAACGAAGCTCAACTTTCCAGTCCCGTGTCTTAAACCTCTGCCTGCTGATCACTACTGAAGTCGTTTTCAATCTGTTTCATTAGCAGATCAAATCACTATATATGGAGGAAAACTAGTGTTTAGACTTGCAAAAAAAAGTCTCAAATTAAAACAAATATGAGTAATTTTCGCCCACTTGAAGTTGTGGGTCGCGGTAGCGAGACACAACTTCAAGTGGGCGAAAATGTAAATGAATTATCTTAGCAAGCTAAAGGCTAAGTCTCTTGTCTTTATTACAAAAAAACGATAACAAAATTCACTTAGACATAGTTTTGACAAATGCATACATTATTTAAAGAAGACCAATCACATTCAACTGATGTTTGTAATTACTTGATACATCAACCAAATCTACTTATGAACTTATGAATATTTTCATCGTGTACCAAGAGAACGAATAAATCGTTGTTTTCAATTCTATCCAGGCTGTGGGATTTTATCTTTATCCTTTTATAATATCCGACAGCAAATAGTTTAATTATTGTAGATGTCTATCCTATCTTTATTTGGAGTAGAAGTGTTTGATAAATTATAATAGAATGACATTTCTGTAGCATCATCCGTAAGTTAAAAACTTGTTATTGTCTCTAACTGTATCAATTTAATATAGAAAATAAAAGGTTCGAAATAAGTTATTACCTAAAACGTAACTAGCGTCATACCTAGAATCTGAGTCCATAGACGTCAGATTTAAATGTTTAAAGACGGTCCCGCGCTGTAAGTGTTAATAATGAACAGCACCACACTCCATGCCTTCGGTTGTTTAGAGCACTTCGCGATGTAAGCGCAATTGCAAACGTCCAGCCTAGTCGGGATTTGAAACAAATAACTCCAAGATTACGGTGTCCAAATGAAATATAGCAGAATAAGTCCCACATGTAATACAGTTTAATGTTGACTGATAGACCAGGTACATTTTATAATATTCAAAATATTAACCATTGAGCTCAAAAAACATGATGACATTTGTGCTTACGGTATGTTTAAGGATAGAAGTTGACTAATCAATAAAAGATTGCATGACATGGATGTTGGAATTCACTCTAATTAATTTCAAAAAAGCCTCGCAGACAATTTATCACTCACTAATAATATTAATAACTTCAATCATAACTACAATACCACCAGTATATTATTAATTATTATCCTAAAATGGTAAAATATTAATGGTAGCCGGAAATTAAAAATAAAAGTCGTTGATCATCAAAATTATTGTACAGGTATCTGGCGCCCACCCATCCGAGGTCATCCCTGAACCTGACATATCAAGGTCATACAGAAAAATGAGTTCAAAAATCAAAGGTAAACTAAAATTAATAAGTAAAAGTCGTGGATCATCAAAATTAAGGTACATGTTCCTGGCGCTCATCCAAGCTCATTGCCACCATGACATTGACCCTGACATCTCAAGGTGATACAGAAAAATTAGTTCCAAAAAGTTAAAATACAGGTACTTGACGCCCACCCATCCAAGGTCATTCCCTCCGTTACCTCGACATATGATATACTATGAATAATATAATATACTATAAATATGATATATTATGCATTAATTTTTTAGATGAACATAGCTTTGCATTTGAATCAATCATATTTTATACTGGTGGAGATTTTGAAGGGTAATATACCTACACATAATATATATTTGTTGTGCAAAAAAGGCAAATCAAATCCATATGATCAATGACTGGCTGTAACAGAGCAATATGTACGTGCCAATACCTGCGGTTTTTTTAAATTATTTTACCGGCTTTATTAAAGCGTCTCATAAAATGTATGCTCACGTTGTTTTCATTTGATAAAAACGAAACACGCAAAATTTGTCGGGGTTCATAATAATTAGAAGATAATCGAACCTGGCCTCCGTGGCACTAAACACTAGTGATCCACAACAATGGTATATTCATACAATATAAATAATTAACGCTTGTGCTGCTGGATAATATATATATATATATATATATATATATATATATATATATATATAGATATACATATGTAACAGTGTTGAAACTGCCCAGCCCGGGGACCGAACCTCCAACCCTGGCATCGTGATGCCTGAGTGCTACGCATCTAGCCAAAGAGTCGACTCATTGGCCAGAGTAGTAATCACTCCAGTCCGTCATACACACACCCGGCTACACATCATAATATATTCATTGCTTGATTCATATAGAATAATAGGGTAAGAACAAATTATATATCAATTAGAATAAGACTACTGTAAGGTTGTGGTTGATGGCTTTATGATCTCAAACAATTGATTCAGTGTATTTTGTGACAGATTTTATGTGTTTTTTCTACAGTGCCTGATATTAAACGCACCACTTCGTATACCTCAGTGTTGTACATTGCATCACAACAATGATCACCATGTGACATGGCTGGGGCTAAAACCTGGTACACCCAGGTAACGAATATACAAGCGAATGCATAGACCGGGACTTACACAATCAAATATCATCAATATTGCATGTTAAATTTCAAAGGTTCATATTTAGGGACGATGCCTAAATATGTATCCTTCCAGTGCCTAAGTGAGGTGCAGTATATGATGCAGTGCGGTTTAGCTAGCACCATTATCGCTCACTGTAAGTAAGCTCCAGGTGTATTACAACAGATGTGGTATTGAGAACTATCCAGTGTAGATACTACGCCGGTTGAACGAACTCACTAAGGGACGCACCATTTTATATCTGGGGGGGGGGGGGGCTAGAATAAAATTGAAACAAATAGTTTGTCGCCACAAAAGTCAGAAAAAAAAGTTTGTTGAAAATGTGGGCAGAAAAAAAAAAGTTTGTTGTCGAAATTGATGAAAAATATGTTGACCAGAAAAAACACCAAATGGTAACGTACATAATAGGGAAAGCATATGACAAAAAATGTCTTCGACGAAACATAAAAAAAAAATTGTCGGACGTTGATCGCCAAAAAAAAAATTGTTTTCCACTGGAGGTAAAAAAAAAATTGCAAGCAACAAAAACTCTAGCCACACCACCCCCCCCCCCCCAGATATCAAATGGTGCGTCTCTAAAGAGAGCCGCTACAAAAACTAGCTCCTGGACTAATGGTCTTGATATTGTGGGGCTGTCAGTTCCTATTTCCTACAATGCTGAATGATATGCCAGCACCCCACAACTACTATTACTAAAAGCACAAAGAGTACGAGTCCTCCTATTATCCCTCCAATGATTATTCTGGTGCGAAAATCTTCCTTAGAGTCATTGTACCGTATGTGTCCAACCATGTGGCTGTAATATCCAACATAAACCTGGAAGATAAATACACATACATACTGAGCTAGCGATATATATGTAAATAAATACAGTTTTCTCTGTGTGTATAATGTGTCATATCGCGGTACTTTATTTAATTGTAATTTCTTATCATGTGGCTTCTGCTTCGATTATTATGGGGCTTCTTCTTCAAAGTACAGTTATCTAGAATTAAATAGACGACACATATCAATACAATTTGAGGAGTAATTAACATGAATGATCAGCACTCGGTTTAAAGTACAGCATAATGACCATGTGGCTGTTATCAGAATCAGTGCAGGAACCTACATTAGACGTCAGATTATGACGTCAATAGACGTCATAATCTGACGTCTAAAGTCGGTCCCTGCACTGAAAATGTAAAATATGTATAATGACTGTAGACCCATAACATAGGTATTCAAATGAAGCAGTAATGGCTGACTAAGTCATTTATAATAATTTTAAGTTGAAAAAACCCTTTACTCTCTATGGTTTATATAATTCGACGCTTTAAGAGTTAAGCACCGTAGAGTATGACAACATCAATTGAAGAACACATGTTTGAAAATACAATGTGAAAAATAAAAAAGCGATATATTACAGTTTAACACAATAATGTAATGATTATAAACGTGCCAAATGTGACATAATTAGTCGACATATGGTTTGACAATACAATGTGAGCGAAATCGCAATTAATTTAAAATGATAATTAATTGATTTTGTGAAAACATGCTCGATATTCTGTTTTGCTTGCCAACATGTAAAAGTGTTTTATTGTAATTGTATAGTTGTGAATTTCTGCTTGAAATAAATACATATTATGGCTACCAGTTGAACTAAAACTGCTGAGGCGCACCTTTCTGATATTCCTGTATTTAAACAAATAATATATATAATAGTTTATAATGTATTAGTTCATCGTGTGTTGTGGAAAGTCATAATATTGTTCATTGCTAAGCATGATTACAGTCGTTTTTAATCTATTTTATTAGCATGCCAAATCACGAGTATTATGAACAAAGCAGGCGTTTAAACATCAATATTTGCAAATGTTTGGTCTCAAATTAAGCAAATATGAGTAATTTTCACTCACTTGAATTTGTGGATCGCGGTAGCGAGACACAACTTCAAGTGGGTGAAAATTCAGGTAATATAACTTGGAGGGATAAATCAGTATAATCATTCCCATATGAAGTGCATCAACTTACTAATCCTTTACCCACAATGACTTGACAGAATTTCAAGTGGGTGAAAATTAAGATAACTTAAGACAACTAAGATTAAGATAACTGAGCGATTTGAGGGTTAAATCAGAATAATAATCAGTCCCTTATGTAGTGAATAAGTTAACTAATCCTTTACTCACAATGACTTGTACTGCCTCGGGTTCTGTAGGTCTGTCTAGTTGTTGTCCAGGTTGTTCTCTGGGAGGCATACATCTGAGGTGATTGTAAATCACAGATATATTATCACAGGTGTCATTACCGATCCAGATTGTGTAGTCATCGACCGTACACCCTGTTAGCATATCGTGGCCCTAGAATGGATATAATACATTGATGTCAATAGAACTGGTATATCCATCCACTGTGCACATATTTAACATCATATTGCCCTAATATAATAGTTATGACAACTTTTTTATCACTCTTGAAGATGTTTTAATAAACTTCCATATTGTGCAGTGATCTACTGTAAAACAAGTTAAGCTTTGAGATCCCTGTTAAATATATGTTTTCAATTTAGACATTGAAAATCTGGAGTGCGTTATCGTCTACTGTGACCCTGGCAGGAATTAAAATATTGATCAACTTAATGAGAAATATAGGTAATAATATAATAATTCAAATCCTGAAATAACAAGCGTTATGCACATGTATCATATGTCATTTCTGTTGAAATACAATAACGATTATAGTTTACCATCATGTCGAAACTATGATTACTACAGTCGGATTCACATTAACCGTGGTGAATTCTCAATCAATTTTCATGAAATTTTACACACACTACTTTCCATTCATGTCGTGACTACCTTAAAGGATTCGCGAAGATTTGATAAGTATTGTAAAAGTAAGACCATTTGACATGTAGTAAATAAATAAAAAATGTTGCCCTCTATAAACCTATTAACCTCGTCTCAGAATTTTATTACATACCAAATGGTCTAACTTCTAAAATATTTGTAACAACAAATAGTGTTTGCCATCTTCCGACGATATATTATTTCAGTGAAACCTACTTGTAATGACAACATATTCCCTCTTTCGTAATCCTTAACATCATCCCAACCATGAAATTGTGGGAGAGTGGTAATGACATTTAGTTCGTATTCTTTCATATCTTCATATTTACTAAATCCGTCAAATAATAAGCCCAGGTGGAATATGAAGCCTTAATCACAGATACACAATATTAATATAATGTGATTTGTGTAATGGAGAATAAATCAAAACATCTCAGTTGTATACGTGCACAAAATCGCGTATCATATATACAGCATAAATGTGACCTTTAATGTGCATTATGCATGTGTTTATGTTCTCATAATTTGTAGGTTGTTGGCTTTATGTATTCTTTCCCAGCAACCACGTCTACGACGTCGGCCCAACATTGGACCAACATTGGGTCAATGTGTCGTGTTTGCTGGGTTGTAATACTATATAATTATGAACAAATAGATGAGGTAATATGTGTCTTTACATTCAATTGTTGTACTGTTCACATCCAGATTTGGATCTATGGTCGATACACTGGTAATTGGTGTAGGGCAAACCAGTCTGTTATAATTAGCCGGTCCACATGTCTAAAGGGATGGAATAAATACTTTTTTTTTTCAATACAAACTAAAACTTTCTAGTGACACAAATATCCATATCATTCAACATGTATTTATACAACCTAATTTTATTAATTTAATTAATCAATCTTGTAAAATGTTATTTTTTATCGTTTAGTGTATGTTCACTCACAGATCGCAGCTGTTGCTCAGTTATGCTGGTTGAAGTATTCCTGACAATGTTCACAAGTAATAATGCTGTTTGTGCCGAGTCAAGATGTTCTCCATAAACCGTTAACCAAACTCCACCTCTGTGAAACGGAAACTTATCAGACCACATACGGATATGTGTGATTTTCCACAGACACATTGTATATTTATATATAAATGTATTTATAAATCATAAATCATAGTTTTAAGATACATCGCTATATGCATACAATTATAAGCCTATATGAAAACGTTTACATAACGTTTTACATTAGTTTCCTTGTTTAACATGTTTAACATGCGTAATCAAAAGTATTGTTTTACAAATACAAAACAACTTACGATAAAACAAAGATTCTATTAATGTCTAGCTCGTTTCGGACCTATATGTGTTTGTGGAGAAAGCGCACTAAAGAAGACAGTAAATGCGTCAAGTAGGTTACTTACGTTTCTAAAGCAGATAGAGGTTGAATGTTTCTCACATAGGGATTTGGTTTGTAGCTGAAAGTCCCATTGAATGCATTTTGAAATTCGTTATTATATACTAGCAAAGGTAGCCTATAGTCAGCAGTTGTATTATCTTGTAAAGCCATGGTTTGAAATACAAACATATGTTGGTTGTCTCGTCTGTAAAGAAAACGCCACGTATTATATTACCAGAGTAAAGTAAAGACAAATTTCACCAGGTGTCATTCGTGAATTATTCATATCAAAGGCTATGAAAGCGCAATAGAGATCAACACGACATTGACAAGACAATACACAGTCATACATAGTTAAGCTACATATAGTGAGTAAATTAAAGGCCCATACCCAGGCTAAAATCATCAAAAAATATAAAAATATAGAGAGAAAATTCCTGATTTCTAATTATTGACAACCATGTCAAAAATAAGAAATACGAGAATTTCGTCTCTATATCTAGCCTAGCTGCTAAATGCGCAGCACAAAAATTTAAAAACTTTTGTAGTTCTAGTCTATGGACATGTTTACATGATATGGTCATATTAATAAGCCAAAATAAAATCACCGTTTTTTAATGATTTTAGTCTGAGATAGTCCCTTTAACTAAATTATTATGGGATCAAACCTATGTTACTATTGTGGCCATTACTTTAACCCTCAACCTGCTAAGCACCACTATGGTCGTTTTTTAACTGTTTTATTAAAAATTATTACCCATTGAAATCACTGTTATTGGGGAAAAAATGAATGTTTAAACATCGAGATTTGCAAATGTTTGATCCCAAATTAAACAAATATGGGTCATTTTCGCCCACTTTAAGTTGTGGTTCGCGGTAGCGAGACACAACTTCAAGTGAGTGAAAATTTAAATTATTAAATTTAGCGCTCCAAGGGTTAATCACTATTATATTCAAATCTTACAGACGTTTTTTCTTGTAGTTTGTCACACTCTTTATCTCCAATAGTAAGTGTTACATCTCCACAGCCTGATGATGGGCATGTCGTTATTACAGTGATGTTAGTGCCTCCAGCGTAAGGTCCAAACACAGGTGACACCTCCTTTATGAATATATCATCTGTAAAGTAACCATTAGACCCTGAAATACTTTGGTATAAACCATGGAGACCTAAGAATCTTTTCAATTTGAAATCATCATAAATGTCTTAGTTATGTCTTTCCGCCTCATTTGAATACCTATGTTACGGGTCTATGGTCAATAGAAATATTTTTACTCTTGCAATGAGGGTATCAACTTTAGTCGTCAGAATCTGACGTCTACAGGCGTCAGATTCAGACGACTAAAGTTGATCCCCGCGCTGTAAGGGATAAAGTAAGTGGGTCGTCCTGATTCGCTGCGTATGGGGGTGTCTGGAGGGTCAATGTCTGGAGGGTGGGGGTGGGGTGGAGTATTGTTTGAAATAAAAAAAAAATCAGGCGAACCCTACATGAAATAACTAATATATTTCAGTCATATAGTGTATAAAAATGTGATAATTTTCTCGATTTCAGGGCGCCGCCGAGCTGGGTTGACATACATAATTTGTCCACAACATAAACTGCAGACCCCCCCCCCCCTTCCCCCTGGAGATTGAATGGTTGCCCGCTAAATATTGTGGGCACACACCCACATGCACATCATGGTCCACGTCCACAGGAGGGGGTAACGACACGGATGGATTAAATGAACATTTTTTAGATGTCATCTCCATGGATAACGGTTGAGCTCCTGTTCCCACAGAGAACAGGGGCTCTGGGGGAGCCGTTCTGTGTGACATACCAAAAGCAGTGAGCTCTCTATCACACCACCACTGCATGAAACAAAAAAACACGGTTGACGGATATAGGTTGAACTTCTGAACTCCTGCTCTCTCAGAGAACAGGGACTCTGAAAGGAGTCATTTTATGTGACATCAAAGCAGTGAGCTCTATATCTTAAGCAATGATCCCTTTATCATTACATTGCTAGCTTGGATGATGGCACGGCGGACACGGATAGTTGGCTAAAGATGACGGTTTAATGATGGTGGTTTCAAACACACTGCTCAGAAAGCAGAGCAAATCTGAAAAGGATCAGGCCT
The DNA here is from genome assembly GCA_964017125.1 of Flabesymbios commensalis. Classification (NCBI taxonomy): domain Eukaryota; kingdom Metazoa; phylum Annelida; class Polychaeta; order Terebellida; family Flabelligeridae; genus Flabesymbios; species Flabesymbios commensalis. Next base: position 3,836,706 of record OZ024907.1, on the reverse strand, counting down.
TTCCTCTGGGTCAGCCCTTTCCTCTGGTGGCTGGTCGCTCAAACGGCTGTTTCTATATGGCTCAGCAGCCTTGGTTCCTTGTCTCTCGGACTTACTTGCCAATGCTTTGTACACTCACCTACCTCACCAGGTGGAAAGAGACAGGCACGGTAAGGATAAATACCAAGAACTAGTGCATAATCTCGCGCCAGCCCACGCGCTGCCATCACATTCACTCTTGTGAAGGGACTCATCGCTACGAGCGGAGCCCAGGCGTCACTGGTATGAGAGTGAACCATCACTGGGAGTTGTGTTAATGGTTTGCCGCGTCTTGAACAGTTATTATGTCAATCACATGTTAGATACGCCCCATATCTAGTTTCTGGGGTGTTTACAGTTTATTCAGATATATGGATATCTTGGTGACTCGATTAAATCAGAATTATATTAAAATGCGGTAGATCATATCCCGATGGTTAATAGTCATATATCAATTATCAGTAGCCATATCTCAAGGAACAATAGTCATATCTTGAAGGTCAATAGTCATATCTCAATGATCAATAGTCATATCCTAATGGTCAATAGTCATATCTCAATGATCAATAGTCATATTTTAATGATCAATATTCATATCTCAATGATTAATAGTCATACCTTAATGGTCAATAGTCATATATCAATGATCAATATTCATATTTCAATGGTCAATAGTCATATCTTAATGGCCCATAAGCACATCCTTATGTCTATAGTCATATCTTAATGGTCCATAATCATATCTTAATGGTTCATAGTCATATCTTAAAGATCAATAGCAGCTGTTATCTCTGAATGATCAATGGTCATAATTATATCAATTGTATCAACGACCACAGCTTAAAATAACATTATCACAGACACAATAATACCGGTGACACTTTGTATATGTTAAGTATTATGCAAATTATTTATAATATCTAAACAAAAAGTTAATGTGTACTCACCGTCCGTGTATGCCCTGTGTAAGAATACCTGAAACGAAGAGAAAGTAGCATTATTATAATTGACAATATAATTCACAATATGTAATGGGAATATATGTAAAGCAGGCAAGTTTGTACTCAGACAGATATTTATTGACAGAAAGAAAGTCAATCCAGACTGATTTGTCATAGAAATAAGAGAGATATACGTACATGTATATACAAGATTGTTAAGTTGTTAAAATCATATGACAATATACATAGTAACATACATAGCTAAAATCATGTTAACTGGTATTGCCATAAAAAGACACTGGGTATTACGATAATATAAATGACTGCTACTTAAAATAAGATTAAAAGGCATAGCTGAGATAACATAGGGTCTATCATTTTGTTTCCCGCACCAAAACCAGAGATGAAATAGCTACTATGTATAACATACTAATTATACATGGTGACCAGAAAGACACTTTGAAAAGCGTAGTTAAATAATTATGCTACAGTAACTGGAGTATGCAATAAGACAATGGTAAAAATTATATGGTCTTTAAAAAAATATATATAATATCATGCAAGTACAGTAAATCCGCGTACAAATCAGAGAATATGTCCATTTGAAACATCAGGCATTACTAAATGTAAATATTACATCTGTCTTCAAACGAAATACATTATTAACCGAATGACGAATTATTTTTATTACAAATAAATGTTACAATCACGGGTCCTAGTAAATGGTGTGCATGATAAAGATCGTACATGATGGAGACATGTGATCAGACTCCAAAGTCCGATGGCATCAGAGCGCAGTATGTCATGGAGAAAATAACGAAATTCAATGGATTCATAAATCTGAATGTATAAGACGCATATACTCAGTCAGATCTATGAATCTATTAGTCCGGTTGCTGCTCTCATAATATATGTTCAATAGGGACCTAGAAATTATGAGAAGTGTAAGATGTTGCGATTGATTAAAATTTTTTATGATTTTACTGAACAAATTTGGGTTTGTTGCCCAAATGGCAACTTTGGGCAACTTTTTTATTGGCATATTTAAATAAGTAACTTTATCGGCTTAATCAGCATTATGATCTAAGGTGAGCAAACATATGTGGTTGCTGTTCTTATTTATCAATCTACACATGCAATATACCATATAAAAGGTAATTAAATTTCCGTTTTAATGATGTATTGCATGATGCAGTGATTTAAAGGGTTATCTCTACAAATACGTTAAAACATGTTTTTTTTATTACAAAATAATCATAATCGACAACAAAACAAGCTAGTCAACATGGTCAATCAAAACAACTAAATAAAACATAATTATTCGCCATACATATATTTGACATATCTTTTCTGAACCCAGATGTGTATTTCAATAAAACTGAGTGGTATTTAGATTTGTACATGGCATATATATATTTAAATGCGAGCATATTGCAGCCTTTTTTCAAAAATGTGTGTATTTAGCCTTTGCTGAAATATGAAACATTGAACTTTGCTCGACATTTGAGTGCAAATTATTTTTTCCGCTTGTTTTGGCATAATTTGGGTGTGCTGAATTCGAATATGTTGAATTCTATCGTTGGTGTCATTTACCTTCAAATAAGCGGGACAAAACATGGCCGCCAAAACCACATCTGTTCTATATTTTTGTAAAATATAAATTTTTCACGATTTCTGGTTTCTGCATTACTTAGAGTTGATAAATTTATGTTTCATGTTTTTTTGTCAAAATGACCTATATTTGACCTTCAAGTTCAAAACGGTTACCACCGACACACAAATAAAAGTTGTTTTTATGAACGTGAACTATAATATCATGAACAACATTTGTTTGATGGAAAACATTCGAAACTGTGTTTAATCTCAGTATATTCTAACATGCTTTGATGTGCTTAGTATTTAAAATGACGTCATCATTTTAATAGTAAATTTGTAAAATTCCATCTTGAATTTTGCGATAAACTATAGTTCAGACGATGAAGAATAAACACCGGAAATGTTTTTTCGCCCCCCAAGTCATAAAATTTTTTAAAAAATGAGCAATATCGAGCCACAAATAATAATAAAAGTTTAATTTACATTTTGATAGTCATTTTGCTTCTTGTTCATATGGAGGTGAATTTTGCGGCCATTTTGGATTTTTCCATTTAAATTTTCTCGTCAGTAACTTTTATTTCCGGTCCAATAAGTTAACACAAATCAATCATTTCATCGTCAACATTTTTGCGGTATACTTATAGTAACATTAAATATATAAAAAAACGAAGGACATCTTGTGTTTGAAGGTCAAAATAAAGGTTATTTTTTCCATAGACACTAGAAAAAAATATATAATAAAAACGTTCCAAACACTATCAATTGTGCTCTCATGTGAAGGTTGCCAAATATAGAATGTTATCCGACAGATTCGAATTCAGTACACACATATTATGTAGAAACAAGTGGATACAAAATTAGACACAAAAAATCCCAGAAAAAAATCATGTTTCAGATTTTAGCCCATGCCAAATACACATATTTTCATCTAAGGCATCAATATTTTTTATTAAAAAAATATATGACATTTATATATATATAAATAACACCCATTTAAGCATACACACATCTGGGTTCAGAAAATATAGGCCAGATATGGATATGTCCAATAATTACTTTTTATCACCTTGTTTTCTTATACCATGCTGAATCGTTTGTTTTGTTGTTCATTTTGATTATTTTATAATAAAAAATGCTTAAGCATATGTGGAGAGACGAATACTTATTCTACTTCAATGAGTGAAATATCATTAGAACGAGAATTTAATTGTATGTTACTATGGTATATCGCAAGTGCAGATTGGTTTATCAGAAATCAACGACAGACTTTTGTGTAACCCTACCCCTAATTTTAGAACAGTTTTAAAATTGAGATCTGTTATAATATGTTCAGATGAAGAGGTTCGATATGTTTATCACCAGGTATGTGTCGTTACTTGTAAGAGGGAAGCCAGATAGATATATATGATTCATTGTGTCCTGTGTACTTACCTGTCACTAACACGGAAACCGAAAGGTGCTGCGCAAATGTGTTGGTACACCGGACCAACATTAAAACAACATTGATGCCATGCATGGCAGAGCCCCTCGAGATGAAAACATTTTAGAGATTAAATCTGTAATCATTCATCCCCCTTACTTTTCATCAGCGTGATACTCCTTAAAGGAGGGTTGCTGATTATCATACAGATACAGATACAGATACAAAAGATACAGATACAGATACAACAGATACAACAGATACAGATACAGATACAGATACAGATACAGATACAGATACAGATCTATACAGATACAGATACAGATACAGATACAACAGATACAGATACAGATACATATACAGATACAGATATAGATACAGATCTATACAGATACAGATCTATACAGATACAGATCTATACAGATACAGATACAGATACAGATACAGATACAGATACAGATACAGATACAGATATAGATACAGATACAGATCTATACAGATACAGATACAGATACAGATCTATACAGATACAGATACAGATCTATACAGATACAGATACAGATACAGATCTATACAGATATAGATACAGACACAGATCTATACAGATACAGATACAGATCTATACAGATACAGATACAGATACAGATCTATACAGATACAGATACAGATCTATACAGATACAGATACAGATACAGATCTATACAGATACAGATACAGATCTATACAGATACAGATACAGATACAGATACAGATCTATACAGATACAGATACAGATCTATACAGATACAGATACAGATACAGATCTATACAGAGACAGATACAGATCTATACAGATACAGATCTATACAGATACAGATACATATACAGATACAGATCTATACAGATACAGATCTATACAGATACAGATCTATACAGATACAGATACAGATACAACAGATACAGATCTATACAGATACAGATACAGATACAGATCTATACAGATACAGATATATACAGATACAGATACAGATACAGATCTATACAGATACAGATACAGATCTATACAGATACAGATCTATACAGATACAGAGACAGATCTATACAGATACAGATCTATACAGATACAGATAAAGAAACAGATACAGATACAGATATAGATAAAGATACAGATACAGATACAGATACATATACAGTTCTATACAGATACAGATACAGATCTATACATATACAGATACATATACAGATACAGATCTATACAGATACAGATCTAATCTATACAGATACAGATACAGATCTATACAGATACAGATCTATACAGATACATATACAGATACAGATCTATACAGATACAGATCTAATCTATACAGATACAGATACAGATCTATGCAGATACATATACAGATACAGATCTATACAGATACAGATCTAATCTATACAGATACAGATACAGATCTATACAGATACAGATCTATACAGATACAGTACAGATACAAATACAGATACAGATACAGATACAGATACAGATACAGATACAGATCTATACAGATACAGATACAGATACAGATACAGATACAGATACAGATACAGATCTATACAGATACAGATACAGATCTATACAGATACAGATCTATACAGATACAGATCTATACAGATACAGATGAGATGAAACCCGGAAAACACAAGACGTTTAAACAGTGGTGGCTTAATGTTGGGTCTAACATCAAATCAACACTATTTCAACGTTACTTGTCGTGTTTCCAGGGACATATAGTCATCCCAGCAAACAGTAGACGTCGATACTTGTTTTAATGTTGTGACAGTGTTTATTCAACAGAAGTTCAATGTATGTTTGCGGGGGTTTATGTCACGCCTGTCAATATCACTGGCGCTTTAAGACCTTTGAGCATTTTGTAGAACAATTACAAGTAAATTTGGAAACCTCTAGTCAAACACCAATACTGTGGTTTAATTAAAAAAGATGCGACGAGAAATTTTTTTGAAACATTTGCTAACCATTAATCCTTACAGCGCGGGGATCGACTTTAGTCGTCAGAATCTGACGCCTGTAGACGTCAGATTCTGACGTCTAAAGTCAACCACCCACTGTAAGTGTAAAAATATGTATAATGGCCGTAGACCCATAACACAAGTATTCAAATGAATGAGAAAGAGCTAATTAAGACATATATGATGATTTCAAATTGAAAAAATCCTTTGATTGCGATGTTTTTTTACAAATTAATTCAGCGCTTTAAGGGTTAAAGCGCCGTGTTATAATGTGAAGTGAGTAAGAATTACTTCCATATATGTGCAATTTGAATAAAAGCACATGCCAATCCAACAAATATAATGGGCTTTTCATCTTCAAATTGTCTTGTATGACAAATATTAAATATTAAACAGCGATAGACGTGATTAGCGCCTTAGGAGTTAAAAGGTGTTTTAAACGATATATCTGCTTGTCTCAGCTGACTCATAATGATATAAGATATGATACAGGTTATGTTTTTTTGAATCGAGATGGGACCTACCTATGTTGTTGTAATGACTGATGGTACTGTTGACTGTGGAGCAACGTTTACGAACATTTGGTTAAATATTTAGTGTTTGTTTGGAGAAAAGATTATCACGAATATATTCAATATATTCAATATAGGGCCTAACGCATAATGATATTCGGATAAGGCGTATCTTGATGTAATATGTGGTACCATAGAGTTTATTAACACTATCGTGGTAATATGATAGGGAGGGGAATCTATAGAAATGAGTTTTTTCATATTGTGCACTCAGGCAGTTGGATCTAACCCGGAGGCTGCGCCACATGCTCAGTAAACACGAAACATTTACCCAATGTTGGCATAACGTTGGCCCAGCGTCGCACACGACATTAGGCCAACAGTATTGTCTCGTGTTTGATGGAGTCACCTAATCTTTACGCCATATGTTGAACCAATGCTGGTTTTTATGTTGGTTTACAGTCTGACTGGTTTACTGTATCATAGATAGAATCATCACTGTCACTTTCAAGTTATAGTCGTTATTTATCGTGCATGTTTTCTTTGTGCACCATTTGAAGATTTGCTCATTCTGCGTTTCGTAGAACAGGCTTGTTAACCGTAACACCATATACAGTGGAGACCGGTATCGGACCGCCTCACAAAGCGGACCATCTCGGAATACGGACCACCTTTAACCAATCTCATTTTTTTCCCCATTCACATAATGTATCATCAGATTCAGAAAGCGGATCGACCCGGGATTCGGGACACGGACCACCCTTTTTCAGTCCCAAATCATAAAAGAATAAAAAAAAACGGACCACCCCCAAGAGCAAAAAAAAAATTCACACTTTTACAGTCTAGTGGGAGAGACATACATATGCATCAACTAAGGGACCAGCTATGGCTGGATTCACTAATGGGACCAGCTGGAGCTGGATCCACTGATGGGACAAGCTGTGGCTGCATCTACTAATAGGACCAGCTGTGAGTGGATCTACTAAGGGAACCAGTTGTCGTTGAATCCACTAATGGGACCAGCACTGCAAGATCCCCTGAGGGACCTGTACTGGCATAATTCACTGAGTGGACCAGCCCTGGTTGGATCCGATAAATGGACCAGCTCTGGTTGAATCTACCAAGGGGACCAGTTGTCTGAATCCAATAAAAGGACCAGAGCTGGCTGGATCCACAAAAAGTGGTCAGTGCTGGCTGGATCCACTAAGCTCAGAGTGGATGACGTAAATGATTAGCGCTGATGTGATAGATCATACAATGTTATTTCAACATTTAAACATTTAAACATTTATCATATCATGTTCCTTCCTCGAGTTGCGCCTCTTCGGTTGGTTGCGTTCTCAACGGTGTTGTGTTTTAGCTCCTACGACCTTCTTTCTTTGTTAATACAATTCATAATAATTTTTAGAGCGCGAACTTACGATCACAGCTTAGTGTCAAAATTTATGTTGCAAAAACAATTTAAGTCAACTTCTTATATTTAATAATTTGCTAAATTTTAGACGGTTATATTAGCACTGTTATAGCAATAGTTAAGCTAGTGGTCTATATGAACCAAAAGGTTAAACAAAGACTCCTTTGACATCAGCTGACAAAAATAACATTTGGCGTGCAACCATCATTTAATTACGCATGATATGCAAGGTCCTATGTGTATTTGATACAGGCTAGCGCATAAATGGATACGGAAATAGGAAACAATAATATTAATACAAGCGATACTAACAAACAGATTGTCATATTTATAACATATTCAAAATTAGAAATTATAATTCGCTAGGCTGTATTGTGTCTGCTTGAATTGTCATATATGACAGGACCTAGCGTAAAAAGATTATCACTCTTATAGCGTGATTACACCTTTGCGATCCCATAAGACTTACAAATTGTTATGTAAAATAGTGAAACAAAGCATAACAATTCCGTCATGATTTTCTGTATATAGTTTCGCATATTTAACGGCATAATTATCAGATGTATTTTTACGTGAGGAAGTATAAATTATATCCAGTTGGTTTACTGTAAGTTACATAGGGTTAACCACGGTGGTCGATTTCCCGTTCACAGTAGCCATGGCATGATCACCCCAAACAAACGATAGAACGTGATGAAATATATAATTGTTTACTCCAAGTTGATCGTAATGACTCCGTGTATTACTCCCGAGTTTTTATAAAATAAGAAGCGTGACATCTAATTTGAACCCCGCTAATCTAACTATTTGTCAATACTGCTCTATTGACAAATATGATAAATAGATGAATAATTAAAAAAAAAATACATTAAAGCAATATATAACAATATTGACAGTCACAATAAGGAACTTCGGGTGTCATAGGGTTATTCACGGCTGATCGACGATCAGTTCACTGACTTTTTACCAAAATAAATGTATAATATTTTTTTACATTTATTTGATATGCATTTGATAAAACTTTTTTTTTGTGTGTTGTTTTTTATTATATCATGACGTCATATATTTAATACATTAGTTTGATAATCGACCTAGATATCAACACGTAACAAGGCATATCTTTAAACAGACTGACTATATCTCTCCATTCAAAAGAGGCTGGTTTCACAAATGCAAACTGCAAAATGGGACCACTTTCAGTCAGTCCCATGGGGTCTCCACTGTAGATGGAGTCCATAGGTGATACGTGGTGCTTAGGTTTCCAATGTATCTTTTCAAGTCATTCTTAGAGGAGAGACTCAATGGTAAGGCCTTTATCAGATCTAAACAACACCATAAGCCATCAAATATATGAATAATTTGGTCAAGGTAACAATATCACCATCTTATTTGTTCTAACGATAGTAAAACTCAGACTAATTATAATAACACGAATTATATGAACAGTACCATGATAGGACCAAGTAAATGTACAAATAATTTGAACTACGTATACCGGAATAAAATGGAAGATAGTCTATGGTACTGTGCTCTATAAAGAACCCTTGAAGTCATTCAAGTACAGTCCCGACGTCGGGTTTCCTTCTGTCGCGATATTGCCATGATTGTGCAGAAATCTACGTAAAGCAATATTCACTCCTGATTGACAATCATACCGTATTATATTGAATCTCTTCTCTTCCAACAAACACGATACGGTTGAGTCAATGTTATTTTAGAAGAATAAAACACACTGAACGCAATACTCCTCGGTTTAGTGTCAACAAACAGCACTTTCTATGGATTCCCCGTCAGTCACGACGCAGAACATTTGTTGATTCAGAGTCGGATTATCATTCATCTACATCGTTCACTTACGCAGTCAGTGTGTACATGGTGCGGCCAAACGTTTTCATGATGTTGGGTCGGCGTTGATGATACTGGCCCAAGTTGAAGAAGGCACCATACCAACAGTACATGCTAGCTCGGGTTATAAGGAAACTCCGTGTTGTAAAGGGACAATAATGTAAGATCAGCAGTATATATGCTAGCTTGGGTTCATTCAAGTTAAATTCTATTCGTACGGATTACAACAGTGTACAGATTTTTGCTTCATTATTATAACGCAACTTCTTCTTGTGAAGGGACGAGAGTGAAATACAACATTTAGATACAATTCCAGGGCAAATCATACGGACTAAATATGAATAGAATTGCTTTCTTGATATCAGTGATTTTATTAATGGTAAGTCGATGGAATACTCGTTTTGTTTTACAACATTAACAGGATCGGTATAAATTATATTGTTGCAGTGTTAATGTGTTAAACAGGTACGGGTCCAGCCGTTTTTAAATGGCCGCCCATTTAAAAACCACCGTGCGTTTAAAAGCACGCGCAGCGCACTTCCGGCGAGTGTTTATAAACACCCGGGCGTTTATAAACGGTCGCCGGAAGTGCGCTGTATACTGCCGTGCAAATCCAAAAGGCAGTATCTGCTTACTTGTTAAGTAATCAGATACTGCCTTTGGCTTTTCACGGCAGAATAGCAAAGTGACCAGCCCCATAAAATTACGAATTGCAATGCATAACTTCATATGCATTTGCAATATGAAGAAGCAGTTTAGTTAACTATATAATAATCTACATTTTAGTTGCTTTTGTAAGGTGAATTCCGCAGAACTTACCTAGGAAGTAAGATTAATGACTGAGCTCCTGGATTGTATTTCTGTTTTGTGTTTTGTGCACTAAATCGTGTGTACAAAAAAGATGCCACATATAATACAAATGCCGCATACAATTTGACCATCACTATATCCACCACCTCATGGTATTAGCAGAGTGTACTCTCAACGTATACAATCTTTAGTAGTTACACTTTAAGGAGGTGGGGGTCAGTGGTCAGAAAATCTATTTTTCACGATTTTTACCAATTAAAGCATCGTATTTCACAGATTCTGCTTCTCAAGTTCATTACTAAACAGTGCCGTGTTGTGTCAATTTATACATTAAACCAAATCTGGTATAATTAAGAGAAACTAGCTGATTTTATGGAATAAAATGTACGATTAACCAGTCATATTGGCCGACCGTTTATAAATACCCTGGTTTTTATAAACACTCGACGGAAGTGCATTGCCAGTGCTTATAAACGCACGGTGTTTTTTTAAATGGGCGGCCATTTAGAAATGGCTGGTCCCGGACCTATTAAAGCCGAAATTGTTTTCTCAATTAATTTGATATCGTCACCTTGGTATTAAAGGGTCTCATTTGCCACTTCAAAAAGTGGTAAATGAAACCCTTTAATACCAATGTGGCGATATGTAACCTCAGTTTAAGAATAGGATAAATCCCGAGGAGTTCTATATTCTTAGCTGTGAAAAAAATGGAGGCCGAAGGCCGAGACCTGTTTTAAAGCTAAGATTGGAGAACCCGGAGGGGTTTAACTGCCTTAAACATAACCGACCATGTGACCTAACACGTATGACTTAGATATGTCCTCTATAAATTTGGTTGGTAGGCCTATATATATGGGGTGTTAGTGCAGAGGCATGATGCAACCAAGCCTGTATTAGGCAACTATTTATTTAAACAACAAACTGATGGAGATGTCAAACGCTATTAGGAATGGGATTTATGTCATAATTGGTCACCCTTTCCTATCCACTGTGCATCACCTAACACATAAATACAGAACATTGTTATTTTAACTCTAAAGGATTGTTGTTTATGACTGTGAACTAAGGTTATGTTGGTAATAATAACATTTCTGTTGCATTACACACATTACACCTAGAATATACAATATAATATTGTTTTGCAGGAGTTGGTGAATGGGACCTACGCGCTAGGTGAGGAACACTCTAAACATAAAAGACAGACACACTGTATTACGTAACCTATTTTACAGATGCATTCAAACTGGTTAAATTCACCTTCAACTATTAATAATTGATAAATGTTTTTCGGTTTCACTTGGACCTTTTGTGTACATAGTAAAAATGGTCAGATAACTTAAAGAGCATGTATATTTTCATTAGAACGTTGATAAACAAGATAATGGAGGTCTACAAAACGTATTTTTATCGCTGACGCGAGTGGGTCTGGTATTCCACCCCCTAATTTAAATAACAAATGAATGACGGTGGTGATCGGCCGATCTCGTCGTGTGAACCACTCTTAAATTGGTCGGAGGTAGAATACTAGACTTGGTCCTTCTATTCTATGTATCAGTGTTCGAATTGATTATTGCTACGTCGTAGGTATATATACGATATGTTGAAATAATGTAAATGCGTAAGAAAGGTGGGATATTATATATTATTCTAAATACGTGTCCATATACTTTCTTATGAAACAACAGAAACAACAAATTCAGGTCAATACAACTTAAATCAACATTTTGTTACAATTAATATGGTTTAGAACTGAACCAAAACAACAAAATCCAATAAGTTATGTATTTAGAAAATGTTAATTTTCATAGAAATAATTAATCAGATATTTTAGTTAATGTGATACCTTGGTTCTAGCTAATTTGAAAATATACTTCAGGTGGCATGATTATTAATATTTAACTGGGATATAAGTTATTGAGTGGTTTGCAATTATTAAGTTCAATTCCAGATGTGATTTTGATAAAAAGAACTGACCAATTTAGTTGACATTTTTGTAAGGTATAAAAAAGATTGACATTCTGTAGTCCGCGGTGTTAACACAATCGTATAAATAAATCAGATTATTTTCAATGCAAACAAAACGTGTGATTTTAACAAAAAAATGGTAACAATTCAAACCATTTTACTCTAAGAAACATTCATCTTGACCTTCTGGTGATTTGTAATAACTGTACTATTTTCTGTTTGAAATTGTTTTTCTCGAAGTTAATGCAATTCTAATTTCAGGCATTACCAGTGACACACCTTTTGATGTTACCATCCCGGCCATACTGTTGGGCTCATCAGTGCTGATAATTATAATAACAGGAGTTATAATCTATGTTCTTGTGAGGAAATACAGACAGGCCGTGGTTAAGCAAGGTTGGGAGATTTACAAAATCAATCATGAAACATGCTATTCGAAAATAAATATTGGGCACTTTAACTAAAACACTGAATTATAAATAGATTCTAACCCGAAAATTCGTCAAAAATGGTTGGGCTTTAAAATTAACTAATTCATCGCGTTGTATCATCTTTATGGATCAGGTTAATGATTTTGATAGAGGTTCAAAACTCCCTTGATTCAACGTTATATCAAAGCAGAAGTGATATATGTCATAAGTGACTAAGCACAAAGCTGTTTATTCCATTAATTTATTTGATCAATCATTGATACAAATGTTGTGCGTGTGACTTGACAATACTTAGTTATCATGCAAAAGCAACAACAAGCTTTACCAAAGCTTACTGCAAAGTTCATCATCCAATGAGGATCGATACAGCCTCGATGAAAGCTTGGTCAATGAAAGTAAGCCCGCAAAAACAACGGTAAGCAAACCTCCCGCCCCGAAACCTAGCAAACAACGGCCCGAAACATAGCCGGCCGGTATTAAAACAGCCAACTGCATCGGAGCCAAACACTCGTACTGCCGTCAACAAGGGACAATAACACGATTAGTCCTCCAGATCCCTGGCAGCGCGAACACAGGATAAACAACACCCCAACTGGCTACTATCTGCAAACCACTTAAGCACTCATGAAAATAATGATTAAAGCACCGGGTTAAAGTTCACACGGATAATCATGAGTACAGTCTGCATCAGGGGAGTGATTTTGATTGAGGTCACGTATGATCTCCATTGATCAAGGGAGTTTTTGCTTGAGATCATGTATGGTATCTCTATTGATAAAGGGAGTTTTTGATTGAGATCATGTATGATCTCTATTGATAAAAGGAGTTTTTGATTGAGGTCACGTATGATCTCCATTGATAAAGGGAGCTTTGGATTGAGATCATGTATGGTATCTCTATTGATCAGGGGAGTGATTGAGGTCATGGATGATCTCTATTGTATATATATATGAATATTGCTTTACGTCGCTTTCTGCACAACCATGGCAATATCGCGACAGAAGGAAGCCCGAAGCCGGGACTATGCCCTACTCTTATTTCGAATGACTTCAAGTTTTTTTATAGTGCACAGTACCATAGGCAGCACCGTACACTCCATGCATTTGAACAGCTTGGAGCACTGTGTATGCTGTGTACGATGACAAATATCCGTCCCGTGTATGCTGTGTATGCTGTGTACGATGACAAATATCCGTCCCGACCGCGATTCGAACCTGGTACCCCCAGGTTACAAGCCCCAGTCGATACGAATGAGCCATCAGGGCCGGCCTTGATCTCTATTGATCAAGGGAGTTTTTGATTGAGGTCATCTATGATCTCTATTGATTGGGGAAGTGTTTGACACCATCTATGACCACTATCGATTAGGTCAATTATTTCATTTTAGGTCATATAATATTGATGACTACCCAGCAAACACGAAACACGAGAAAACTGGTCGTTTTCAATCCGTTGTATTACCTGCTATTAGCCGTTATTGTAAAAATGTGTTTCATGTGGGTTTAAACATCAAGATGAGGAAAATGTTCAGTCTCAAAATAAACAAATTAGAATTTTTAATGCAGTGTTTTAGTTGTAAACAGTGTAATACGAGCTGATTGTAATCATTATTAAATCAATGTGTGTAGTCAATGTTATAATTAAATAAAAACGTGTTAAATAAAATCATTAATATATTGTACTATTAATACTCATTGTAGGCCAAGAAGACCTTCAAGAACACAGGCAAGTTTCATACAAGTCCTAACACATGTAAAAATGTCGTATATATGCATATATAATTTCATTATGTCCTTAACATCAAATATGTTTGTTATGTAAATGTATAGACTATATATGTATATATGGTGTGCGAATAGGCTCAAATAAATTTGAGTCATTTGCCTATGCATCAAATGCATCAATCAGGCCGACAGTAGAATTTTAAAATGTCGTATTTTAGTCTTAATAATGTTGGTATGCCATACCCTGGCCTTCCAGTTGATCTGAAGCTCCACTTATGGCACACCATATGTCGCCCTATTCTAACCTTCGGGCTTGAAACTGTTCATTTAAATAGAGCAATGTATGGTAAGCTCGAATCGCTTCAGGGTACAATTGTCAAAGCTTTTCTTGGTCTGAGTAGGTCCATCACTCCAAGCTGCTGACGGCTCTTGATGTCTTACCTATTGAAGAGAGTATTAAATCTATGTCCGTAAGCCTGATGAAAAGGATATTTTTAGTGAATTCTCCAGTACGGATGTCTAAGTATTTATTAACCGGAAAGTACAGTAAAAGTACGCTTTTTGGCAGACTACTTGACATGGGTCTATCACCCCTTCTCTCTGCACTCTCAACGTTTAAATATACGCAAAAGTATCCTGCTAGAGACGGGGGGGTACACTCATTGCAAGGCGTGTTGTATAGAGCTGACTTTCTGAATAGAAACTCTACCGCACATATTTTTACTAAATTATTGACCCGCTTTTAATACATATACTGTCATATTTCTTATCTGTGATACGTTTGTATGAATGTAATGTACAATATAATATGTTTTCCTCACTTGTGGGGGTTTTATTGAACAAATAATAATAATATGTACATATGTGACTAGATCTTAAAGTACTCATCTGATTGGAGATAACATTGTGCATGTGTACATTATATGTCTCGCAAATAGGCTCTACTCAATTACAAACTATATAAAAAAATAAATAAAAAAATTTCACAGCAGAAATTCTAAATCTAGAACAGAATTAAATAATACGTAGCAAAATTTCACCATATCTCCAGGGATGTTGGGGGAAGATGAAAAATGATCCCAGAATAGCTTGCTCAAACATTTTTAACAGTGACTCAGAAAATTGAGAAAAGGCTCCTCCCGCGATCTGATAAAACAGATTGTTGGACATTTGTGATGGCTTCATATTGAAAAAACCTTTTGGTCCCTTCGTTTACATTAAATATCTCAGCGCTCTAATGGTTAAGGGTTGAAATTCACACCCATTCACTCTCAATGTGTCGTAAAATTGGCTCGTTATGAATCAGACATTACATTTATTATTACACCCATTTTTCCGACTATAATGCTAGTTTTGTATTATTTTTGTTTGGTAGCATAACACATACAAAAGTACAAGCAGTATTCGATAATGTGGGACATGCCAAGTAATGACATTAAGAAACTAAGCATATGTTATTTGATCATAATTGTGAAACTTTGAATTTGTGTTTACAGTGATACAACCATGACCATTGCTAAAGCAACAGAAATTATAGATGAAGACACCGAAGGTAAAACATATTTGATATTGATATTTTAATGCAATGTACATGCCCGTACTTTTGAAAATGTGACTCGCCTGATGCATAGTTTGTGTTGCCAGCAAACATTTTCTAAAATATATTGTCCTTATTTTCAGGTTATGAGCAGCTGAATGAGGGCCTTATGTATGTCACACCTGACGCCAATACCCTTCCTGTTGATCTTCCTGCTGTCTACACAGAATTACCAGGCAACCAACAACGAATATATCTTGCTTAGTAAATAAAACAAGCTCATGCTGCTTGTAAAATGCATACTGGCCAGTATGTTATATATGTATCGTATTGGACAGCTGTTTTAATATATAGAATTTTGCATCGCCGTTTCGTAATCTGGGCCCAGTTGTGTTTTTAGCATTTTCATCGTTTTGTTGTTTTGTATTTTTTGCCATATTTTTCGTTGCGCAGTTTGTATGTTTTCTCTGCGTAGTTATATACTGACATGGATGAAATAAGACAGTTGATATATGATTTGCTCTTTCAATTGTTTTATTCTATGCGACTGTCTTCAGTCTTAATCAGGTGACTTATTTTTATTGAGATCATGTATGATATATCTATTGATCAGAGCATCGATTAAGACCATACAGATTTGCAAAACGTTTCGTCTCGTCTCGTCTTGTCTCGTCTCGTCTTGTTTAAATGTTTGGTTTAGTTTAGAAAATATGAGCAATTTTCAAAGGAACGCTTCAGGAGTAAACAGTGCGATGCGAGCTGATTGTAGTCATTATTAAATCACCGTATGTAATCATTGACATATCTAAATAACGTTAAGATATGGAACCTTGCGTGTTTGTCATCAATATATTTTATGTTTAAATAAAATCATTAATATATTGATGGTTATTAATTGTAGGTCAAGAAGGCCCTCAAGAAGACAGGCAAGTTCTATATATTTCTCACACAATAAAACATGTTTTACATATTCACATATGATTTCATAATTCCATTCCATTATGTGCCTCACATCAAATATTTATGTTCTGTTAATGTATAAATATGCATATTTATAAATATACAGTATATTTGTCGATATACTTATCTAATTAGAGATAATGTTGTACATGTGCACATTAGACGTCACACAAATAAGCTCCACTAAACGTAAAATGGTGCAGGAATATTAAATATGATAACTGTTGGCCTGTTCGTCCCCCCGCTCTGGCATTCAGCTTTGTATTTTTGTATTTTTTTGTTAGCATAACACATACAAGAGTACAGCGGTATTTGATAATGTGGGACATGCCAAGTAATGACATTAATGTAAGAAACTAAGCATATATTATTCCATCATCATTGTGTATGCTTGATTGTGTGCTTACAGTTACGGAGACATGATCAGTGCTACAGGAACATAAATTATATATGAAGACACTGAAGGTAAAACAGCTATGTCGAGAAACCATGGCTAACAGCCTGCTGCACCAGATTAATGTCTCAAGAGTAGTTATGACCCCCTTGTGGGGCCGCCACATCAGTGGCCTATAGCTCGGAAGTGTGTTGGAGAACAACTTTTAAAGTTGTGGCACCCAAACTCTGGAATACATTACCAGAGGAGCTGCGGGCAGCTCAGTCACTGAATGTTTTTAAGCGTCAGTTGAAGACACATTTATTTACCATTTATTTTAATCAATTAGAATAATATTATTCCTTTTACATATATATATTTTTAGTTGTACAGCGCCTTGATACAGTGAGTGGGAGTAGGCGCTTTTAAAAGAACTGTTGATAAATAAAATAAATAAATACATACATTCATGTATAAAATGGTGGGTGTATAGCTGGTTTACAGCTCTTAATGGGACATGTTTTAACGCTGGAAATGTCCTGACCCAATCACAGACACGTGGAGGGGTCAGGTGATTGCCAACATCAAAACAGCCATGTCCCAATGTTGCCAACATTAACAGTTTGTTAAAGCAGCCATACATCAGCCATTATACATGAATGTACTGATGTGCGGCCCCGAGGGGTTGGGGGGGGGGGGTCATAACTACTCTCCTGTCTCAGATTGCGAAAATATTTATTTGTGTCTCTATTGATATTTGATGTTTGAAAAGGGGGGTCCAACCCCCTTGGTCCGGCGACGGGCCTGATGTATAGTTTGTGTTCCTGACAAATCTTTTTTAAAATATCACCTTATTTTCAGGTTATGAGCAGCTGAATGAGGACACTAAAGGTAAAACAAACCATGGCTACGATTAACATTCTGCTGTACCAGATTCCAGTATGTAATTTATGTAAGACGTCACAATCTGACATCTAAAGTCAAACCCTGCATTGAAAGAGTAAAATATTTATAATAGTCATAGACACGTAACATAGGTATTCAAATGAAAACGGAAAAAGCTGACTAAGCCATTTATGATGATCTAATATTGAAACATACTTTGGTCGCCATGATTTTTATAAAATATGTCAGCACTTTAAGGGCTCAAGTCTAACTAAAATTGCAAAAATAACATTATTCGCGTCTTTATTAATATTTTGATCTAATGTATAGTTTGTGTTCCTAGAAGCCTTTTTTTAAAGTATTTTGTCCCCATTTTCAGATTATGAGGAGCTGAATGAGGGCCTTATGTATGTCACACCTGACGCCAATACAAGTCCTGGTGATCCTTCTGCTCTCTACACAGAATTAACAAGCAAGCAACATCCAATATATCTTGAAATAGTAGCATAGTGAATAAAACAAGCAAAGACTGGTTGTAAAAAAGATACTGACATGTGTATGATGTCATTTTTAATTTTTGCATCAGCCCTTCATAATGTTGCACAAGTTCATTATTTGCTTTTGTTTTCTGTGGATCTAGCATTTTAATCGTTTTGTGGTGTTGCATTTTTTCATAATTTTCGTTTCTCAGTTTCTTTGTTTACTCCTACCCTCCACGAGTAGTTATTGACATGGCCTGAAATTGATATATGCTCTGCTAACTATAGCACTATGACCACTAGTATATAATCAAGATCATTGTAGGTTACTACTATTAACACAATGTGAAAATAAAGAAACATTGGCTAATATAATAATTGGTGCGCAAATACGACGATGCGAATACTTTTTCAATTGTCTCATTCTATTCGAAACTAGTATAAACTCATCCACATTTGAAGTTTTATCAAATTTTTTTTTTGTTTGTTGTATTGCCCTCAAATAAACATAACATATTTTGTATGATATATTACTGCAAAATAGTGATTGTATTTAACAAAGAGTAATTAATTTTGTTGATACATTTGTGTGCTTCACTTGTGTATCCAGGACGGCTTGAATATTATATGTACTCAGGATATCCAGATAAAAAAATATTGAATTACTATTACGAGCAAAAAGCTAAATATTAACAGACACAATCAATGATTGCTTACAAGGAGTATTCGACCGATTAGCCATTCTAAACTTACTCAATGCATTTTTTCGTTAGATTTATTCAATTTTAATCCACTATCATTTCGATTCATACAGTAGATACGGACGATAACGTTTTAAATATATCACCAATGGCAGTTAACGTCACATAGACATATGTTGTGTTACTTCTTTGATGATGAATATTCTGTGAATATTGTGATCATATTTATTGTCTTTAATTAATCTAGCTGATTTAAGTTGGTTTTCGATACTTACATTTTAATTTTAGATAATGCTTAGTCAAACAAACCCAGCCAATCCTCAGGATTACCCATTTCAGTTGGTGTAGACGTCTGTAGACGTCAGACGTTCTGACGTCTAAAGTCAATCCCCGCACAGAAATAATTAAAAACAATTATAACTGCCGTAGAAACGGGAAGAGCTAACTGAGACTATTATGATGATTTCAAATTAAAAGAAAAACATGTTAGTGTATATAAAAATGTTTCAGCGTTTTAAGAGTTAAAGTGATTGCGCCAGTCTTCTTGTAATTGCGTAGTTCACTATTATATTTATTTAGACGATTTTATACCAGCTGGGGAATTCCAAAAGTGATGTGTGGAATACTGTAGGCGTGTTCCAGTTCAGCCGATATTTTCAAGGACTTTTCGCAACTTTCGGATGTATCAATTTCAAAACGTTGTCATTTTTTTAATTACAAAAAGATTTAACTCTTTGTATTAATTTTTGTTGGATATAAGTTGATATTCCTGATTTATAATTATTGACAACCATGTCAGAAATTAGAAATACGGGAATTTCGTCTCTATATCTAGCCTAACTGGTGAATGCGCAGCACAAAAAATAAAATAAAAATTGCAGTTTTAGTCTTTGGACATGTTTACATGATATGGTCATATAATGAAGCCAAAATAAAATCACCGATTTTTTAATGATTTTAGCCTGCGCCAGTCCCTTAACCCAAAAGCCAGCTAGAGCAATGCCCATAACATTTTAATGACTTTGCGGAAAATGAGCTGAGCATGCGACCTCGAAGCTGAAATGTTGCTGATCCTAAAAATCTATTGTCGACCTGATTTTCGAGGGCAAGTCTTGCTATGACCGCCCAAAGAAATGTCCCACGATTTTGTACGGCTTCAATCTGTGGCTGAAACATGATTCAGCCACTGGGGCTAGTATGACCCATGTCGGTGAATGGTTAACATGACTTTAACATGAATATAATATAACAAATAAAATGGTATTATTCTTAGATAAGGTGTCCAATGTATCTAAGGGGTACACCATTTTACGTCAAAGGGGGGAGGGGGCTGGAGTATTTTTGATTCAATAATTAATCATTTCGGGCGGATTTTGCGGGAAATAAATACTTTACTTCAAGAACTGTTTTATATAAACATGTTATACAATTTAAAATTTACAGAACGCGGCCGAGCCGGGTTGAAATAAATAATTTGTTCGGGACAAAAATCCACCCAACCCCCTGGAGATTGAATGGTGGCCCCCTAAGCTGTAGGCCCTATTATAGCTGTATAAGCTGTATTGATCTGTGTCGTGACTGGAGGGGGATTCATAAAAAGTGTTCTTTGTGCAATGTGCTCTCAGTCGGCACTAACCCGACCAGCACGAAGTATTGCGCCCATGTTGTTTTGCCCCCTTTATACGTCAGAATCTGACGTCTACAGACGTCAGATTCTAACGTATAAAGACGGTCCCCGCACAGAAAAAATGAAAATATTTATAATGGCCGTAGACCCATAACAAAGGTATTCAAATGAACCGGAAAGAACTGACTAAGACATTTATGATGATTTCATATTGAAAAAAAACCCATTTAGTCTTCATGGTTCAAACACAAATATTTCAGCATTGTAAAGGTTAAGGCTGGCCCACCGTCTACGTCGCTGGGCCGGCATTAAAATAACAATGAACATGCGCTGGCGCTGTTTGTGCAGGGAAGCGCGGATTAGTTGTAATGCAGCAATTATAATGTATATGCAGCCGTTGAATGTGAGCGGCGGTTTGAGGCACACATAATTTATCAAATATATGTCAGTTGATCTCATATAAGGGGGACATCATTTAATCTCCAGGGGGGTGTAGTTTTTTTGATGAAAATTTTTATTTCAAGAACTGTTCTATATAAACATGTTGTAGAATTTGAAACTGTCAGCGTGCCACCGAGCCGAAATAAATAGTTTACTTGTCCGCCAGAAGACGTCGATTAACCCTTTCAGTGCGGGGATCGACTTTTGACGTCAGAATCTGGCGGCAAAAATCGATCAACGCAATAAAAAATTACTATATTTATAATGATCGTACACCCATAAAATAGGCATTGAAATGAAGCGGACAGATCCAGCTGAGCTATTTTTGGCGTCTTCAAATTAAATGACCCATTGGTCTCTACATTATATAATTTATGTCTTATATTTCAGCGCTGTGACGGTTTAACCTTTTCAAGCCTGAATTTCCTATATTCATTTTCATCCACTACAAGACGCGAATTGCTGTCGCAATTCTCGACTTGTAGTGGATGAAAATGATTTGATGTGGTTTGAAAATTAAAGAAAATAGCCATGTATTGGTAAACCAGTTTCGTGGAAATTAACGTTCTAAACCCGTTGGTTGTAGGAAAATTAAGTCTGTTTACAGAGATGTAAAATGATGCTTTAATGCATCGTGAGTTCTTAAAGGGTTAACATTTCTCTAGGCCGCCAGGTGTACCCTAAATAATATCACAGCGGATGGACATTGTTCAACGTAATAATACCTGTTTTGGTGTTTAAATCGGCATATGAGCTACTCTCTCTAGTATTCGAAATAAGAATATAGTACATGTATTGTAAGCGTGTGCGCTGCCCTCTACTCTCGTAAGATATCACTCAGCAACTTCTTGTTTTTTTTTAAATGATATGTTTTTCAAAATGGTTTGTTTTATCCTTGTTCAATGGTTGTCCGATTGTTGGCATTAAGCTTTTCAATATAACAAGTGTAACATTAAACAGCGACTGGGTCAGAAACGCCATATCACATGTAAATTTGGATCACTTATGAATAAGTTGTACGTTTCCGGCCAAACGCGACAATTCTTCTTTTAATGTATAAACTGGTTGACCCCCATAAACCCTCTTCGATTTTGCGCTCGACCAAATTTGGCCCGCCTTTTGTAGAGCGACGTCGCAGCTTCTTTTTTAACAAATACCTTAAACTACCTAAAACAATAATTTGTCAAACCTTACTTGCCAAAGGATGCCTACAGAATTATAGATATTGACCCTACTATAATTTAATATGTCTCTTGGCTTTAATGTGTAATATTAGGACTGCTTCTATTAATTATTAGTCAGAACCTTATATCATATGTATTCCTGTCTACGAAATATTTTACAACAGCAAACTCAAGACCATTAACCAATATTGGTCTAGGGGGCGACAATTCAATATCCGGGGGCGGGGGGCTTGGTATAGAGCAGTCTTTGCATGTTACTGTTCTAGACAACCAAAGACAATCTGAAAATTTCAAATGCTTCATTTAAATACCTATAATATGCATGGGTCTACAGCCATTAAATATATTTTACTCTTTCAGTGCGGGGATCGTCTTTAGACGTCAGAATCTGACCGATCCCCTCGCCGTGAGGGTTAAACAATGCTAGCTTTATGCTGGCCTAGCGTCGCAGACGTTGGACCAGCATCAAAACAACGTTGCTTCAATGTTTCTTATTTGTTAGGAAGGTGTCCCGTGGTATTCGTGTCTATTGTTATGACTGGGATGAGAATTTATGGAGATTAGTCTTTGAATCTTGTGCACTCAGTTGGAACTAAACCCGGAAGCCGCACCGCATAGTAGCCTAGTAGGCCCCCCTATACATGATTTGCTGAACCAATGCTGGTTTGATGGTGGGCCGGGGTTGCAGACGATCTACCAACATGATTATTGGTTCAACGTTTTGCAATTGGATTGTGGTAAACTGAACATACTTATTTACGATGTATACTTATTTTTTATAATAGCTATTTTTATCTTCCATAGGCCTATTAGTCCGGTATGCGTATACGATATACGGTATTCCTATTATTTGCACATTTACTTGCTCATATTATACTGTACATAGCATTCGTGTTAATTACTCTGAGGTACTAATTGTTGATACAATATTATGATGATATTGTCACCCTTGTCAGTTTTGTTTAAGCCAAACAGTACATCCATTTCTTTTACAACATTTGTTGGGTTATTGAACATGTATTTAAAATTAGCATCAGGCGTATACCTGGTGAATTATAATACTGTAAATCTGGTCAATTTCGCCTGTTTAGATTTTCTGGAATTTGTAATTTGGGGACTTTTTGCGAATTCTATTATTCGCAAATTATCGATTTCGATGATAGGTAGCACTATTAACAAAAGAAATTCGCGAATTTGTCCTCCTAGCAAAATTCGCGAAAAGTAAAACTTCGCGAATATTACTATGTAGATATACAGTATGTCACAACACACTATTTTTGTTTATTCAGCTTTGCTTCTATGTTAAGACACGGGTAGTTTGCAGGTCCAGTGCCGCTCACAGTGAGAGTCACCTATGATGATTAGTGATTTTTTCTATTTGCCAGTTTCATATATTTTGTCTGGTGGGATGGTATGCAGGCATCAAATTCATTTTTAGCTGTTATCCTGCTAAACTAATTCATTTAAATTTTCACCCACTACCGCGACCCACAACTTCAAGTGAGTTAAAATTACTCATATTTGTTTTAGTTGAGACTTAACAAATCCCGATGTTTAACCCTGTCAAGCCTGATTTTACCATTGTCATTTTCATTGTCATTTTTATCCACTACAAGTCGAGAATTGCGACAGCAATTCGCGACTTGTAGTGGATAAAAATGATGTGAAATGGGTTAAGAATTAAAGAAAATTGTCAAGTATTGGTAGACCAGTTTCATGGAAATTTTCCTTCTAAAACCCCCAGTTGTAGGAATATTAAGTGTGTTTTCAGGGATGTAAAATGATGATTTATTGCATCGTGAGGGCTTAAAGTGTTAAACACTCATTTCGTTCCCATTATCAGTGATTTTGTCTGCAAATTAATATTTAAAAAGAATATAGTTGCGCCTAGCGGGTTGTTAAGTCATCCTGAAATTCAGTTACTTTTATGAGACGATTGAGAACTGTTTTTAAGAGTTAGCCCTTGTCCTGCTACGCCCGTCTATATACGGGTTTAAACCGATTTCAAGCCATATAATGTCACTGAAAATGAACAATATCGTTTGTGGTAGAGGCTCAGCTAGTGAAATAAACTCAGTTGAGATGATGTTTATTTTCAAAAAAATATAAATATTTTTTGTCATTTGGAGCTGGAAATTGCGTTAGCAATTCCAGCGTCAAATTACGAAAAATACAATTGAAAACACTAAGGATAAGGGACATAAAACGACAGGCGCAACCACAAATGTGTTTTATTATTTCTCATTTATATATCAAAAGCATGAGACAACGGTAAACAACGGCCTTATGTTGTACATAAGATCTGACATACCCTCTTCCTTTTAGATCACAAAGAATATTTAGGGGTATATATAATTTGTTTTGTTATCTGATAAACGTGTACCATACAGAATAGAGACACCCGCTTCAGTGGGCGACGTTCAGCCCGTGTGTGGACGGAAAAGAGAATTCGGTCTTGCTTATAATTTACCTCTCAAAGGTGTTCCGAAGCGGATAATCGTATTTGCTTGTCATTGTATTACGTGTCAGCTTAGCTCTACCCAGGTTCATGTAACGCAAACAATTATTTCCATAGGCTTCCTCTACTCGTCATTTTTTATATGTACATATGAAATGTTTTCGGTATGTTTCTAATATCTAGCTCAATTTCGCCTGAACAAATGGTTAAACTACACCGAGTAATTGAAAATATAAATGAACCGTTGCATTTGCCATCCATCTTGTGCTAAAGGTAACATGATCCAATAAAAAAAATTAAACATGAGGTCCCGTGGTGCCTACTGACCAATCATTGGGTAGACGCCCTGCCAACATTATGTACTAGCTTTGTTTCATTTCTGTACACCTGTGTGCACAGACTCAAAGCTCATTGAAAAGAAGTATCGTGGCACCAAGTACAAGTATATCTACCCGGGACCAGTGAAAGCGTGGCTCAGCAAATGACGAGATCATGTTACTGTAGTCACTGCCGATATCCTGTTGTTATTTAAATTAGGGGGTGAAATATAATACTTCTTCGACATCGTGTCGTAACGCAGATTTAATACAAACACCATTTGAACATTGATCTTTGACAAATCCGATGGACTGAAAATGGATAGGAATACATGTTTAACATCGCTGGTTATTTTTCAGGTAAAGTTGAAGCTCTGTAGGCTTATTGACACATACCTTATGCAGGGAGAAGTGTACAGGAAAGGCATACATTTTTGATCAATTAACATCGGTATTTCTGATCAATAACCATCACGTGATAAAAGCATTGCCATTCCGATCTGAAACAGTTATCTATAGTACATGTATATGCAATGAGATGATGGATAAGCCGACGTTAGCGCTTGGTTGTTGCGTTGTAATGTTACAGGCCTATGCCAGCGCATCTCATTGTATTGTAAAATTAACTAGTTTCTTTGGAAAAGTGAATTAATGTATTTATTCGAGTGTATTGACCATTTAATATATTGTCCATTATAACGATATGTTGTGTTTGTTTTCAGGTATTTATAGCCAGAGTTTATATGGAAGGTGAGTTCACATATAGTGACATATTTTTTGCAGGAACAAATTTTGGGTGGGCTCTGCACAGTGCGTTTGATATTCTACCTTACAAACACACTGCTTGCTTGGGCTTTAAAAATGTGGCTTTATTTGTTTCAGAGTTTTTGTCAGTTAGATTTACTTGTTCAAATAATATAAATGGAAAATATCTACGATATCATTATTAAATTCTTAATCTAAATATATTATTAATTTTAATATGCTAAACCATAAAATACTTACCAGGAAATACAATAGTCCATTTTGTATCAATATTATTTCAGTTATCAGTGCACCATCAAACTTCAGGAAAGTCTCCTCCTCATGGAGTAGTATGCGATTCAGATGGGATCAGGAAGGTGCAGTAGATGCATATTTGATATTCTGGAAAACTGAAAATGGCACGGACCACAATATTCGCTTTGGTAGCATTTATAATGACTATTCACTTAATGATCCCAGTCTGACTCCAGCCACCATGTACTACATAAGTCTGGCCGCTGTACTTGGAATGGATGTCAGTGATAGATCAGAAACCATTCACAGAGGGACAGGTACGCTTTATTTATCAATCAATTCATGAGAATGACACGTAGAGAAGATCATCATCAATTGGTGTAATGGTCATATAATAACGTTGTTAGACTAGCACATACATGCAGTATAACATGACTACATGATAATATATTTATATCAGAACCACGGGAAATACAAAATGCCAGTGGATTTGGTATTCATGGTATTAGGGGAGCGGCCAGGACCCTAATTTTTCGAGTTTAATTAGCCCTCCTGGCATCAGGCTGAAATATGTCTCAAATGAAAGAGGAGACCCCACTAGTAAGTTTTTGCCCTGTTGGCATTTCTACATCAGTTTCTCCCATGTAATTTACTTGTTGTCAAAGAAATTAAAACATTTTTAACATATCTCCACAATAATTGATTTTCATCGTATAAAATAACAAAATTGTATGCATTCTTCACAACAAAAACATAATTTGTATAATTCTGAATGTTTTTTCACATTTAAAGTGTTGCCATGGGAACTGCGTTATTACCAAATATTGTGCTATAACAAATGATAATGTTTTCTATGTTACTTTTCATCTACTCAACATAAAAACACAAACAATGTGTCAAATTGAAATTAATTTATTTTTCTTTACCATGGTAGTTTTGAGATATCAAAATAAATAATTACTATATGCCTTATTTGCATAAATGCATACGCTATAATGTCAAAAATGTCAAGTTGTCACCACCTATTTAATTCGTGATATATATTACACTTGTAAACAAACCCTTTCAAAACTCTCCTAAACCTAATTACTGACCAGTTTCTCCCATGTGATTTATTTGTAGTCACAGCAATTGATTTTGTTGTAATTATATAACATAATTTTATGAATTTTTCACAACAAAGACATAATTAGAATAATTCTGAGCGTTTTTTACATTAAAAGTGTTACCATAGCAACCACATTCCTATCAATTATCGTGTTATACTAAAGGGTGATGTTTTCTATGTTACTTTACACCTACTAAACATAAAAACACAAACAGTGTGTCAAATTAAAGGTTATTTAATTTCATGTAATATGGCAGTTTTAACATGCATATTATATAATTATCATATGCCTTATTTGCATAAATGCATACATTATAGCTTCAAAAGGAACAAGTTATCACATTCTTCTTAATTCATGATATATATTACACGTGGTCATTATGTGGGAGCGCGAGGTGGTCACCAGTGTGGACTACAATTATTTGTGGCTCTTATTTGCAAACTACTCGGCATATAAATACAAACAAGGTATAAAATTATAGGAAATTCACTGTGGTATATATGTATTATATTCAAACATGCAAATGAGCTCATTAGCATATACCTAATTTGCATGCATGTCTAATATTTCATAATAAATAAACACATATTAATCAGTATATTTAATGTCACTAATTAATTTTTAACACTTATTATTACATTATATTTTGAAGTGTCTACAGATAATTGTCAGTTGAAAATTAAAGTTGAAACTTAACACAGTATTGTCGCACAAACGATAATAATAGATGTACTTTACAGTCATTTTAAACGATTGATCAAGTTTAAATTTACATAATAATTTTAATTCGGAAAAATCAGTTATTTTGACTAAAATCTTCCATTATACAATAATGTTTTCGGGTGTAGTACATCCCATGCATTGATAAAATGATTATTTAGGCTCCATAGACGATTTTTTGCTACACTGCATAATAAAGTATTTAAATTCCACTTATATCTGAAACATTTTGATATTTTGTTGATATGGATATTATAGCACACAGTTTTAAGTATGCGCTACACGATAGGCATGGTTTAAAAGTAATTTGAGAGGTCAAAGTCAAGGTCATCTGAGGTCGCAAAAATAAAAAAATCTGATATTTAGATTAAAACATCATAATTTACAATATGCCATTATAGTATATGTTTATCTCCAATTAATAATTTTATCGTTACTTTGTTTGTTTTTTCGAATGCAATTCACTCCAGGACATAAAACAATACTGATTTTGACTATCACAGTCGGTTACTTTTCAAGACAACAAAAAATACTTCTGTGCCTAACTTATGCTAAGGGTGTTGTCGTAGACGCGGTATACAGTCGCCTAGTAACCTTTGCATAATTTTTTAAGTGTTTTTTTTTCATATTTTGTTGATATTAATCGCTATTTTGTTATATCATATGCTGATATTGATGCTATATGACATAGGTTATAATTATGACATCACGAAATTGGAAAAATAACATAATTATTTCCTCATAGTCATGATAGTGGAATGTATGAAACATAGAAATGAACCGAAGGCGGTGACATCTTCAAGAAACGTTGCTGTTAACTAGGCATAACATTACTGAACCAAAACTCCACTCCCTGGCGAAAAATGATAAAGGAAGCAGGTGTCAACTTATCCCCGGGTGAAGCCTCCTACTGAATATAACATGAAATATATGTGCGATACAGAAATATTTGGATTTTGTTGGGACGTTTGTAAAAATTGGCTCAACTGACCCCGCTTCCCCCACTCAACTCCGGGCAATATGTCACTGGTTATGTATTTCTAACAGGGAATTAGAAAATCTATGATTTCTAAAATATTTATCAAACGTTTATTTAGTGAAAATGAGAAAATTTCTTTTTTTGTAATAAAAGACTCAACTATATGATTCAAACACCAAATCATATGCCTTGTGACAACGAAAACAATCAAAATATCGATAAAAATATCGTATCTATATCAATGAGAAAAATAAACACCTGTGTCTACACTCGATTAAAATACAATATTTTACATTTGAATGAAAGTAATTATATATGTTATGCTGTTTATGCAGCAGCACTTTATCAGAATATCACTTTATCAATATTGTAACCTCGGCCATATATTCCACTGGTTGAATATTTAAAAAAATTATCTCGCTCAAAATTAAAAGTGATTTCACTCACTGAAAAATACATCTTGTCCGTTGGCATATTGATCTTAGCCATTCGAAAAGTCATCTCGTCTACAAAAAATAATTATCTGAGCAAATGAGAAAGTGATCTCAACCAGTGATAATAAATTGATATCGTCAATTAAAAATGATCTTAGCGAGCGAAAAATATATCTCAGCCGAAATGAAAGAGATAGTGACTACTAGAAAAGTAATCTAAGCCATTGTAAAAAAATCATCTAAATCAGTTATAAAGTGATCTCAGCCAGTAAACAAATGATCTAGGCCAGTAAAACAGTTATCTCAACGGATGAAGATAAAAGATTTCGACCAACGAACAAGTGATCACAGCCAGTGCAAAAGTAATCTCAGGCACTGGAAAAATGACCTCAACCAATGAATATGTGATCTCAATCAGCGAAAAGTGATATTGGACAGTGAATTCAGTGAGTTATCTAAGCCAGTGAAAAGTGATCTGAACCAGTACAAACGTTTTCACAGCCAGTGAAGAGTGATGTCAGCCAGTAAAAGGTATTGCCAATGATCTCAACTTCCGAAAAAAGTGATCTTTAGAGCCATTGAATAGGTAATCATGTTTCATTGAGCTGTCAGTCACTATAAAAGTGATATCGGCCATTGAAAAGGCGATATAATTAAGCAATCTAAGTAAATTCAGACGGTTGCAAACAGACATCGGCCCAAAAGAAAATGATTCCAGTTAAAGGAAATGTGGTCTTGGTCATTGAAAAAGTGATTTCAGTCAGTGAAGAATGGATCTCGGCCAGTGATAAAGCGATCTAGGCCAGTGAAAAAAGTGATCTTATACAATAAAAAGTGATTTCGGCCAACAAAAAGGGATCTGAAACACTCAAAATATGATCTCAGTCAGTGGGAGGGTCATATCGGCCCATGAAAACGTGATCTCAGCCATCGAAAATGTGATCTCGACCAGTAAAAAGTGATCGCAGCCAGTGAAGAAGTGATCTCAGTCGGCGAAAAATGATTTCGGCCAATGAACAAGTGATATCAGCCGGTGAAAAAGTAATCTCAGTCACTGAAAAAATAGCCTCGACCAGCGAATATGTGATCTAAACCAACAAATTGTGATTTTGGCTAGAGAAAAGGTGAGTTTAGCCAGTTAAAAAGCGCTCTACGCTAGTGAAAACATGATCTCAGACAATGAAAAGTGAAGTACGCAACGTAACCGAAGAAGTGATCTCAGCCAGTAAAAAATTATTTCAGCCAGTAAACAAAAGTGATATCAGCCATTCAAAAAAAAAGTAGCTTGACACCTAAAAAGTTATCTAACCCATCCACAAAGTGATACCTGCTGTTGAAAAGGTAATCACGGCCTTTGAAAAAGTGATATCAGCTGGTAATTAAGTGATTTCAGCCCGCGAAAATGTGAAGTCGGTCACAGAAAAAGATATTTCGACCAGTAAAAATGTGATTTAGTAATATATTGGTCATTGAAAAAGCGGTCGAAGTCAGTGAAAAGTGTTCTATGTCAGTAAAAAATGATCTCGGCCAGTCTCTAAGTAATTTCTGTGGGTGTAAAAGTAATCTGGGCCTTTGCGAACAATAGGTACAGTGTTATCATATGTATACATAATTTGAAGGATTCCAGTACAATAATGATATATTTACAAAGGTTGTTCAATTATAGTATGCTTGCACTGTTTGTTAATTTACTTAAAGTAATGGTTGATGGGCCGATAGTAAAGATTATTTGTATGAATTTGCTTCCCGATGTTTTAAAATGTGAGCAATCCATATTAAAATGAAAATCACTCGCACACCAGGTACATTTTTTCTGTTATCGGGGCATACCTTTATGTTATTCGATTTTAAATGGAAGGTTAATATAGCTTAAAGCGACACAATTAGGCAAAAATCATTAAAAAAAAAGTATTTGATTTTCGCTTATTAATATGGGCATATGATGATTTTAGCCTGATTTTGTCGCTTTAAAATTGTTAAATAGTCTGCAATTTTTAAATTTGATTTGAATAGAGCATTGCTGGGGTCCATTATTGTCTAAACATGTCTGATAATCTTTGCTTAATTTGCTGCTTGAAACAGTTCTTATTACTACAAAAGGATAATTTGGCTGCTTCCTTTATCATACAAATAAAGCGTTTTGGGGCTTTAATAAATTTACCGCTGTAATTGAAAATAAGATATCCTGTGCTTGCATTTTTAAGTGAAAATCGACTGTTTTATGTATGGCTCCTAAAATTTTCTCGTTCTTATATAAGTGCATGCACTTATATTCAAATAGTACGTGCACGTACTTATATTCGAAATCTACTACGTGCACAACTGTGTAGCTCTCTGCTCAGCCATGTACTGCAGGTAATACGTATCGAATTTTAGAAACCCTTATTAGTATATGGGGCGGGGGCCCTAGGGTAGTGGTTAGCACCGCTGCCTTTCACGCCAGAGTCCGGGGTTCGGTTCCCGGTCTCGGCGGTTTGAAAGAAACAAAATTGTTTCTTCCCCATCCACGTGTGAAAGTTAGTATTGTGGGGAGCCTCCGTGACCGAGAGGTAGCGTGCTCGGCCTCAGACCGCCAGGTCTCGAATTTCGAATCCTGTGTCTGGAGGACAGTGTCATCTCAATCATCTCACCATCCTCAGGAGGTTCTCCTCGCCCAGTTTAGCCTATATGTGCAAAAAGGTGGCCTAAAGCCCGATTCATTTCATTTTATTAGTATATGTCCATAATAATTACACAAGCTATATTGTTTTCAGCTCTTAACGGGTAAATATTAGGAGAGAATTGCTCCATATATATGCGCCTGCAGTTCAAGCCGTGAACGCTATATAGTGCATAAGTGTGATAGCTGAAAAGAGTTGACAAAGGAGGTGTGATATATGAGAGCTCAGGTAGTGTCAACACCTATTCTCCCGGAGTCACTCACGCAACTTAACTTCAAAGTAACAGTCAGTGATTACTAACGCTAGCTTAGTTTATTTTTAATTGAAATAAAAGAATTTAAGAAATTAAAAAAAATATTTTAATGTTTGAATAATTATAAGTGCATGCACTTATTTTCTTTCGAATACTAAGTGCATCTTTAAATATAAGTGCATGCACGTTAATGCGCTGGGATACGCGGTAAGTATTTATATTGATCGGTTAGTTTTTATTGTGTTTAACCAAAATTAAATGTAGGGATTTCTCGTGTACCTCTTCTTAAAAAAGATTATCTTGGTCGTAGATACGTTGACATTTAGTTCCCACTGTTCACAATAAACACTGATTACATTAAAAAAATGTATGTCTTCTGCTGACTTGGCAACCAACACTGCGTCATCGACGTAATGACGTATGTAAAGTTTGAGCTATTTGATAAGATTCATCAATTCTGTCTCTGGTGATTTTATTGACCACAAACAGCCGACTCCAGCCAATCGAAAAGTGATCTTGGTCATTGAAAAAGTGATCTCGGCCAGTGAAAAAGTGACCACGACCAGTGATATCAGCTGGCGAAAAAGTGATCTCAACCAGTCGAAAATTGATCAGGACCATTGAAAAAGTGATCCCAGTCAATGAGAAGTGATCTCGACCTGTCAAAAAGTGATCTAAGCCAGTCAAAATGTGATATCGGTCAAAGAAAAGGTGAAATCGGTCAATAAACAAGTGATCTCAGCCAGTTAAAATTGATATCGACAAAAATAGATAGTTATCTCAGCCAGTGAAATGATTATCTCAGCCAGTAAAAAGTGATCTCAGCAAGTGAAAAGATGATATCGGACAGTAAAAATGAGATTCTGTCACTCAAAGCGTTTTCCGCAAGATAAAGATCATTCGATTATCTCAGCCAGTAAAGCAAATCGTCATCGAGGTTAGCGCATAAGTTTACCAAATTAAATTTGATTCACTACTCACTGGCGAAGACATAAAAACATTTTTTGTGAGTATCATAACCAAGACCTAATTCTGGATCATCGTACACACATGGATGCGATTTTAAATGTTATTTTAGCATGATGCCAGATTAGTTCAGAAAGTAATTAGTAAAGGAAGTTTAAAGCTAAAATGCTCGTATAAATAAAGATTTTTAAATAGACGATTATTCCAAGCCATTATGTTTTTTTTTTTAATTTTGCGTCGTCGGACGACATTCAATTGAGATGACTTTCAAACCATCTTTATCATGTAGAAGAGTAGATATTGGATATAAGTGAAATTAAAAAAAATCCTTTATGCAGTGAATAATGCGTCGCTGACACCCCCTTGCCTTATAGGTCATAACAGTAGTTAGTTAGAAAAAAATAAAATACAAGCTATATAATTATGGAACTTTGAATCGTCATTTCATCATGGCTTGGGGTGTACTACAGCTGAAAATAGACATAACAGTAAGAATAAGATTACTAATTGAAGTTTATAGCTGAATACGCTCTTACAAATGAGTCAAAATACGCTCTTTGGTCGATTTCGTGGCCTCGGATGACCTTTACTTAGACCTCAGATGACCTTTATAACTTTCTTATCGCACAGTGCATGCTTCAAACTGTGTGATATAGCATCAAAATCAGCAAAATTAATATGTCGACACTTTTTAGAGATTTGTAAAATTCAAAGACTACAATAAAGTTAATCGAGTGTCCCCTTCAACCCCCTTACCTTAGTAGTCTTTTCAGTTTATTTTTATTTTGTGACCTCAGATGACCTTGATCTCAAACGACCTTCACAGCTCGATTGTGCAGTTTATGCTTGAATATTGATATGTCATCGATAACACCGAAATATGGCGGAACATATTAGAGATACGTGAAAGTCAAAGACAACATTATGCAATCAATATGCAACCCACACGCCTAATTTGTGGGTAGGCCTATAGATAGTTTTCTATTAGCTGGAAAGGGTGAAATATCGGTTTTAGAACATATAATCAGCCTTTGACCATGGCCTGGGGAGCACAACAGTCTAAAATGAACAAGGAAATAGCGATTAAATCAATAAATAAAGTTTAAAGCTGCAGATGCTCGTAGAAATGAACAGTTTTAGTCAAAATATGTGATTTTTTTCGATTTAAAATATGCGATGTTTTTATTTTGTAGCCTTGAATGACCTTGACCTTGACCTCAGATGACCTTCACACCTTGTTTATTGTGTAGTTTATGCGTATAGAAACTATGTGATATGCCATCAATATCAGCGAAATATGTGGGAATGTTATATAGATACATGTAAGGGAGATTTCAAGACTGCATTAAACATGGTTTAATACACGTACCTCTTTTGCAACCCCCACACCTTAGAGGATATAGGGTGTTTTTCGCTCTGAACAAAACAGAAATACCGGCTGTGCAACACAAATCATCTTATTACACTCCAACGGCATAGCACAAAATATTAAACACATACGACTAACGAAAAAAAAATGCTATTGAATCATGGTGTCCCAGTGACTATAGTAGCTTGTGTAAGTAATTACAAGTGTAATATATATCACGAATTAAGAAGGTTGTGACAACTTGTTATTTTTGACATTATAGCGTATGCATTTATGCAAATAAGGCATATAGTAATTATATATTTTGATATCTTAAAACTACCATGTTAAAGAAAAATAAATTACCTTCAATTTGACACATTGTTTGTGTTTTTATGTTGAGTAGATGAAAAGTAACATAGAAAACATTATCATTTGTTATAGCACAATAATTGGTAATAACACAGTTGCCATGGCAACACTTTGAATGTGAAAAAACATTCAGAATTATACAAATTATGTTTTTGTTGTGAAGAATGCATACAATTTTGTTATTTTATACGATGAAAATCAATTATTGTGGAGATATGTTATAAATGTTATGAATTTCTTTGACAACAAGTAAATTACATGGGAGAAACTGGTCAGTTATTAGGATTAGGAAGGTTTTGAAAGGGTTTGTTTACACCCCCGTTGCCATGGTAACCCCCGGGATGTAGCAATGCCAACAGGGCAAAAACTTACTAGTGGGGTCTCCTCTTTCATTTGAGACATATTTCAGCCTGATGCCAGGAGGGCTAATTAAACTCGAAAAATACGCATCTTTTAGCTAGTTGGCCGCTCCCCTATATTGGTTACGTCATGTATTTGTGTCAGTGGATGTGGTATTCATGATATTGGTTACATCATGTATTTGTGTCAGTGAATGTGGTATTCATGGTATTGGTTACATCATGTATGTGTGCCAGTGGATGTGGTATTTATGGTATTGGTTACATCATGTATGTGTGCCAGTGGATTTGGTATTCATGGTATTGGTTACATCATGTATTTGTGCCAGTGGATGTGGTATTTATGGTATTGGTTACATCATGTATTTGTGCCAGTGGATGTGCTATTCATTTAATTGATTACATCATGTATTTGTGCCAGGGGATGTGCTATTCATTGTATTGGTTACATCATGTATTTGTGCCAGTGGATGTGGTATTTATGGTATTGGTTACATCATGTATTTGTGCCAGTGGATGTGCTATTCATTGTATTGATTACATCATGTATTTGTGCCAGTGGATGTGGTATTCATGGAATTGGTTACATCATGTATGTGTGCCAGTGGATGTGGTATTTATGGTATTGCTTACATCATGTATTTGTGTCAGTGGATGTGGTATTCATGATATTGGTTACATCATGTATTTGTGTCAGTGGATGTGATATTCATTGTATTGGTTACATCATGTATTTGTGTCAGTGGATGTGGTAATCATGGTATTGGTTACATCATGTATTTGTGCCAGTGGATGTGGTAATCATGGTATTGGTTACATCATGTATGTGTGCCAGTGGATGTGGTATTTATGGTATTGGTTACATCATGTATTTGTGTCAGTGGATGTGGTAATCATTGTATTGGTTACATCATGTATTTGTGCCAGTGGATGTGGTAATCATGATATTGGTTACATCATGTATTTGTGCCAGTGGATGTGGTATTTATGGTATTGGTTACATCATGTATTTGTGTCAGTGGATGTGGTAATCATGGTATTGGTTACATCATGTATGTGTGCCAGTGGATGTGGTATTTATGGTATTGGTTACATCATGTATTTGTGTCAGTGGATGTGGTAATCATTGTATTGGTTACATCATGTATGTGTGCCAGTGGATGTGGTATTTATGGTATTGGTTACATCATGTATTTGTGTCAGTGGATGTGGTAATCATGGTATTGGTTACATCATGTATGTGTGCCAGTGGATGTGGTATTTATGGTATTAGTTACATCATGTATTTGTGTCAGTGGATGTGGTATTCATGATATTGGTTACATCATGTATTTGTGTCAGTGGATGTGGTATTTATGGTATTGGTTACATCATGTATGTGTGCCAGTGGATGTGGTATTTATGGTATTGGTTACATCATGTATTTGTGTCAGTGGATGTGGTAATCATTGTATTGGTTACATCATGTATGTGTGCCAGTGGATGTGGTATTTATGGTATTGGTTACATCATGTATTTGTGTCAGTGGATGTGGTTATCATTGTATTGGTTACATCATGTATTTGTGCCAGTGGATGTGGTAATCATGATATTGGTTACATCATGTATTTGTGCCAGTGGATGTGGTAATCATGGTATTGGTTACATCATGTATGTGTGCCAGTGGATGTGGTATTTATGGTATTGGTTACATCATGTATTTGTGTCAGTGGATGTGGTAATCATGGAATTGGTTACATCATGTATTTGTGCCAGTGGATGTGGTCATCATGGTATTGGTTACATCATGTATGTGTGTCAGTGGATGTTGTATTCATGGTACTGGTTACATCATGTATTTGTGCCAGTGGATGTGGTATTCATTGTATTGGCTACATCATGTATTTGTGCCAGTGGATGTGGTATTTATGGTATTGGTTACATCATGTATTTGTGTCAGTGGATGTAGTATTTATGGTATTGGTTACATCATGTATTTGTGCCAGTGGATGTGGTATTCATTGTATTGGCTACATCATGTATTTGTGCCAGTGGATGTGGTATTTATGATATTGGTTACATCATGTATTTGTGTCAGTGGATGTGGTAATCATGGTATTGGTTACATCATGTATGTGTGCCAGTGGATGTGGTATTCATGGTATTGGTTACATCATGTATGTGTGCCAGTGAATGTGGTATTCATTGTATTGGCTACATCATGTATTTGTGCCAGTGGATGTGGTATTTATGGTATTGGTTACATCATGTATTTGTGTCAGTGGATGTGGTATTTATGGTATTGGTTACATCATGTA
This sequence comes from Flabesymbios commensalis, assembly GCA_964017125.1. Classification (NCBI taxonomy): domain Eukaryota; kingdom Metazoa; phylum Annelida; class Polychaeta; order Terebellida; family Flabelligeridae; genus Flabesymbios; species Flabesymbios commensalis. The sequence goes on along the minus strand of OZ024907.1, from coordinate 3,798,586 downwards.
TTTGTGTCAGTGGATGTGGTATTCATGATATTGGTTACATCATGTATTTGTGTCAGTGGATGTGGTAATCATGGTATTGTTTACATCATGTATGTGTGCCAGTGGATGTGGTATTCATGGTATTGGCTACATCACGTATTTGTGTCAGTGAATGTGGTATTTATGGTATTGGTTACATCATGTATGTGTGCCAGTGGATGTGGTAATCATGGTATTGGTTACATCATGTATGTGTGCCAGTGGATGTGGTAATCATGGAATTGGTTGCATCATGTATGTGTGCCAGTGGATGTGCTATTCATTGTATTGATTACATCATGTATTTGTGTCAGTGGATGTGGTATTTATGGTATTGGTTACATCATGTATGTGTGCCAGTGGATGTGGTATTTATGGTATTGGTTACATCATGTATTTGTGTCAGTGGATGAGGTAACCATGGAATTGGTTACATCATGTATTTGTGCCAGTGGATGTGGTATTCATATAATTGGTTACATCATGTATTTGTGCCAGTGAATGTGATATTCATTGTATTGGTTACATCATGTATCTGTGCCAGTGAATGTGGTATTCATTGCATCGGTTACATCATGTATTTGTGCTAGTGGATGTGGTAGTCATGGAATTGGTTACATCATGTATGTGTGCCAGTGGATGTGATATTCATGGTATTGGTTACATCATGTATTTGTGCTAGTGGATGTGGTATTCATGGAATTGGTTACATCATGTATTTGTGTCAGTGGATGTGGTAGTCATGGAATTGGTTACACCATGTATTTGTGTCAGTGAATGTGGTATTCATTGCATCGGTTACATCATGTATTTGTGCTAGTGGATGTGGTAGTCATGGAATTGGTTACATCATGTATGTGTGCCAGTGGATGTGGTATTCATTGTATTGGTTACATCATGTATTTGTGTCAGTGTATGTGGTATTCGTTGTATTGGTTAGATCATGTATTTGTGTCAGTGTATGTGGTATTCATGATATTGGTTACATCATGTATGTGTGTCAGTGGATGTGGTATTCATGATATTGGTTACATCATGTATGTGTGTCAGTGGATGTGGTATTCATGATATTGGTTACATCATGTATGTGTGTCAGTGGATGTGGTATTCATGATATTGGTTACATCATGTATGTGTGTCAGTGGATGTGGTATTCATGATATTGGTTACATCATGTATTTGTGTTAGTGGATGTGGTATTCATGGTATTGGTTACATAACGTATTTGTGTCAGTGGATGTGGTATTCATGGTATTGGTTACATAACGTATTTGTGTCAGTGGATGTGGTATTCAAGGTATTGGTTACATCATGTATGTGTGTAAGTGTATGTGGTATTCGTTGTATTGGTTAGATCATGTATGTGTGTAAGTGTATGTGGTATTCGTTGTATTGGTTAGATCATGTATTTGTGTCAGTGGATGTGGTATTCATGAAATTGGTTACATCATGTATGTGTGTCAGTGGATGTGGTATTCATGATATTGGTTACATCATGTATGTGTGTAAGTGTATGTGGTATTCGTTGTATTGGTTAGATCATGTATGTGTGTCAGTGTATGTGGTATTCATGGTATTGGTTACATCATGTATGTGTGCCAGTGGATGGGGTATTCATGGTATTGGTAACATCATGTATTTGTGCCAGTGGACGTGGTATTCATTGTATTGGTTACATCATGTATTTGTACCAGTGGACGTGGTATTCATTGTATTGGTTACATCATGTATTTGTACCAGTGGACGTGGTATTCATTGTATTGGTTACATCATGTATTTGTGTCAGTGAATGCGGTATTCATGGCATTGGTTACATCATGTATTTGTGCTAGTGAATGTGGTATTCATGGTATTGCTTACATCATGTATTTGTGTCAGTGAATGCGGTATTCATGGCATTGGATACATCATGTATTTGTGCCAGTGGACGTGGTATTCATTGTATTGGTTACATCATGTATTTGTGCCAGTGGATGTGGTATTCATGATATTGGTTACATCATGTATGTGTGCCAGTGGATGTGGTATTCATGATATTGGTTACATCATGTATTTGTGCTAGTGAATGTTGTATTCATGATATTGGTTACATCATGTATTTGTGCCAGTGGATGTGGTAATCATGGTATTGGTTACGTCATGTATGTGTGCCAGTGGATGTGCTATTCATTGTATTGATTACATCATGTATTTGTGCCAGTGGATGTGGTATTCATGATATTGGTTACATCATGTATGTGTGCCAGTGGATGTGGTATTCATTGCATTGGTTACATCATGTATTTGTGTCAGTGAATGTGGTATTCATTGTATTGGTTAGATCATGTATTTGTGTCAGTGTATGTGGTATTCATGGTATTGGTTACATCATGTATTTGTGCCAGTGGACGTGGTATTCATTGTATTGGTTAGATCATGTATGTGTGTCAGTGTATGTGGTATTCATGATATTGGTTACATCATGTATGTGTGTCAGTGGATGTGGTATTCATGATATTGGTTACATCATGTATTTGTGTCAGTGGATGTGGTATTCATGATATTGGTTACATCATGTATTTGTACCAGTGGATGTGGTATTCATGGCATTGGTTACATCATGTATTTGTGTCAGTGGATGTGGTATTTATGGTATTGGTTACATCATGTATTTGTACCAGTGGATGTGGTATTCATGATATTGGTTACATCATGTATTTGTGCCAGTGGATGGGGTATTCATGATATTGGTTACATCATGTATTTGTGTCAGTGGATGTGGTAATCATGATATTGGTTGTAGGTTATGTTTGTGTCAATGAATGTGGTATTCTTGTTATTGGTGGCATGTTCTGCTTGTGTGCATTTTATAATATATGATTTTATAAACCACAGCTGCAGAGAGACCCACAGGAGTGGAGGTGACGGTGCTAAACTCAACATCAATCCATATCAATTGGAATCCTCAAGTCTCAGAGTCCTTCAAGCTGGAGATCTACGTTGACGGTGTTTTCTATGATCGCCATTCCTCTATCATTGGTTTCAATTTCACAGTCACAAATTTGCCCACTGCCTCAGAATATACATTTTTTGTGTCGAGTCTCTTTGATGAAGATTATGAATCTTCTGTTGGAGCCACCCTTACTGTCAATCGTAAGTTATATCAAGCAATACAGTAACTTCGAAATTCTCGGCAAATTGGGTTGTAGTGAAAGACACAGAAAGCTGAATACTTAAACGTCTGATTATAATGGGTGAAAACGTGAATTTTCGGGGAATGACACATTTTTGAAAAATGATTTTTTGCGACAGGTCTTTCAATACAAAATTTTATTTTAGACAAAAACGCATATGGTAGCTGGTATGCGTTATGAAATATTATAACACTAATCATAGTATAATAAATACCAATGATTTAATTTTAGTGGTATTACTGTGTTCAGTCATTTATTTAACAGTCTACGACAAATAAGGCTTTGTATACATTGATGGTAATATTATCACAGCTGTAAGAGGCCTACTATTTTCAATATTTGCAGCGGATATAAATCATTCATATCTGTGGCTAAAGATCACGTTCCATTCTCGTTCATAGTTCATATATATCTCGTTGCCTTCACGATACGTATTTGGATATTGCATGTACATTTACATGATTTATTTGAAGAATTTACCATCTTTTTATGTATCTGTTCTGTAGTTGATACATCTACAAATAATGGTCGAGTTATTGAAAGGACTGACGCCTATACTACGGGATATGATAATAATACATACACATTTACTACACCTATACCGGTTACTGAATCCATTGAATTAAAAACAGATAATATAGTTATTCTGGACGTCACACCAATGATTAGACCGTACGCTGGAGGTACAAATATCACCGTGAAATTGCGTTGTCCACCATCAGGCTGTGGGGATGTAACACTTACTATTGGGGAGGAGAGATGTATCAACCTGCAAGAACAAACGTGTGTAGCTAATTATACCTACTATACATTAGCAATTAAATTTACAAAAAGATTTGTCTGCTAAGCATGTAGCTCGTGTGATTACTGTAGGATGAGTGTAAAATAAAATTAAAATAATATTAAGAATATTTCCCTTCGAAAATAAAAATATCTCTGTTATTTGTATATCTAATCTAATTTGATATAACCACACAGTAACAGTTGTGGTTGAATTTTGAAAACAAATATATAATGAGTAATGCTGAGTCATAAAAGTATCCTGCTAATATAGTATTATTTGTAGACACATGTTTCATACATTTTGTAATACCTGTTTACAGGACAGCCGACTGGAGACTACATTTACAGAAACGATATATATTTCAATCCATGCCTCTCTATGTGAATACCACTGACAGCTACAATCTACCTATGACCGTGTATTCTAATGCATTACACATTTCATTGAAGAGGTTTTTTAGATACAAACCTAATCCACATGTCAACCACATACAACCTCAGTCTGCCTTAGCAACGTGAGTAAATCGCTACAATTACACTTTACTTAGTAACGCAAGTAACATACTTAATTCGTACCACAGGCGACATCCCAGCAGGCACAGCCACGTGGAATACACGTGGGGTATGAGTGATTGTGCCAAGTGGAATAGAGGTAGAAAACAAGTTGGAAACGCAAACACGTTTGACGTGTTTATATCATGTGTTTTCCACGTGTTAATGCCACCTATAATACATGTGAATGAACCATGTGTTTTCCACGTGTTGATGCCACCTATAATACATGTGAATGAACAATGTGTTTTCCACGTGTTAATGCCACCTATAATACATGTGAATGAACCATGTGTTTTCCACGTGTTGATGCCACCTATAATACATGTGAATGACCAATGTGTTTTCCACGTGTTGATGTCACCTATAATACATGTGAGTGAACCATGTGTTTTCCACGTGTTAATGCCGCCTATAATACATGTGAATGCACCATGTGTTTTCCACGTGTTAATGCCACCTATAATACATGTGAATGAACCATGTGTTTCCACGGTTAAAGTCACCTATAATACACATGAATAAACCATGTGTTTACAATGGTGTAAAAGTGTATTATTTTAAAAAATAATAATATATTAAATCACTTAACTCACCATTCCTGCACTTCCACTTCTGATACTTACCTGAAACATACATGAAATATCATAAGTCAAATTAATATTATCAACATTATTATTTTTAATGGACGCAACGAGACTTGACGATAAGATTAGAAGCTTCTTATGCTTTATATCTGTTTAAAGGTACATTGATTTACCTCTATTATGTTGTTTATCTGTTTATACGCATTTCAAACCTACTCTTATTATGTTATCATTGTTTAACTTAAATTCAATTTGTTAATTATTTTGTTTTAATCTGTTTCAACTGGATTATAATTTCATGCTTTTGTTACATGAATTGTATAATACCTGTGCCCCATGCCTCATTGAGGCCAGGGTTCAATAAACTTTTGACTTGACTTTTGACGAATTAGACCACTCAACCGTAGAGGTCTTTTTAATCTGTCAATCATATTATCAACCCATTTTTGTCATTTACAAGATTTGCTGGCGCCCAGCAGCAGGTGTCTCACTCCTTCAAACGCTCCCCTTAGACAAATAAACTTATATAAAGGGGAATCGTCTACCCTAACATAATATAATAGGGCCTGTGCATCACTTCATTTTTTAATTGAAGGATTAATAAAATATACACCAATTTTAAAAATGGATGCTTGTTTATTTGTATACGTAATAAACCTTCAATTTATTTTTCACATATGCTAGTCTATCCTAAATATTGTTTTTCCATCTTATTACAATTGAAAGATACAAACGGCTAAAGGGACCCTGTGGGATGAGACATTTTCAATTTTTTCAATTTTGAAAATTTAATTTATATTAAGCTATATAGCCCACTGATCTTAACTAAAAATACAAAAAAGTCAAAAAAACAATTTTAAAGCAGCGAAAAAGAGTGAAATATTTATATTTCCAGGTCGTATATCGCCATGTAAACAAAACAAGTCAGCAATATGCAGCACTTTACACCACATATTCCCACGTCTTAGACAATGATATCAAAGTAATCGCCGCTAATTCGTGTCTTATAATCAGGACATTGGGGATACACCTGCAACACTGATTGTCTGCTCAACGCTGGGCCGACAGCATCAACATGTGGCTCAATGCTGTAGGAATATTCAACTGTCCTTTAACAAGTGTTTAGGTATGCAAAAAGTTTGTTTGGGTTTAAGCGGGGGTGGGGGCCCTAGGGTAGTGGTTAGCACCGCTGCTTTTCACGCTAGAGTTCGGGGTTCGGTTCCCGGTCTCGACAGTTTGAAACAAACAAAATTGTTTCTTCCCCATCCACGTGTAAAACTCAGTATTGTGGGGAGCCTCCGTGACCGAGAGCTAGCGTGCTCAGCCTCAGACCGCCAGGGCTCGAATTTCGAATCCTGTGTCTGGAAAACAGTGTCATCTCATTCATCTCACCATTCTCATGAGGCTCTCCTGGCCCAGTTTAGCCTATATTTGCACAAAGGTGGCATGAAGCCCGATTCATTTCATTTTTTGTTTTAAGCGGATTCATAGAAATGTTGATAAAAAATATTTGTAAAAATCGTAAAACTCTACTTCATTACAAGACTAAAATCGAAAAATTGCTGTCATTCTAAGGAGCTCCGGGTCCATCAGGCCGAGGGGCATAGACGGCAATAGACGCGATTGCCACTTTCGGGGGTAATAAGTAGCTGCTGGACAAAAATTTTTCATTCGGTAGATTTGATATTGACAATGCTGTTGTCCCGATTCATCCGACAATGTTTGTTACTAGGTTAAATGTGTCCAACGCAGGTGCAAAAACGTAAAGATGTTTGTTTGCATTGTTCATGTTTTTGATCTGACATCAGTGTCATATTTCACGTTGACAGAGGTGGGGTGTTATTGACAATTCATGGAGTAAATCTGGACTCTGTACATAGAGCCATACTCCTGGTGAATGTTGTAAGAGATGCAGAAATCAACGTGATCGAGCAGCAACTGAGATCGGTAAGATAATACTCAGTGAAAATAACAATAAATCACTTTTCATGAAATCATCTAATTTTTTTCATCCAAATATAGCTAAAGATGCTAAATGTTATATCAAACATGTTGATTAATTTTGTCCAAACATGTGGTCCGGGCAAATATGCCATACTGCTATTCAATGAGAAAAAAACAATATGTATCTTTTTATGATATAATTGAATTTTTTTCATTTGCCCTTAGATGCATTTAACTGATGATACTAAATGTTATTTGAAACATGTTGATTCGGTTTGTCCAGACATGTGGTCCAGGCAAATATGACATTCTGCTATGTCCCACACCAGCTATCAATGTATCAACCTCAAAAGATAACGGAGATTATGATCCAAGAGAAAATCTGAATAGTAAAGCAATTAAAGGTGAATCCACGTGTAAAACTCAGTATTGTGGGGAGCCTCCGTGACCGAGAGCTAGCGTGCTCAGCCTCAGACCGCCAGGGCTCGAATTTCGAATCCTGTGTCTGGAAAACAGTGTCATCTCATTCATCTCACCATTCTCATGAGGCTCTCCTGGCCCAGTTTAGCCTATATTTGCACAAAGGTGGCATGAAGCCCGATTCATTTCATTTTTTGTTTTAAGCGGATTCATAGAAATGTTGATAAAAAATATTTGTAAAAATCGTAAAACTCTACTTCATTACAAGACTAAAATCGAAAAATTGCTGTCATTCTAAGGAGCTCCGGGTCCATCAGGCCGAGGGGCATAGACGGCAATAGACGCGATTGCCACTTTCGGGGGTAATAAGTAGCTGCTGGACAAAAACTCTTCATTCGGTAGATTTGATATTGACAATGCTGTTGTCCCGATTCATCCGACAATGTTTGTTACTAGGTTAAATGTGTCCAACGCAGGTGCAAAAACGTAAAGATGTTTGTTTGCATTGTTCATGTTTTTGATCTGACATCAGTGTCATATTTCACGTTGACAGAGGTGGGGTGTTATTGACAATTCATGGAGTAAATCTGGACTCTGTACATAGAGCCATACTCCTGGTGAATGTTGTAAGAGATGCAGAAATCAACGTGATCGAGCAGCAACTGAGATCGGTAAGATAATACTCAGTGAAAATAACAATAAATCACTTTTCATGAAATCATCTAATTTTTTTCATCCAAATATAGCTAAAGATGCTAAATGTTATATCAAACATGTTGATTAATTTTGTCCAAACATGTGGTCCGGGCAAATATGCCATACTGCTATTCAATGAGAAAAAAACAATATGTATCTTTTTATGATATAATTGAATTTTTTTCATTTGCCCTTAGATGCATTTAACTGATGATACTAAATGTTATTTGAAACATGTTGATTCGGTTTGTCCAGACATGTGGTCCAGGCAAATATGACATTCTGCTATGTCCCACACCAGCTATCAATGTATCAACCTCAAAAGATAACGGAGATTATGATCCAAGAGAAAATCTGAATAGTAAAGCAATTAAAGGTGAAGTTAAAATTTATAGTGCATGTAATCTGAAAAAAATGATTCGATGCGTAAATCGATTCATGATTGAAAAATAAAGCAAAATAGAGACACACATTTTTTTTTGTAAACGAAAAAAATATAATATTGATTCACGTATAATGGCATTCTTTAAATGTTTTGTATTTCACATTGTTTCTATTGCTCAGGTTTCAAGTTTTACTTGGGTTTAATATTTGACGGACTAGACACATATGAAGACACAAGAAAATACAAACTGAAGGTGATCACCACATTGCCAAAATTCGATCGTTGGGACGATGTTAAGGAGTTTGGAATACAATACAAGTAAGTGGCAAACAATCAGCGCCCCCCTCCCCCCCCCCCCCTTGCCGGGCTGACACTGTAGTACATAAATGTTGGTGATATAAGCTTAAAGTGCATCTAATTCTGCTTCTACGCAAAGATTAACAGTTGTTTTAAATGCCAACTAACAGAATAGATTATAGTTAGTTAGATAATTAGTTAGTTGGCTATAGTTAGATCTAGTTAGTTAGTCAGTTAGTTAGTATTTTGTCGATCCCATCCCAGCATTTAGTTTAGTCCTTTTTTTCCTGTCATACTTAGTTTAATCTAAGGAGGTTGGATATTGTTGTTTGGCAAGCTGTTTGTGCCGTCAGAGGAGAGTAAACCTATAATGCTCATTATATCGTCATGAAAGATCATTAAATCACTGTGAGACTACGGTTGGTGACAACAATTTGTTTAAAACCCCTTGGATTATACTTCAATGTACTGGTTTTATTTCAGAAATTTGGGACATCCACTTGAAGATCCCCGTTTTTTCAAGATTCACGTCATAACAGAAAATTTCAATTGACTCAGAATAGTTCACAATCAGCATCAAGTTCAATATCTACTGTGCCAGAAAATTTTGAATGTATAGCCACGAATACACCGCCACCTGTTTACGAATTTGGTCCTTACGGTGAAGGTCAAATTCAGATGGAAAAATTCTGAATTTTCGGTTTTGACCACGATTCTGTCCATATGATTACATCTTTACACTGTGTGTCATTTCGGCTAGCTGAGCAGTTTTATTTGCTAAGCTTGTGAGCCAGGGCTATGTATTGATTATGTGGAGCTTATTGAGTATAATGTACAACATCAAAAGTGGATGCAATCAAAAAAATATTGGGACTACACATGTTGCATCCCCATTCCAGAAAGTGATATCAGTCCGTGTCAATAAATGTGTACTATATTGCATGACAGTAAAATATTATCAGTGTTGATACTGTCACATGTTTGTTCTTCATCCCAGGACAGCGATATACAGTCACTGCTGGTAATGGCACATGTTTCATCTCTATTCCAGGAAAGTGATACGCAGTCAGCATTAGAAATGTCACTCGGTACAGTCAGTGTTTGTAATGACACAAAGTTACAGTCAGTGTTAGTAATGTCACATGTTACAGTCAGTGTTAGCAATGTTACAGTCAGTGTTAGTAATGTCACATGTTACAGTCAGTGTTAGTAATGTCACATGTTACAGTCAGTGTTAGTAATGTTACATGTTACAGTCAGTGTTAGTAATGACACCAAGTCACAGTCAGGTTAGTAATGTCACACATTACAGTCAGTGTTATTAATGTCACAAGTTACAGTCAGTGTTAGCAATGTCACACGTTACAGTCGGTGTTAGCAATGTCACATGTTACAGTCAGTGCTAGTAATGTCACAATTTACAGTCAGTTTTAGTAATGTCACAAGTTACAGTCAGTGTTAGTAATGTCACAAGTTACAGTCAGTGTTAGTAATGTCACATGTTAAAGTAAGTGTGAGTAATGAAACATGTTAGAGTCAGTGTTAGTAATGTCACATGTGACAGTCAGTGTTATTAATGTCACATGTTACAGTCAGTGTTAGCAATGTCACATGTTACAGTCAGTGTTAGCTATGTCACATGTTACAGTCAGTGTTAGTAATGTCACTCGGTACAGTCAGTGTTAGTAATGACACAAATTTACAGTCAGTTTTTAGTAATGTCACATGTTACAGTCAGTGTTAGTAATGACACATGTTACAGTCAGTGTTAGTAATGTCACATGTTACAGTCAGTGTTAGTAATGTCACATGTTACAGTCAGTGTTAGTAATGTCACATGTTACAGTCAGTGTTAGTAATGTCACAAGTTACAGTCAGTGTTAGTGATGCCACCAAGTCACAGTCAGGTTAGTAATGTCACATATTCCAGTCAGTGTTAGCAATGGCACAAGTTACAGTCAGTGTTAGCTATGTCACATGTTAAAGTCAGTGTTAGTAATGTCACACGTTACCGTCAGTGTTAGCAATGTCACATGTTACAGTCAGTGTTAGTAATGTCACAAGTTACAGTCAGTGTTAGTAATGTCACACGTTACCGTCAGTGTTAGCAATGTCACATGTCACAGTCAGTGTTAGTAATGTCACAAGTTACAGTCAGTGTTAGTAATGTCACATGTTAAAGTAAGCGTGAGTAATGAAACATGTTAGAGTCAGTGTTAGTAATGTCACATGTTACAGTCAGTGTTAGTAATGTCACATGTTACAGTTAGTGGTAGGAATGTCACATGTTACAGCCAGTGTTAGCGATGTCACATGTTACAGTCAGTGTTAGTAATGTCACATGTTACAGTCAGTGTTAGTAATGTCACAATTTACAGTCAGTTTTAGTGATGTCACGCGTTACCGTCAGTGTTAGCAATGTCACATGTTACAGTCAGTGTTAGCTATGTCACATGTTACAGTCAGTGTTAGTAATGTCACATGTTACAGTCAGTGTTAGTAATGTCACATGTTACAGTTAGTGGTAGTAATGACACATGTTACAGTCAGTGTTAGTAATGTCACATGTTACAGTCAGTGTTAGCAATGTCACATGTTACAGTCAGTGTTAGTAATGTCACATGTTACAGTTAGTGGTAGTAATGTCACATGTTACAGTCAGTGTTAGTAATGTCACATGTTACAGTCAGTGTTAGTAATGTCACAATTTACAGTCAGTGTTAGCAATGTCACATGTTACAGTCAGTGCTAGTAATGTCACACGTTACCGTCAGTGTTAGCAATGTCACATGTTACAGTCAGTGTTAGTAATGTCACATGTTACAGTCAGTGTTAGTAATGTCACATGTTACAGTCAGTGTTAGTAATGTCACATGTTACAGTCAGTGTTAGTAATGTCACAAGTTACAGTCAGTGTTAGTAATGTCACAAGTTACAGTTAGTGTTAGTAATGTCACATGTTACAGTCAGTGTTAGTAATGTCACATGTTACAGTCAGTGTTAGCGATGTCACATGTTACAGTCAGTGTTAGTAATGTCACACGTTACCGTCAGTGTTAGCAATGTCACATGTCACAGTCAGTGTTAGTAATGTCACTCGGTACAGTCAGTGTTAGTAATGACACAAATTTACAGTCAGTTTTTAGTAATGTCACATGTTACAGTCAGTGTTAGCAATGTCACATGTTACAGTCAGTGTTAGTAATGTCACACGTTACCGTCAGTGTTAGCGATGTCACATGTTACAGTCAGTGTTAGTAATGTCACTCGGTACAGTCAGTGTTAGTAATGACACAAATTTACAGTCAGTTTTTAGTAATGTCACATGTTACAGTCAGTGTTAGCAATGTCACATGTTACAGTCAGTGTTAGTAATGTCACACGTTACCGTCAGTGTTAGCTATGTCACATTATATTATTATATTGAAAACATAAAGTTTCCCGTGTATAAGGTCTAGATTCAGTAGCAAAGGCCCGACTACAGACATCAAGATGCCGACACTAACGAAGTAGGTCAGACCACCAACGTTACGTAGATATTATAAAGTCATTTTGTTAAAAAGTTTAACAACAGTCATCAGAAACATCACTCGAGGAATGTACTAAATAAAATATCAATATGTAAATATAGAAATGACATATAAGGTTAATGTAATTGGTGGATACAAATTAAGGGATATGGGGGATTATAGAGATGGATTTAAAAGAATACTAAAGTTATTGGAAATAAATTCGATATATGGGAATAGTCTGCACTATATATTTTTGAAGTTCCCAAATTCCACAAAAAACTCCAGGCAGTCGGTCTCATGTTGGACGATATATGAACACTGAACAATTTGAAGCCTTAAAAAGAAAATTATTCAGCAGAGTTCTCCCAAAGTTTATAAATTGGAAGTACCATGAAAAATAATTATTAAATTATAATAAAAATTAAAAAAAAAAAAAAAAAAAAAAAAAACACGCAAATAGGTTGAACCTAAATTTCAAGTCCTGAAATGCCTATCTTCCTTCATCAGGGGTATGAGATAAGCCGTGGTTTTCGAGATATAGCCATACCCTAACCACAAATCAATGGTCACATATTTCAGTCTAATGTTAGTAATGGACAAGTTGGTAGAACCCATGCAATGGTTCCTTAACTAATTATAATTTTTTTTTTTTTTTTTTTTTTTTATATATATAATACCAGTATATGATATAAATACCCGTCATTTAGTAAGTAACGGAATAGCCAGCAACAAGGGCCTAGTGCACTACACATATTAAAAAAATAAAAATCTATAAAAAAAAATATTGGCCTACTACTAGCACCAGCTGGGACAAACAGCCGAAAGATAAAACCAGTCTGCAACAGGGAACAGAGTACCAAATGATCCAACACAAAGTAGGACCTTGCAGTGATGGGGAAAAAATAAATGAAGGTATAGAAAGGTTAATCTAGACTACAGTAGTAGTACGCATAGTCTCGAAGGCAGTAAAGAAACAAAACAAAAAATTAAATGACACTAAGTAGACTAATAACCAATCTGCATACCAGAACCCTGCTTTCCTATTCAAAAAACCCACAAAACACACACAAAAAAAAAAAGCTGCAGGTAAAAGGCCAGAACCTTCTACAATATAAAGGCCAAACTATATGTTCCAAAGGTACCACAGACACACGACCACGAAGCATACAAAAGGCTAAACCCTTCTGCATGTAACAGGTCAATCCTCTGTTCCAAAGGAACCAGAGCATATGATCATCCCTACCTCAGAAATAATTTTTATTTATGGAGAAAACAACTCCACATACACCCATAATTAAATTTAGACTTTGCAATTAAAGATGGTAGTAGGCCTACCCAAGTGGTAGTCATAAAAACCAGAGTTAAAAAAATATAATTAAATAAATTAGAGAAATTATAGATCTTTTAAAAGTATAAGTAGGTAGTGGTTCTACAACAGTAAATAATTTAATTAATATGAACATACTGCAGTTTGCAACTAGACAAAAAATATTTAATTTAGCAACTTATATACTCAAGATTATATCCCGAATGACGGCTAATAAACCAGGAATTTGAAAGAACAACATAATTGTTATTCTAAAATACTATTAAAAGGATATATCGGTCTAACGTTTGACAGTGGGTTGTCGCCCTGCACTGTATGCATACATTATCTAGCCCTCAGCTCACCAGCTTTGAAAATATCATAGTATTATATTGAAAACATAAAGTTTCCCGTGTATAAGGTCTAGATTCAGTAGCAAAGGCCCGACTACAGACATCAAGATGCCGACACTAACGAAGTAGGTCAGACCACCAACGTTACGTAGATATTATAAAGTCATTTTGTTAAAAAGTTTAACAACAGTCATCAGAAACATCACTCGAGGAATGTACTAAATAAAATATCAATATGTAAATATAGAAATGACATATAAGGTTAATGTAATTGGTGGATACAAATTAAGGGATATGGGGGATTATAGAGATGGATTTAAAAGAATACTAAAGTTATTGGAAATAAATTCGATATATGGGAATAGTCTGCACTATATATTTTTGAAGTTCCCAAATTCCACAAAAAACTCCAGGCAGTCGGTCTCATGTTGGACGATATATGAACACTGAACAATTTGAAGCCTTAAAAAGAAAATTATTCAGCAGAGTTCTCCCAAAGTTTATAAATTGGAAGTACCATGAAAAATAATTATTAAATTATAATAAAAAAAAACAAAAAAAAAAAAAACACGCAAATAGGTTGAACCTAAATTTCAAGTCCTGAAATGCCTATCTTCCTTCATCAGGGGTATGAGATAAGCCGTGGTTTTCGAGATATAGCCATACCCTAACCACAAATCAATGGTCACATATTTCAGTCTAATGTTAGTAATGGACAAGTTGGTAGAACCCATGCAATGGTTCCTTAACTAATTATAATTTTTTTTTTTTTTTTTTTTTTTTTTTTTTTTTTTTTTCATATATATAATACCAGTATATGATATAAATACCCGTCATTTAGTAAGTAACGGAATAGCCAGCAACAAGGGCCTAGTGCACTACACATATTAAAAAAATAAAAATCTATAAAAAAAAATATTGGCCTACTACTAGCACCAGCTGGGACAAACAGCCGAAAGATAAAACCAGTCTGCAACAGGGAACAGAGTACCAAATGATCCAACACAAAGTAGGACCTTGCAGTGATGGGGAAAAAATAAATGAAGGTATAGAAAGGTTAATCTAGACTACAGTAGTAGTACGCATAGTCTCGAAGGCAGTAAAGAAACAAAACAAAAAATTAAATGACACTAAGTAGACTAATAACCAATCTGCATACCAGAACCCTGCTTTCCTATTCAAAAAACCCACAAAACACACACAAAAAAAAAAGCTGCAGGTAAAAGGCCAGAACCTTCTACAATATAAAGGCCAAACTATATGTTCCAAAGGTACCACAGACACACGACCACGAAGCATACAAAAGGCTAAACCCTTCTGCATGTAACAGGTCAATCCTCTGTTCCAAAGGAACCAGAGCATATGATCATCCCTACCTCAGAAATAATTTTTATTTATGGAGAAAACAACTCCACATACACCCATAATTAAATTTAGACTTTGCAATTAAAGATGGTAGTAGGCCTACCCAAGTGGTAGTCATAAAAACCAGAGTTAAAAAAATATAATTAAATAAATTAGAGAAATTATAGATCTTTTAAAAGTATAAGTAGGTAGTGGTTCTACAACAGTAAATAATTTAATTAATATGAACATACTGCAGTTTGCAACTAGACAAAAAATATTTAATTTAGCAACTTATATACTCAAGATTATATCCCGAATGACGGCTAATAAACCAGGAATTTGAAAGAACAACATAATTGTTATTCTAAAATACTATTAAAAGGATATATCGGTCTAACGTTTGACAGTGGGTTGTCGCCCTGCACTGTATGCATACATTATCTAGCCCTCAGCTCACCAGCTTTGAAAATATCATAGTATTATATTGAAAACATAAAGTTTCCCGTGTATAAGGTCTAGATTCAGTAGCAAAGGCCCGACTACAGACATCAAGATGCCGACACTAACGAAGTAGGTCAGACCACCAACGTTACGTAGATATTATAAAGTCATTTTGTTAAAAAGTTTAACAACAGTCATCAGAAACATCACTCGAGGAATGTACTAAATAAAATATCAATATGTAAATATAGAAATGACATATAAGGTTAATGTAATTGGTGGATACAAATTAAGGGATATGGGGGATTATAGAGATGGATTTAAAAGAATACTAAAGTTATTGGAAATAAATTCGATATATGGGAATAGTCTGCACTATATATTTTTGAAGTTCCCAAATTCCACAAAAAACTCCAGGCAGTCGGTCTCATGTTGGACGATATATGAACACTGAACAATTTGAAGCCTTAAAAAGAAAATTATTCAGCAGAGTCCTCCCAAAGTTTATAAATTGGAAGTACCATGAAAAATAATTATTAAATTATAATAAAAAAAAAAAAAAAAAAAAAAAAAAAAAAAACACGCAAATAGGTTGAACCTAAATTTCAAGTCCTGAAATGCCTATCTTCCTTCATCAGGGGTATGAGATAAGCCGTGGTTTTCGAGATATAGCCATACCCTAACCACAAATCAATGGTCACATATTTCAGTCTAATGTTAGTAATGGACAAGTTGGTAGAACCCATGCAATGGTTCCTTAACTAATTATAATTTTTTTTTTATATATATAATACCAGTATATGATATAAATACCCGTCATTTAGTAAGTAACGGAATAGCCAGCAACAAGGGCCTAGTGCACTACACATATTAAAAAAATAAAAATCTATAAAAAAAAATATTGGCCTACTACTAGCACCAGCTGGGACAAACAGCCGAAAGATAAAACCAGTCTGCAACAGGGAACAGAGTACCAAATGATCCAACACAAAGTAGGACCTTGCAGTGATGGGGAAAAAATAAATGAAGGTATAGAAAGGTTAATCTAGACTACAGTAGTAGTACGCATAGTCTCGAAGGCAGTAAAGAAACAAAACAAAAAATTAAATGACACTAAGTAGACTAATAACCAATCTGCATACCAGAACCCTGCTTTCCTATTCAAAAAACCCACAAAACACACACAAAAAAAAAAGCTGCAGGTAAAAGGCCAGAACCTTCTACAATATAAAGGCCAAACTATATGTTCCAAAGGTACCACAGACACACGACCACGAAGCATACAAAAGGCTAAACCCTTCTGCATGTAACAGGTCAATCCTCTGTTCCAAAGGAACCAGAGCATATGATCATCCCTACCTCAGAAATAATTTTTATTTATGGAGAAAACAACTCCACATACACCCATAATTAAATTTAGACTTTGCAATTAAAGATGGTAGTAGGCCTACCCAAGTGGTAGTCATAAAAACCAGAGTTAAAAAAATATAATTAAATAAATTAGAGAAATTATAGATCTTTTAAAAGTATAAGTAGGTAGTGGTTCTACAACAGTAAATAATTTAATTAATATGAACATACTGCAGTTTGCAACTAGACAAAAAATATTTAATTTAGCAACTTATATACTCAAGATTATATCCCGAATGACGGCTAATAAACCAGGAATTTGAAAGAACAACATAATTGTTATTCTAAAATACTATTAAAAGGATATATCGGTCTAACGTTTGACAGTGGGTTGTCGCCCTGCACTGTATGCATACATTATCTAGCCCTCAGCTCACCAGCTTTGAAAATATCATAGTATTATATTGAAAACATAAAGTTTCCCGTGTATAAGGTCTAGATTCAGTAGCAAAGGCCCGACTACAGACATCAAGATGCCGACACTAACGAAGTAGGTCAGACCACCAACGTTACGTAGATATTATAAAGTCATTTTGTTAAAAAGTTTAACAACAGTCATCAGAAACATCACTCGAGGAATGTACTAAATAAAATATCAATATGTAAATATAGAAATGACATATAAGGTTAATGTAATTGGTGGATACAAATTAAGGGATATGGGGGATTATAGAGATGGATTTAAAAGAATACTAAAGTTATTGGAAATAAATTCGATATATGGGAATAGTCTGCACTATATATTTTTGAAGTTCCCAAATTCCACAAAAAACTCCAGGCAGTCGGTCTCATGTTGGACGATATATGAACACTGAACAATTTGAAGCCTTAAAAAGAAAATTATTCAGCAGAGTTCTCCCAAAGTTTATAAATTGGAAGTACCATGAAAAATAATTATTAAATTATAATAAAAAAAAAAAAAAAAAAAAAAAAAAACACGCAAATAGGTTGAACCTAAATTTCAAGTCCTGAAATGCCTATCTTCCTTCATCAGGGGTATGAGATAAGCCGTGGTTTTCGAGATATAGCCATACCCTAACCACAAATCAATGGTCACATATTTCAGTCTAATGTTAGTAATGGACAAGTTGGTAGAACCCATGCAATGGTTCCTTAACTAATTATAATTTTTTTTTTATATATATAATACCAGTATATGATATAAATACCCGTCATTTAGTAAGTAACGGAATAGCCAGCAACAAGGGCCTAGTGCACTACACATATTAAAAAAATAAAAATCTATAAAAAAAAATATTGGCCTACTACTAGCACCAGCTGGGACAAACAGCCGAAAGATAAAACCAGTCTGCAACAGGGAACAGAGTACCAAATGATCCAACACAAAGTAGGACCTTGCAGTGATGGGGAAAAAATAAATGAAGGTATAGAAAGGTTAATCTAGACTACAGTAGTAGTACGCATAGTCTCGAAGGCAGTAAAGAAACAAAACAAAAAATTAAATGACACTAAGTAGACTAATAACCAATCTGCATACCAGAACCCTGCTTTCCTATTCAAAAAACCCACAAAACACACACAAAAAAAAAGCTGCAGGTAAAAGGCCAGAACCTTCTACAATATAAAGGCCAAACTATATGTTCCAAAGGTACCACAGACACACGACCACGAAGCATACAAAAGGCTAAACCCTTCTGCATGTAACAGGTCAATCCTCTGTTCCAAAGGAACCAGAGCATATGATCATCCCTACCTCAGAAATAATTTTTATTTATGGAGAAAACAACTCCACATACACCCATAATTAAATTTAGACTTTGCAATTAAAGATGGTAGTAGGCCTACCCAAGTGGTAGTCATAAAAACCAGAGTTAAAAAAATATAATTAAATAAATTAGAGAAATTATAGATCTTTTAAAAGTATAAGTAGGTAGTGGTTCTACAACAGTAAATAATTTAATTAATATGAACATACTGCAGTTTGCAACTAGACAAAAAATATTTAATTTAGCAACTTATATACTCAAGATTATATCCCGAATGACGGCTAATAAACCAGGAATTTGAAAGAACAACATAATTGTTATTCTAAAATACTATTAAAAGGATATATCGGTCTAACGTTTGACAGTGGGTTGTCGCCCTGCACTGTATGCATACATTATCTAGCCCTCAGCTCACCAGCTTTGAAAATATCATAGTATTATATTGAAAACATAAAGTTTCCCGTGTATAAGGTCTAGATTCAGTAGCAAAGGCCCGACTACAGACATCAAGATGCCGACACTAACGAAGTAGGTCAGACCACCAACGTTACGTAGATATTATAAAGTCATTTTGTTAAAAAGTTTAACAACAGTCATCAGAAACATCACTCGAGGAATGTACTAAATAAAATATCAATATGTAAATATAGAAATGACATATAAGGTTAATGTAATTGGTGGATACAAATTAAGGGATATGGGGGATTATAGAGATGGATTTAAAAGAATACTAAAGTTATTGGAAATAAATTCGATATATGGGAATAGTCTGCACTATATATTTTTGAAGTTCCCAAATTCCACAAAAAACTCCAGGCAGTCGGTCTCATGTTGGACGATATATGAACACTGAACAATTTGAAGCCTTAAAAAGAAAATTATTCAGCAGAGTTCTCCCAAAGTTTATAAATTGGAAGTACCATGAAAAATAATTATTAAATTATAATAAAAAAAAAAAAAAAAAAAAAAAAAAAAAAACACGCAAATAGGTTGAACCTAAATTTCAAGTCCTGAAATGCCTATCTTCCTTCATCAGGGGTATGAGATAAGCCGTGGTTTTCGAGATATAGCCATACCCTAACCACTAATCAATGGTCACATATTTCAGTCTAATGTTAGTAATGGACAAGTTGGTAGAACCCATGCAATGGTTCCTTAACTAATTATAATTTTTTTTTTTTTTATATATATAATACCAGTATATGATATAAATACCCGTCATTTAGTAAGTAACGGAATAGCCAGCAACAAGGGCCTAGTGCACTACACATATTAAAAAAATAAAAATCTATAAAAAAAAATATTGGCCTACTACTAGCACCAGCTGGGACAAACAGCCGAAAGATAAAACCAGTCTGCAACAGGGAACAGAGTACCAAATGATCCAACACAAAGTAGGACCTTGCAGTGATGGGGAAAAAATAAATGAAGGTATAGAAAGGTTAATCTAGACTACAGTAGTAGTACGCATAGTCTCGAAGGCAGTAAAGAAACAAAACAAAAAATTAAATGACACTAAGTAGACTAATAACCAATCTGCATACCAGAACCCTGCTTTCCTATTCAAAAAACCCACAAAACACACACAAAAAAAAAAGCTGCAGGTAAAAGGCCAGAACCTTCTACAATATAAAGGCCAAACTATATGTTCCAAAGGTACCACAGACACACGACCACGAAGCATACAAAAGGCTAAACCCTTCTGCATGTAACAGGTCAATCCTCTGTTCCAAAGGAACCAGAGCATATGATCATCCCTACCTCAGAAATAATTTTTATTTATGGAGAAAACAACTCCACATACACCCATAATTAAATTTAGACTTTGCAATTAAAGATGGTAGTAGGCCTACCCAAGTGGTAGTCATAAAAACCAGAGTTAAAAAAATATAATTAAATAAATTAGAGAAATTATAGATCTTTTAAAAGTATAAGTAGGTAGTGGTTCTACAACAGTAAATAATTTAATTAATATGAACATACTGCAGTTTGCAACTAGACAAAAAATATTTAATTTAGCAACTTATATACTCAAGATTATATCCCGAATGACGGCTAATAAACCAGGAATTTGAAAGAACAACATAATTGTTATTCTAAAATACTATTAAAAGGATATATCGGTCTAACGTTTGACAGTGGGTTGTCGCCCTGCACTGTATGCATACATTATCTAGCCCTCAGCTCACCAGCTTTGAAAATATCATAGTATTATATTGAAAACATAAAGTTTCCCGTGTATAAGGTCTAGATTCAGTAGCAAAGGCCCGACTACAGACATCAAGATGCCGACACTAACGAAGTAGGTCAGACCACCAACGTTACGTAGATATTATAAAGTCATTTTGTTAAAAAGTTTAACAACAGTCATCAGAAACATCACTCGAGGAATGTACTAAATAAAATATCAATATGTAAATATAGAAATGACATATAAGGTTAATGTAATTGGTGGATACAAATTAAGGGATATGGGGGATTATAGAGATGGATTTAAAAGAATACTAAAGTTATTGGAAATAAATTCGATATATGGGAATAGTCTGCACTATATATTTTTGAAGTTCCCAAATTCCACAAAAAACTCCAGGCAGTCGGTCTCATGTTGGACGATATATGAACACTGAACAATTTGAAGCCTTAAAAAGAAAATTATTCAGCAGAGTTCTCCCAAAGTTTATAAATTGGAAGTACCATGAAAAATAATTATTAAATTATAATAAAAAAAAAAAAAAAAAAAAAAAAAAAAAAAACACGCAAATAGGTTGAACCTAAATTTCAAGTCCTGAAATGCCTATCTTCCTTCATCAGGGGTATGAGATAAGCCGTGGTTTTCGAGATATAGCCATACCCTAACCACAAATCAATGGTCACATATTTCAGTCTAATGTTAGTAATGGACAAGTTGGTAGAACCCATGCAATGGTTCCTTAACTAATTATAATTTTTTTTTTTTTTTTTTTATATATATAATACCAGTATATGATATAAATACCCGTCATTATGTAAGTAACGGAATAGCCAGCAACAAGGGCCTAGTGCACTACACATATTAAAAAAATAAAAATCTATAAAAAAAAAATATTGGCCTACTACTAGCACCAGCTGGGACAAACAGCCGAAAGATAAAACCAGTCTGCAACAGGGAACAGAGTACCAAATGATCCAACACAAAGTAGGACCTTGCAGTGATGGGGAAAAAATAAATGAAGGTATAGAAAGGTTAATCTAGACTACAGTAGTAGTACGCATAGTCTCGAAGGCAGTAAAGAAACAAAACAAAAAATTAAATGACACTAAGTAGACTAATAACCAATCTGCATACCAGAACCCTGCTTTCCTATTCAAAAAACCCACAAAACACACACACAAAAAAAAGCTGCAGGTAAAAGGCCAGAACCTTCTACAATATAAAGGCCAAACTATATGTTCCAAAGGTACCACAGACACACGACCACGAAGCATACAAAAGGCTAAACCCTTCTGCATGTAACAGGTCAATCCTCTGTTCCAAAGGAACCAGAGCATATGATCATCCCTACCTCAGAAATAATTTTTATTTATGGAGAAAACAACTCCACATACACCCATAATTAAATTTAGACTTTGCAATTAAAGATGGTAGTAGGCCTACCCAAGTGGTAGTCATAAAAACCAGAGTTAAAAAAATATAATTAAATAAATTAGAGAAATTATAGATCTTTTAAAAGTATAAGTAGGTAGTGGTTCTACAACAGTAAATAATTTAATTAATATGAACATACTGCAGTTTGCAACTAGACAAAAAATATTTAATTTAGCAACTTATATACTCAAGATTATATCCCGAATGACGGCTAATAAACCAGGAATTTGAAAGAACAACATAATTGTTATTCTAAAATACTATTAAAAGGATATATCGGTCTAACGTTTGACAGTGGGTTGTCGCCCTGCACTGTATGCATACATTATCTAGCCCTCAGCTCACCAGCTTTGAAAATATCATAGTATTATATTGAAAACATAAAGTTTCCCGTGTATAAGGTCTAGATTCAGTAGCAAAGGCCCGACTACAGACATCAAGATGCCGACACTAACGAAGTAGGTCAGACCACCAACGTTACGTAGATATTATAAAGTCATTTTGTTAAAAAGTTTAACAACAGTCATCAGAAACATCACTCGAGGAATGTACTAAATAAAATATCAATATGTAAATATAGAAATGACATATAAGGTTAATGTAATTGGTGGATACAAATTAAGGGATATGGGGGATTATAGAGATGGATTTAAAAGAATACTAAAGTTATTGGAAATAAATTCGATATATGGGAATAGTCTGCACTATATATTTTTGAAGTTCCCAAATTCCACAAAAAACTCCAGGCAGTCGGTCTCATGTTGGACGATATATGAACACTGAACAATTTGAAGCCTTAAAAAGAAAATTATTCAGCAGAGTTCTCCCAAAGTTTATAAATTGGAAGTACCATGAAAAATAATTATTAAATTATAATAAAAAAAAAAAAAAAAAAAAAAAAAAAAAAAACACGCAAATAGGTTGAACCTAAATTTCAAGTCCTGAAATGCCTATCTTCCTTCATCAGGGGTATGAGATAAGCCGTGGTTTTCGAGATATAGCCATACCCTAACCACAAATCAATGGTCACATATTTCAGTCTAATGTTAGTAATGGACAAGTTGGTAGAACCCATGCAATGGTTCCTTAACTAATTATAATTTTTTTTTTTTTATATATATAATACCAGTATATGATATAAATACCCGTCATTTAGTAAGTAACGGAATAGCCAGCAACAAGGGCCTAGTGCACTACACATATTAAAAAAATAAAAATCTATAAAAAAAAATATTGGCCTACTACTAGCACCAGCTGGGACAAACAGCCGAAAGATAAAACCAGTCTGCAACAGGGAACAGAGTACCAAATGATCCAACACAAAGTAGGACCTTGCAGTGATGGGGAAAAAATAAATGAAGGTATAGAAAGGTTAATCTAGACTACAGTAGTAGTACGCATAGTCTCGAAGGCAGTAAAGAAACAAAACAAAAAATTAAATGACACTAAGTAGACTAATAACCAATCTGCATACCAGAACCCTGCTTTCCTATTCAAAAAACCCACAAAACACACACAAAAAAAAAAGCTGCAGGTAAAAGGCCAGAACCTTCTACAATATAAAGGCCAAACTATATGTTCCAAAGGTACCACAGACACACGACCACGAAGCATACAAAAGGCTAAACCCTTCTGCATGTAACAGGTCAATCCTCTGTTCCAAAGGAACCAGAGCATATGATCATCCCTACCTCAGAAATAATTTTTATTTATGGAGAAAACAACTCCACATACACCCATAATTAAATTTAGACTTTGCAATTAAAGATGGTAGTAGGCCTACCCAAGTGGTAGTCATAAAAACCAGAGTTAAAAAAATATAATTAAATAAATTAGAGAAATTATAGATCTTTTAAAAGTATAAGTAGGTAGTGGTTCTACAACAGTAAATAATTTAATTAATATGAACATACTGCAGTTTGCAACTAGACAAAAAATATTTAATTTAGCAACTTATATACTCAAGATTATATCCCGAATGACGGCTAATAAACCAGGAATTTGAAAGAACAACATAATTGTTATTCTAAAATACTATTAAAAGGATATATCGGTCTAACGTTTGACAGTGGGTTGTCGCCCTGCACTGTATGCATACATTATCTAGCCCTCAGCTCACCAGCTTTGAAAATATCATAGTATTATATTGAAAACATAAAGTTTCCCGTGTATAAGGTCTAGATTCAGTAGCAAAGGCCCGACTACAGACATCAAGATGCCGACACTAACGAAGTAGGTCAGACCACCAACGTTACGTAGATATTATAAAGTCATTTTGTTAAAAAGTTTAACAACAGTCATCAGAAACATCACTCGAGGAATGTACTAAATAAAATATCAATATGTAAATATAGAAATGACATATAAGGTTAATGTAATTGGTGGATACAAATTAAGGGATATGGGGGATTATAGAGATGGATTTAAAAGAATACTAAAGTTATTGGAAATAAATTCGATATATGGGAATAGTCTGCACTATATATTTTTGAAGTTCCCAAATTCCACAAAAAACTCCAGGCAGTCGGTCTCATGTTGGACGATATATGAACACTGAACAATTTGAAGCCTTAAAAAGAAAATTATTCAGCAGAGTTCTCCCAAAGTTTATAAATTGGAAGTACCATGAAAAATAATTATTAAATTATAATAAAAAAAAAAAAAAAAAAAAAAAAAAAAAAAAAACACGCAAATAGGTTGAACCTAAATTTCAAGTCCTGAAATGCCTATCTTCCTTCATCAGGGGTATGAGATAAGCCGTGGTTTTCGAGATATAGCCATACCCTAACCACAAATCAATGGTCACATATTTCAGTCTAATGTTAGTAATGGACAAGTTGGTAGAACCCATGCAATGGTTCCTTAACTAATTATAATTTTTTTTTTTTTTTATATATATAATACCAGTATATGATATAAATACCCGTCATTTAGTAAGTAACGGAATAGCCAGCAACAAGGGCCTAGTGCACTACACATATTAAAAAAATAAAAATCTATAAAAAAAAAATATTGGCCTACTACTAGCACCAGCTGGGACAAACAGCCGAAAGATAAAACCAGTCTGCAACAGGGAACAGAGTACCAAATGATCCAACACAAAGTAGGACCTTGCAGTGATGGGGAAAAAATAAATGAAGGTATAGAAAGGTTAATCTAGACTACAGTAGTAGTACGCATAGTCTCGAAGGCAGTAAAGAAACAAAACAAAAAATTAAATGACACTAAGTAGACTAATAACCAATCTGCATACCAGAACCCTGCTTTCCTATTCAAAAAACCCACAAAACACACACAAAAAAAAAAGCTGCAGGTAAAAGGCCAGAACCTTCTACAATATAAAGGCCAAACTATATGTTCCAAAGGTACCACAGACACACGACCACGAAGCATACAAAAGGCTAAACCCTTCTGCATGTAACAGGTCAATCCTCTGTTCCAAAGGAACCAGAGCATATGATCATCCCTACCTCAGAAATATTTTTTATTTATGGAGAAAACAACTCCACATACACCCATAATTAAATTTAGACTTTGCAATTAAAGATGGTAGTAGGCCTACCCAAGTGGTAGTCATAAAAACCAGAGTTAAAAAAATATAATTAAATAAATTAGAGAAATTATAGATCTTTTAAAAGTATAAGTAGGTAGTGGTTCTACAACAGTAAATAATTTAATTAATATGAACATACTGCAGTTTGCAACTAGACAAAAAATATTTAATTTAGCAACTTATATACTCAAGATTATATCCCGAATGACGGCTAATAAACCAGGAATTTGAAAGAACAACATAATTGTTATTCTAAAATACTATTAAAAGGATATATCGGTCTAACGTTTGACAGTGGGTTGTCGCCCTGCACTGTATGCATACATTATCTAGCCCTCAGCTCACCAGCTTTGAAAATATCATAGTATTATATTGAAAACATAAAGTTTCCCGTGTATAAGGTCTAGATTCAGTAGCAAAGGCCCGACTACAGACATCAAGATGCCGACACTAACGAAGTAGGTCAGACCACCAACGTTACGTAGATATTATAAAGTCATTTTGTTAAAAAGTTTAACAACAGTCATCAGAAACATCACTCGAGGAATGTACTAAATAAAATATCAATATGTAAATATAGAAATGACATATAAGGTTAATGTAATTGGTGGATACAAATTAAGGGATATGGGGGATTATAGAGATGGATTTAAAAGAATACTAAAGTTATTGGAAATAAATTCGATATATGGGAATAGTCTGCACTATATATTTTTGAAGTTCCCAAATTCCACAAAAAACTCCAGGCAGTCGGTCTCATGTTGGACGATATATGAACACTGAACAATTTGAAGCCTTAAAAAGAAAATTATTCAGCAGAGTTCTCCCAAAGTTTATAAATTGGAAGTACCATGAAAAATAATTATTAAATTATAATAAAAAAAAAAAAAAAAAAAAACACGCAAATAGGTTGAACCTAAATTTCAAGTCCTGAAATGCCTATCTTCCTTCATCAGGGGTATGAGATAAGCCGTGGTTTTCGAGATATAGCCATACCCTAACCACAAATCAATGGTCACATATTTCAGTCTAATGTTAGTAATGGACAAGTTGGTAGAACCCATGCAATGGTTCCTTAACTAATTATAATTTTTTTTTTTTTATATATATAATACCAGTATATGATATAAATACCCGTCATTTAGTAAGTAACGGAATAGCCAGCAACAAGGGCCTAGTGCACTACACATATTAAAAAAATAAAAATCTATAAAAAAAAATATTGGCCTACTACTAGCACCAGCTGGGACAAACAGCCGAAAGATAAAACCAGTCTGCAACAGGGAACAGAGTACCAAATGATCCAACACAAAGTAGGACCTTGCAGTGATGGGGAAAAAATAAATGAAGGTATAGAAAGGTTAATCTAGACTACAGTAGTAGTACGCATAGTCTCGAAGGCAGTAAAGAAACAAAACAAAAAATTAAATGACACTAAGTAGACTAATAACCAATCTGCATACCAGAACCCTGCTTTCCTATTCAAAAAACCCACAAAACACACACAAAAAAAAAGCTGCAGGTAAAAGGCCAGAACCTTCTACAATATAAAGGCCAAACTATATGTTCCAAAGGTACCACAGACACACGACCACGAAGCATACAAAAGGCTAAACCCTTCTGCATGTAACAGGTCAATCCTCTGTTCCAAAGGAACCAGAGCATATGATCATCCCTACCTCAGAAATAATTTTTATTTATGGAGAAAACAACTCCACATACACCCATAATTAAATTTAGACTTTGCAATTAAAGATGGTAGTAGGCCTACCCAAGTGGTAGTCATAAAAACCAGAGTTAAAAAAATATAATTAAATAAATTAGAGAAATTATAGATCTTTTAAAAGTATAAGTAGGTAGTGGTTCTACAACAGTAAATAATTTAATTAATATGAACATACTGCAGTTTGCAACTAGACAAAAAATATTTAATTTAGCAACTTATATACTCAAGATTATATCCCGAATGACGGCTAATAAACCAGGAATTTGAAAGAACAACATAATTGTTATTCTAAAATACTATTAAAAGGATATATCGGTCTAACGTTTGACAGTGGGTTGTCGCCCTGCACTGTATGCATACATTATCTAGCCCTCAGCTCACCAGCTTTGAAAATATCATAGTATTATATTGAAAACATAAAGTTTCCCGTGTATAAGGTCTAGATTCAGTAGCAAAGGCCCGACTACAGACATCAAGATGCCGACACTAACGAAGTAGGTCAGACCACCAACGTTACGTAGATATTATAAAGTCATTTTGTTAAAAAGTTTAACAACAGTCATCAGAAACATCACTCGAGGAATGTACTAAATAAAATATCAATATGTAAATATAGAAATGACATATAAGGTTAATGTAATTGGTGGATACAAATTAAGGGATATGGGGGATTATAGAGATGGATTTAAAAGAATACTAAAGTTATTGGAAATAAATTCGATATATGGGAATAGTCTGCACTATATATTTTTGAAGTTCCCAAATTCCACAAAAAACTCCAGGCAGTCGGTCTCATGTTGGACGATATATGAACACTGAACAATTTGAAGCCTTAAAAAGAAAATTATTCAGCAGAGTTCTCCCAAAGTTTATAAATTGGAAGTACCATGAAAAATAATTATTAAATTATAATAAAAAAAAAAAAAAAAAAAAAAAAAAAAAAAAAAAAAAAAAAAAAAAACACGCAAATAGGTTGAACCTAAATTTCAAGTCCTGAAATGCCTATCTTCCTTCATCAGGGGTATGAGATAAGCCGTGGTTTTCGAGATATAGCCATACCCTAACCACAAATCAATGGTCACATATTTCAGTCTAATGTTAGTAATGGACAAGTTGGTAGAACCCATGCAATGGTTCCTTAACTAATTATAATTTTTTTTTTTTTTTTTTTTTTTTTTTTTTATATATATAATACCAGTATATGATATAAATACCCGTCATTTAGTGAGTAACGGAATAGCCAGCAACAAGGGCCTGGTGCACTACACATATTAAAAAAATAAAAATCTATAAAAAAAAAATATTGGCCTACTACTAGCACCAGCTGGGACAAACAGCCGAAAGATAAAACCAGTCTGCAACAGGGAACAGAGTACCAAATGATCCAACACAAAGTAGGACCTTGCAGTGATGGGGAAAAAATAAATGAAGGTATAGAAAGGTTAATCTAGACTACAGTAGTAGTACGCATAGTCTCGAAGGCAGTAAAGAAACAAAACAAAAAATTAAATGACACTAAGTAGACTAATAACCAATCTGCATACCAGAACCCTGCTTTCCTATTCAAAAAACCCACAAAACACACACAAAAAAAAAAGCTGCAGGTAAAAGGCCAGAACCTTCTACAATATAAAGGCCAAACTATATGTTCCAAAGGTACCACAGACACACGACCACGAAGCATACAAAAGGCTAAACCCTTCTGCATGTAACAGGTCAATCCTCTGTTCCAAAGGAACCAGAGCATATGATCATCCCTACCTCAGAAATAATTTTTATTTATGGAGAAAACAACTCCACATACACCCATAATTAAATTTAGACTTTGCAATTAAAGATGGTAGTAGGCCTACCCAAGTGGTAGTCATAAAAACCAGAGTTAAAAAAATATAATTAAATAAATTAGAGAAATTATAGATCTTTTAAAAGTATAAGTAGGTAGTGGTTCTACAACAGTAAATAATTTAATTAATATGAACATACTGCAGTTTGCAACTAGACAAAAAATATTTAATTTAGCAACTTATATACTCAAGATTATATCCCGAATGACGGCTAATAAACCAGGAATTTGAAAGAACAACATAATTGTTATTCTAAAATACTATTAAAAGGATATATCGGTCTAACGTTTGACAGTGGGTTGTCGCCCTGCACTGTATGCATACATTATCTAGCCCTCAGCTCACCAGCTTTGAAAATATCATAGTATTATATTGAAAACATAAAGTTTCCCGTGTATAAGGTCTAGATTCAGTAGCAAAGGCCCGACTACAGACATCAAGATGCCGACACTAACGAAGTAGGTCAGACCACCAACGTTACGTAGATATTATAAAGTCATTTTGTTAAAAAGTTTAACAACAGTCATCAGAAACATCACTCGAGGAATGTACTAAATAAAATATCAATATGTAAATATAGAAATGACATATAAGGTTAATGTAATTGGTGGATACAAATTAAGGGATATGGGGGATTATAGAGATGGATTTAAAAGAATACTAAAGTTATTGGAAATAAATTCGATATATGGGAATAGTCTGCACTATATATTTTTGAAGTTCCCAAATTCCACAAAAAACTCCAGGCAGTCGGTCTCATGTTGGACGATATATGAACACTGAACAATTTGAAGCCTTAAAAAGAAAATTATTCAGCAGAGTTCTCCCAAAGTTTATAAATTGGAAGTACCATGAAAAATAATTATTAAATTATAATAAAAAAAAAAAAAAAAAAAAAAAAAAAAAAAACACGCAAATAGGTTGAACCTAAATTTCAAGTCCTGAAATGCCTATCTTCCTTCATCAGGGGTATGAGATAAGCCGTGGTTTTCGAGATATAGCCATACCCTAACCACAAATCAATGGTCACATATTTCAGTCTAATGTTAGTAATGGACAAGTTGGTAGAACCCATGCAATGGTTCCTTAACTAATTATAATTTTTTTTTTTTTTTTTTATATATATAATACCAGTATATGATATAAATACCCGTCATTTAGTAAGTAACGGAATAGCCAGCAACAAGGGCCTAGTGCACTACACATATTAAAAAAATAAAAATCTATAAAAAAAAATATTGGCCTACTACTAGCACCAGCTGGGACAAACAGCCGAAAGATAAAACCAGTCTGCAACAGGGAACAGAGTACCAAATGATCCAACACAAAGTAGGACCTTGCAGTGATGGGGAAAAAATAAATGAAGGTATAGAAAGGTTAATCTAGACTACAGTAGTAGTACGCATAGTCTCGAAGGCAGTAAAGAAACAAAACAAAAAATTAAATGACACTAAGTAGACTAATAACCAATCTGCATACCAGAACCCTGCTTTCCTATTCAAAAAACCCACAAAACACACACAAAAAAAAAGCTGCAGGTAAAAGGCCAGAACCTTCTACAATATAAAGGCCAAACTATATGTTCCAAAGGTACCACAGACACACGACCACGAAGCATACAAAAGGCTAAACCCTTCTGCATGTAACAGGTCAATCCTCTGTTCCAAAGGAACCAGAGCATATGATCATCCCTACCTCAGAAATAATTTTTATTTATGGAGAAAACAACTCCACATACACCCATAATTAAATTTAGACTTTGCAATTAAAGATGGTAGTAGGCCTACCCAAGTGGTAGTCATAAAAACCAGAGTTAAAAAAATATAATTAAATAAATTAGAGAAATTATAGATCTTTTAAAAGTATAAGTAGGTAGTGGTTCTACAACAGTAAATAATTTAATTAATATGAACATACTGCAGTTTGCAACTAGACAAAAAATATTTAATTTAGCAACTTATATACTCAAGATTATATCCCGAATGACGGCTAATAAACCAGGAATTTGAAAGAACAACATAATTGTTATTCTAAAATACTATTAAAAGGATATATCGGTCTAACGTTTGACAGTGGGTTGTCGCCCTGCACTGTATGCATACATTATCTAGCCCTCAGCTCACCAGCTTTGAAAATATCATAGTATTATATTGAAAACATAAAGTTTCCCGTGTATAAGGTCTAGATTCAGTAGCAAAGGCCCGACTACAGACATCAAGATGCCGACACTAACGAAGTAGGTCAGACCACCAACGTTACGTAGATATTATAAAGTCATTTTGTTAAAAAGTTTAACAACAGTCATCAGAAACATCACTCGAGGAATGTACTAAATAAAATATCAATATGTAAATATAGAAATGACATATAAGGTTAATGTAATTGGTGGATACAAATTAAGGGATATGGGGGATTATAGAGATGGATTTAAAAGAATACTAAAGTTATTGGAAATAAATTCGATATATGGGAATAGTCTGCACTATATATTTTTGAAGTTCCCAAATTCCACAAAAAACTCCAGGCAGTCGGTCTCATGTTGGACGATATATGAACACTGAACAATTTGAAGCCTTAAAAAGAAAATTATTCAGCAGAGTTCTCCCAAAGTTTATAAATTGGAAGTACCATGAAAAATAATTATTAAATTATAATAAAAAAAAAAAAAAAAAACACGCAAATAGGTTGAACCTAAATGTCAAGTCCTGAAATGCCTATCTTCCTTCATCAGGGGTATGAGATAAGCCGTGGTTTTCGAGATATAGCCATACCCTAACCACAAATCAATGGTCACATATTTCAGTCTAATGTTAGTAATGGACAAGTTGGTAGAACCCATGCAATGGTTCCTTAACTAATTATAATTTTTTTTTTTTTTTATATATATAATACCAGTATATGATATAAATACCCGTCATTTAGTAAGTAACGGAATAGCCAGCAACAAGGGCCTAGTGCACTACACATATTAAAAAAATAAAAATCTATAAAAAAAATATTGGCCTACTACTAGCACCAGCTGGGACAAACAGCCGAAAGATAAAACCAGTCTGCAACAGGGAACAGAGTACCAAATGATCCAACACAAAGTAGGACCTTGCAGTGATGGGGAAAAAATAAATGAAGGTATAGAAAGGTTAATCTAGACTACAGTAGTAGTACGCATAGTCTCGAAGGCAGTAAAGAAACAAAACAAAAAATTAAATGACACTAAGTAGACTAATAACCAATCTGCATACCAGAACCCTGCTTTCCTATTCAAAAAACCCACAAAACACACACAAAAAAAAAAGCTGCAGGTAAAAGGCCAGAACCTTCTACAATATAAAGGCCAAACTATATGTTCCAAAGGTACCACAGACACACGACCACGAAGCATACAAAAGGCTAAACCCTTCTGCATGTAACAGGTCAATCCTCTGTTCCAAAGGAACCAGAGCATATGATCATCCCTACCTCAGAAATAATTTTTATTTATGGAGAAAACAACTCCACATACACCCATAATTAAATTTAGACTTTGCAATTAAAGATGGTAGTAGGCCTACCCAAGTGGTAGTCATAAAAACCAGAGTTAAAAAAATATAATTAAATAAATTAGAGAAATTATAGATCTTTTAAAAGTATAAGTAGGTAGTGGTTCTACAACAGTAAATAATTTAATTAATATGAACATACTGCAGTTTGCAACTAGACAAAAAATATTTAATTTAGCAACTTATATACTCAAGATTATATCCCGAATGACGGCTAATAAACCAGGAATTTGAAAGAACAACATAATTGTTATTCTAAAATACTATTAAAAGGATATATCGGTCTAACGTTTGACAGTGGGTTGTCGCCCTGCACTGTATGCATACATTATCTAGCCCTCAGCTCACCAGCTTTGAAAATATCATAGTATTATATTGAAAACATAAAGTTTCCCGTGTATAAGGTCTAGATTCAGTAGCAAAGGCCCGACTACAGACATCAAGATGCCGACACTAACGAAGTAGGTCAGACCACCAACGTTACGTAGATATTATAAAGTCATTTTGTTAAAAAGTTTAACAACAGTCATCAGAAACATCACTCGAGGAATGTACTAAATAAAATATCAATATGTAAATATAGAAATGACATATAAGGTTAATGTAATTGGTGGATACAAATTAAGGGATATGGGGGATTATAGAGATGGATTTAAAAGAATACTAAAGTTATTGGAAATAAATTCGATATATGGGAATAGTCTGCACTATATATTTTTGAAGTTCCCAAATTCCACAAAAAACTCCAGGCAGTCGGTCTCATGTTGGACGATATATGAACACTGAACAATTTGAAGCCTTAAAAAGAAAATTATTCAGCAGAGTTCTCCCAAAGTTTATAAATTGGAAGTACCATGAAAAATAATTATTAAATTATAATAAAAAAAAAAAAAAAAAAAAAAAAAAAAAAACACGCAAATAGGTTGAACCTAAATTTCAAGTCCTGAAATGCCTATCTTCCTTCATCAGGGGTATGAGATAAGCCGTGGTTTTCGAGATATAGCCATACCCTAACCACAAATCAATGGTCACATATTTCAGTCTAATGTTAGTAATGGACAAGTTGGTAGAACCCATGCAATGGTTCCTTAACTAATTATAATTTTTTTTTTTATATATATAATACCAGTATATGATATAAATACCCGTCATTTAGTAAGTAACGGAATAGCCAGCAACAAGGGCCTAGTGCACTACACATATTAAAAAAATAAAAATCTATAAAAAAAAAATATTGGCCTACTACTAGCACCAGCTGGGACAAACAGCCGAAAGATAAAACCAGTCTGCAACAGGGAACAGAGTACCAAATGATCCAACACAAAGTAGGACCTTGCAGTGATGGGGAAAAAATAAATGAAGGTATAGAAAGGTTAATCTAGACTACAGTAGTAGTACGCATAGTCTCGAAGGCAGTAAAGAAACAAAACAAAAAATTAAATGACACTAAGTAGACTAATAACCAATCTGCATACCAGAACCCTGCTTTCCTATTCAAAAAACCCACAAAACACACACAAAAAAAAAAGCTGCAGGTAAAAGGCCAGAACCTTCTACAATATAAAGGCCAAACTATATGTTCCAAAGGTACCACAGACACACGACCACGAAGCATACAAAAGGCTAAACCCTTCTGCATGTAACAGGTCAATCCTCTGTTCCAAAGGAACCAGAGCATATGATCATCCCTACCTCAGAAATAATTTTTATTTATGGAGAAAACAACTCCACATACACCCATAATTAAATTTAGACTTTGCAATTAAAGATGGTAGTAGGCCTACCCAAGTGGTAGTCATAAAAACCAGAGTTAAAAAAATATAATTAAATAAATTAGAGAAATTATAGATCTTTTAAAAGTATAAGTAGGTAGTGGTTCTACAACAGTAAATAATTTAATTAATATGAACATACTGCAGTTTGCAACTAGACAAAAAATATTTAATTTAGCAACTTATATACTCAAGATTATATCCCGAATGACGGCTAATAAACCAGGAATTTGAAAGAACAACATAATTGTTATTCTAAAATACTATTAAAAGGATATATCGGTCTAACGTTTGACAGTGGGTTGTCGCCCTGCACTGTATGCATACATTATCTAGCCCTCAGCTCACCAGCTTTGAAAATATCATAGTATTATATTGAAAACATAAAGTTTCCCGTGTATAAGGTCTAGATTCAGTAGCAAAGGCCCGACTACAGACATCAAGATGCCGACACTAACGAAGTAGGTCAGACCACCAACGTTACGTAGATATTATAAAGTCATTTTGTTAAAAAGTTTAACAACAGTCATCAGAAACATCACTCGAGGAATGTACTAAATAAAATATCAATATGTAAATATAGAAATGACATATAAGGTTAATGTAATTGGTGGATACAAATTAAGGGATATGGGGGATTATAGAGATGGATTTAAAAGAATACTAAAGTTATTGGAAATAAATTCGATATATGGGAATAGTCTGCACTATATATTTTTGAAGTTCCCAAATTCCACAAAAAACTCCAGGCAGTCGGTCTCATGTTGGACGATATATGAACACTGAACAATTTGAAGCCTTAAAAAGAAAATTATTCAGCAGAGTTCTCCCAAAGTTTATAAATTGGAAGTACCATGAAAAATAATTATTAAATTATAATAAAAAAAAAAAAAAAAAAAAAAAAAAAAAAAAAAAAAAAAAAAACCACGCAAATAGGTTGAACCTAAATTTCAAGTCCTGAAATGCCTATCTTCCTTCATCAGGGGTATGAGATAAGCCGTGGTTTTCGAGATATAGCCATACCCTAACCACAAATCAATGGTCACATATTTCAGTCTAATGTTAGTAATGGACAAGTTGGTAGAACCCATGCAATGGTTCCTTAACTAATTATAATTTTTTTTTTTTTTTTTTTTTTTTTTTTTTATATATATAATACCAGTATATGATATAAATACCCGTCATTTAGTAAGTAACGGAATAGCCAGCAACAAGGGCCTAGTGCACTACACATATTAAAAAAATAAAAATCTATAAAAAAAAAATATTGGCCTACTACTAGCACCAGCTGGGACAAACAGCCGAAAGATAAAACCAGTCTGCAACAGGGAACAGAGTACCAAATGATCCAACACAAAGTAGGACCTTGCAGTGATGGGGAAAAAATAAATGAAGGTATAGAAAGGTTAATCTAGACTACAGTAGTAGTACGCATAGTCTCGAAGGCAGTAAAGAAACAAAACAAAAAATTAAATGACACTAAGTAGACTAATAACCAATCTGCATACCAGAACCCTGCTTTCCTATTCAAAAAACCCACAAAACACACACAAAAAAAAAAGCTGCAGGTAAAAGGCCAGAACCTTCTACAATATAAAGGCCAAACTATATGTTCCAAAGGTACCACAGACACACGACCACGAAGCATACAAAAGGCTAAACCCTTCTGCATGTAACAGGTCAATCCTCTGTTCCAAAGGAACCAGAGCATATGATCATCCCTACCTCAGAAATAATTTTTATTTATGGAGAAAACAACTCCACATACACCCATAATTAAATTTAGACTTTGCAATTAAAGATGGTAGTAGGCCTACCCAAGTGGTAGTCATAAAAACCAGAGTTAAAAAAATATAATTAAATAAATTAGAGAAATTATAGATCTTTTAAAAGTATAAGTAGGTAGTGGTTCTACAACAGTAAATAATTTAATTAATATGAACATACTGCAGTTTGCAACTAGACAAAAAATATTTAATTTAGCAACTTATATACTCAAGATTATATCCCGAATGACGGCTAATAAACCAGGAATTTGAAAGAACAACATAATTGTTATTCTAAAATACTATTAAAAGGATATATCGGTCTAACGTTTGACAGTGGGTTGTCGCCCTGCACTGTATGCATACATTATCTAGCCCTCAGCTCACCAGCTTTGAAAATATCATAGTATTATATTGAAAACATAAAGTTTCCCGTGTATAAGGTCTAGATTCAGTAGCAAAGGCCCGACTACAGACATCAAGATGCCGACACTAACGAAGTAGGTCAGACCACCAACGTTACGTAGATATTATAAAGTCATTTTGTTAAAAAGTTTAACAACAGTCATCAGAAACATCACTCGAGGAATGTACTAAATAAAATATCAATATGTAAATATAGAAATGACATATAAGGTTAATGTAATTGGTGGATACAAATTAAGGGATATGGGGGATTATAGAGATGGATTTAAAAGAATACTAAAGTTATTGGAAATAAATTCGATATATGGGAATAGTCTGCACTATATATTTTTGAAGTTCCCAAATTCCACAAAAAACTCCAGGCAGTCGGTCTCATGTTGGACGATATATGAACACTGAACAATTTGAAGCCTTAAAAAGAAAATTATTCAGCAGAGTTCTCCCAAAGTTTATAAATTGGAAGTACCATGAAAAATAATTATTAAATTATAATAAAAAAAAAAAAAAAAAAAAAAAAAAAAAAAAAAAAAAAAACACGCAAATAGGTTGAACCTAAATTTCAAGTCCTGAAATGCCTATCTTCCTTCATCAGGGGTATGAGATAAGCCGTGGTTTTCGAGATATAGCCATACCCTAACCACAAATCAATGGTCACATATTTCAGTCTAATGTTAGTAATGGACAAGTTGGTAGAACCCATGCAATGGTTCCTTAACTAATTATAATTTTTTTTTTTTTTTTTTATATATATAATACCAGTATATGATATAAATACCCGTCATTTAGTAAGTAACGGAATAGCCAGCAACAAGGGCCTAGTGCACTACACATATTAAAAAAATAAAAATCTATAAAAAAAAATATTGGCCTACTACTAGCACCAGCTGGGACAAACAGCCGAAAGATAAAACCAGTCTGCAACAGGGAACAGAGTACCAAATGATCCAACACAAAGTAGGACCTTGCAGTGATGGGGAAAAAATAAATGAAGGTATAGAAAGGTTAATCTAGACTACAGTAGTAGTACGCATAGTCTCGAAGGCAGTAAAGAAACAAAACAAAAAATTAAATGACACTAAGTAGACTAATAACCAATCTGCATACCAGAACCCTGCTTTCCTATTCAAAAAACCCACAAAACACACACAAAAAAAAAAGCTGCAGGTAAAAGGCCAGAACCTTCTACAATATAAAGGCCAAACTATATGTTCCAAAGGTACCACAGACACACGACCACGAAGCATACAAAAGGCTAAACCCTTCTGCATGTAACAGGTCAATCCTCTGTTCCAAAGGAACCAGAGCATATGATCATCCCTACCTCAGAAATAATTTTTATTTATGGAGAAAACAACTCCACATACACCCATAATTAAATTTAGACTTTGCAATTAAAGATGGTAGTAGGCCTACCCAAGTGGTAGTCATAAAAACCAGAGTTAAAAAAATATAATTAAATAAATTAGAGAAATTATAGATCTTTTAAAAGTATAAGTAGGTAGTGGTTCTACAACAGTAAATAATTTAATTAATATGAACATACTGCAGTTTGCAACTAGACAAAAAATATTTAATTTAGCAACTTATATACTCAAGATTATATCCCGAATGACGGCTAATAAACCAGGAATTTGAAAGAACAACATAATTGTTATTCTAAAATACTATTAAAAGGATATATCGGTCTAACGTTTGACAGTGGGTTGTCGCCCTGCACTGTATGCATACATTATCTAGCCCTCAGCTCACCAGCTTTGAAAATATCATAGTATTATATTGAAAACATAAAGTTTCCCGTGTATAAGGTCTAGATTCAGTAGCAAAGGCCCGACTACAGACATCAAGATGCCGACACTAACGAAGTAGGTCAGACCACCAACGTTACGTAGATATTATAAAGTCATTTTGTTAAAAAGTTTAACAACAGTCATCAGAAACATCACTCGAGGAATGTACTAAATAAAATATCAATATGTAAATATAGAAATGACATATAAGGTTAATGTAATTGGTGGATACAAATTAAGGGATATGGGGGATTATAGAGATGGATTTAAAAGAATACTAAAGTTATTGGAAATAAATTCGATATATGGGAATAGTCTGCACTATATATTTTTGAAGTTCCCAAATTCCACAAAAAACTCCAGGCAGTCGGTCTCATGTTGGACGATATATGAACACTGAACAATTTGAAGCCTTAAAAAGAAAATTATTCAGCAGAGTTCTCCAAAAGTTTATAAATTGGAAGTACCATGAAAAATAATTATTAAATTATAATAAAAAAAAAAAAAAAAAAAAAAAAAAAAAAAAAAAAACACGCAAATAGGTTGAACCTAAATTTCAAGTCCTGAAATGCCTATCTTCCTTCATCAGGGGTATGAGATAAGCCGTGGTTTTCGAGATATAGCCATACCCTAACCACAAATCAATGGTCACATATTTCAGTCTAATGTTAGTAATGGACAAGTTGGTAGAACCCATGCAATGGTTCCTTAACTAATTATAATTTTTTTTTTTTTTTTTTATATATATAATACCAGTATATGATATAAATACCCGTCATTTAGTAAGTAACGGAATAGCCAGCAACAAGGGCCTAGTGCACTACACATATTAAAAAAATAAAAATCTATAAAAAAAAATATTGGCCTACTACTAGCACCAGCTGGGACAAACAGCCGAAAGATAAAACCAGTCTGCAACAGGGAACAGAGTACCAAATGATCCAACACAAAGTAGGACCTTGCAGTGATGGGGAAAAAATAAATGAAGGTATAGAAAGGTTAATCTAGACTACAGTAGTAGTACGCATAGTCTCGAAGGCAGTAAAGAAACAAAACAAAAAATTAAATGACACTAAGTAGACTAATAACCAATCTGCATACCAGAACCCTGCTTTCCTATTCAAAAAACCCACAAAACACACACAAAAAAAAAGCTGCAGGTAAAAGGCCAGAACCTTCTACAATATAAAGGCCAAACTATATGTTCCAAAGGTACCACAGACACACGACCACGAAGCATACAAAAGGCTAAACCCTTCTGCATGTAACAGGTCAATCCTCTGTTCCAAAGGAACCAGAGCATATGATCATCCCTACCTCAGAAATAATTTTTATTTATGGAGAAAACAACTCCACATACACCCATAATTAAATTTAGACTTTGCAATTAAAGATGGTAGTAGGCCTACCCAAGTGGTAGTCATAAAAACCAGAGTTAAAAAAATATAATTAAATAAATTAGAGAAATTATAGATCTTTTAAAAGTATAAGTAGGTAGTGGTTCTACAACAGTAAATAATTTAATTAATATGAACATACTGCAGTTTGCAACTAGACAAAAAATATTTAATTTAGCAACTTATATACTCAAGATTATATCCCGAATGACGGCTAATAAACCAGGAATTTGAAAGAACAACATAATTGTTATTCTAAAATACTATTAAAAGGATATATCGGTCTAACGTTTGACAGTGGGTTGTCGCCCTGCACTGTATGCATACATTATCTAGCCCTCAGCTCACCAGCTTTGAAAATATCATAGTATTATATTGAAAACATAAAGTTTCCCGTGTATAAGGTCTAGATTCAGTAGCAAAGGCCCGACTACAGACATCAAGATGCCGACACTAACGAAGTAGGTCAGACCACCAACGTTACGTAGATATTATAAAGTCATTTTGTTAAAAAGTTTAACAACAGTCATCAGAAACATCACTCGAGGAATGTACTAAATAAAATATCAATATGTAAATATAGAAATGACATATAAGGTTAATGTAATTGGTGGATACAAATTAAGGGATATGGGGGATTATAGAGATGGATTTAAAAGAATACTAAAGTTATTGGAAATAAATTCGATATATGGGAATAGTCTGCACTATATATTTTTGAAGTTCCCAAATTCCACAAAAAACTCCAGGCAGTCGGTCTCATGTTGGACGATATATGAACACTGAACAATTTGAAGCCTTAAAAAGAAAATTATTCAGCAGAGTTCTCCCAAAGTTTATAAATTGGAAGTACCATGAAAAATAATTATTAAATTATAATAAAAAAAAAAAAAAAAAAAAAAAAAAAAAAAAAAAACACGCAAATAGGTTGAACCTAAATTTCAAGTCCTGAAATGCCTATCTTCCTTCATCAGGGGTATGAGATAAGCCGTGGTTTTCGAGATATAGCCATACCCTAACCACAAATCAATGGTCACATATTTCAGTCTAATGTTAGTAATGGACAAGTTGGTAGAACCCATGCAATGGTTCCTTAACTAATTATAATTTTTTTTTTTTTTTTTTTTTTTTTTTTATATATATAATACCAGTATATGATATAAATACCCGTCATTTAGTAAGTAACGGAATAGCCAGCAACAAGGGCCTAGTGCACTACACATATTAAAAAAATAAAAATCTATAAAAAAAAAAAAATATTGGCCTACTACTAGCACCAGCTGGGACAAACAGCCGAAAGATAAAACCAGTCTGCAACAGGGAACAG
This sequence comes from Flabesymbios commensalis, assembly GCA_964017125.1. Classification (NCBI taxonomy): domain Eukaryota; kingdom Metazoa; phylum Annelida; class Polychaeta; order Terebellida; family Flabelligeridae; genus Flabesymbios; species Flabesymbios commensalis. The sequence continues at coordinate 3,756,876 of OZ024907.1, read as the reverse complement.
AGTACCAAATGATCCAACACAAAGTAGGACCTTGCAGTGATGGGGAAAAAATAAATGAAGGTATAGAAAGGTTAATCTAGACTACAGTAGTAGTACGCATAGTCTCGAAGGCAGTAAAGAAACAAAACAAAAAATTAAATGACACTAAGTAGACTAATAACCAATCTGCATACCAGAACCCTGCTTTCCTATTCAAAAAACCCACAAAACACACACAAAAAAAAAAGCTGCAGGTAAAAGGCCAGAACCTTCTACAATATAAAGGCCAAACTATATGTTCCAAAGGTACCACAGACACACGACCACGAAGCATACAAAAGGCTAAACCCTTCTGCATGTAACAGGTCAATCCTCTGTTCCAAAGGAACCAGAGCATATGATCATCCCTACCTCAGAAATAATTTTTATTTATGGAGAAAACAACTCCACATACACCCATAATTAAATTTAGACTTTGCAATTAAAGATGGTAGTAGGCCTACCCAAGTGGTAGTCATAAAAACCAGAGATAAAAAAATATAATTAAATAAATTAGAGAAATTATAGATCTTTTAAAAGTATAAGTAGGTAGTGGTTCTACAACAGTAAATAATTTAATTAATATGAACATACTGCAGTTTGCAACTAGACAAAAAATATTTAATTTAGCAACTTATATACTCAAGATTATATCCCGAATGACGGCTAATAAACCAGGAATTTGAAAGAACAACATAATTGTTATTCTAAAATACTATTAAAAGGATATATCGGTCTAACGTTTGACAGTGGGTTGTCGCCCTGCACTGTATGCATACATTATCTAGCCCTCAGCTCACCAGCTTTGAAAATATCATAGTATTATATTGAAAACATAAAGTTTCCCGTGTATAAGGTCTAGATTCAGTAGCAAAGGCCCGACTACAGACATCAAGATGCCGACACTAACGAAGTAGGTCAGACCACCAACGTTACGTAGATATTATAAAGTCATTTTGTTAAAAAGTTTAACAACAGTCATCAGAAACATCACTCGAGGAATGTACTAAATAAAATATCAATATGTAAATATAGAAATGACATATAAGGTTAATGTAATTGGTGGATACAAATTAAGGGATATGGGGGATTATAGAGATGGATTTAAAAGAATACTAAAGTTATTGGAAATAAATTCGATATATGGGAATAGTCTGCACTATATATTTTTGAAGTTCCCAAATTCCACAAAAAACTCCAGGCAGTCGGTCTCATGTTGGACGATATATGAACACTGAACAATTTGAAGCCTTAAAAAGAAAATTATTCAGCAGAGTTCTCCCAAAGTTTATAAATTGGAAGTACCATGAAAAATAATTATTAAATTATAATAAAAAAAAAAATAAAAAAAAAAAAAAAAAAAAAAAAAAACACGCAAATAGGTTGAACCTAAATTTCAAGTCCTGAAATGCCTATCTTCCTTCATCAGGGGTATGAGATAAGCCGTGGTTTTCGAGATATAGCCATACCCTAACCACAAATCAATGGTCACATATTTCAGTCTAATGTTAGTAATGGACAAGTTGGTAGAACCCATGCAATGGTTCCTTAACTAATTATAATTTTTTTTTTTTTTTTTATATATATAATACCAGTATATGATATAAATACCCGTCATTTAGTAAGTAACGGAATAGCCAGCAACAAGGGCCTAGTGCACTACACATATTAAAAAAATAAAAATCTATAAAAAAAATATTGGCCTACTACTAGCACCAGCTGGGACAAACAGCCGAAAGATAAAACCAGTCTGCAACAGGGAACAGAGTACCAAATGATCCAACACAAAGTAGGACCTTGCAGTGATGGGGAAAAAATAAATGAAGGTATAGAAAGGTTAATCTAGACTACAGTAGTAGTACGCATAGTCTCGAAGGCAGTAAAGAAACAAAACAAAAAATTAAATGACACTAAGTAGACTAATAACCAATCTGCATACCAGAACCCTGCTTTCCTATTCAAAAAACCCACAAAACACACACACAAAAAAAAAAGCTGCAGGTAAAAGGCCAGAACCTTCTACAATATAAAGGCCAAACTATATGTTCCAAAGGTACCACAGACACACGACCACGAAGCATACAAAAGGCTAAACCCTTCTGCATGTAACAGGTCAATCCTCTGTTCCAAAGGAACCAGAGCATATGATCATCCCTACCTCAGAAATAATTTTTATTTATGGAGAAAACAACTCCACATACACCCATAATTAAATTTAGACTTTGCAATTAAAGATGGTAGTAGGCCTACCCAAGTGGTAGTCATAAAAACCAGAGTTAAAAAAATATAATTAAATAAATTAGAGAAATTATAGATCTTTTAAAAGTATAAGTAGGTAGTGGTTCTACAACAGTAAATAATTTAATTAATATGAACATACTGCAGTTTGCAACTAGACAAAAAATATTTAATTTAGCAACTTATATACTCAAGATTATATCCCGAATGACGGCTAATAAACCAGGAATTTGAAAGAACAACATAATTGTTATTCTAAAATACTATTAAAAGGATATATCGGTCTAACGTTTGACAGTGGGTTGTCGCCCTGCACTGTATGCATACATTATCTAGCCCTCAGCTCACCAGCTTTGAAAATATCATAGTATTATATTGAAAACATAAAGTTTCCCGTGTATAAGGTCTAGATTCAGTAGCAAAGGCCCGACTACAGACATCAAGATGCCGACACTAACGAAGTAGGTCAGACCACCAACGTTACGTAGATATTATAAAGTCATTTTGTTAAAAAGTTTAACAACAGTCATCAGAAACATCACTCGAGGAATGTACTAAATAAAATATCAATATGTAAATATAGAAATGACATATAAGGTTAATGTAATTGGTGGATACAAATTAAGGGATATGGGGGATTATAGAGATGGATTTAAAAGAATACTAATGTTATTGGAAATAAATTCGATATATGGGAATAGTCTGCACTATATATTTTTGAAGTTCCCAAATTCCACAAAAAACTCCAGGCAGTCGGTCTCATGTTGGACGATATATGAACACTGAACAATTTGAAGCCTTAAAAAGAAAATTATTCAGCAGAGTTCTCCCAAAGTTTATAAATTGGAAGTACCATGAAAAATAATTATTAAATTATAATAAAAAAAAAAAAAAAAAAAAAAAAAAAAAAAAAAAAAAAACACGCAAATAGGTTGAACCTAAATTTCAAGTCCTGAAATGCCTATCTTCCTTCATCAGGGGTATGAGATAAGCCGTGGTTTTCGAGATATAGCCATACCCTAACCACAAATCAATGGTCACATATTTCAGTCTAATGTTAGTAATGGACAAGTTGGTAGAACCCATGCAATGGTTCCTTAACTAATTATAATTTTTTTTTTTTTTTTTTTTTTATATATATAATACCAGTATATGATATAAATACCCGTCATTTAGTAAGTAACGGAATAGCCAGCAACAAGGGCCTAGTGCACTACACATATTAAAAAAATAAAAATCTATAAAAAAAAATATTGGCCTACTACTAGCACCAGCTGGGACAAACAGCCGAAAGATAAAACCAGTCTGCAACAGGGAACAGAGTACCAAATGATCCAACACAAAGTAGGACCTTGCAGTGATGGGGAAAAAATAAATGAAGGTATAGAAAGGTTAATCTAGACTACAGTAGTAGTACGCATAGTCTCGAAGGCAGTAAAGAAACAAAACAAAAAATTAAATGACACTAAGTAGACTAATAACCAATCTGCATACCAGAACCCTGCTTTCCTATTCAAAAAACCCACAAAACACACACACAAAAAAAAAGCTGCAGGTAAAAGGCCAGAACCTTCTACAATATAAAGGCCAAACTATATGTTCCAAAGGTACCACAGACACACGACCACGAAGCATACAAAAGGCTAAACCCTTCTGCATGTAACAGGTCAATCCTCTGTTCCAAAGGAACCAGAGCATATGATCATCCCTACCTCAGAAATAATTTTAATTTATGGAGAAAACAACTCCACATACACCCATAATTAAATTTAGACTTTGCAATTAAAGATGGTAGTAGGCCTACCCAAGTGGTAGTCATAAAAACCAGAGTTAAAAAAATATAATTAAATAAATTAGAGAAATTATAGATCTTTTAAAAGTATAAGTAGGTAGTGGTTCTACAACAGTAAATAATTTAATTAATATGAACATACTGCAGTTTGCAACTAGACAAAAAATATTTAATTTAGCAACTTATATACTCAAGATTATATCCCGAATGACGGCTAATAAACCAGGAATTTGAAAGAACAACATAATTGTTATTCTAAAATACTATTAAAAGGATATATCGGTCTAACGTTTGACAGTGGGTTGTCGCCCTGCACTGTATGCATACATTATCTAGCCCTCAGCTCACCAGCTTTGAAAATATCATAGTATTATATTGAAAACATAAAGTTTCCCGTGTATAAGGTCTAGATTCAGTAGCAAAGGCCCGACTACAGACATCAAGATGCCGACACTAACGAAGTAGGTCAGACCACCAACGTTATGTAGATATTATAAAGTCATTTTGTTAAAAAGTTTAACAACAGTCATCAGAAACATCACTCGAGGAATGTACTAAATAAAATATCAATATGTAAATATAGAAATGACATATAAGGTTAATGTAATTGGTGGATACAAATTAAGGGATATGGGGGATTATAGAGATGGATTTAAAAGAATACTAAAGTTATTGGAAATAAATTCGATATATGGGAATAGTCTGCACTATATATTTTTGAAGTTCCCAAATTCCACAAAAAACTCCAGGCAGTCGGTCTCATGTTGGACGATATATGAACACTGAACAATTTGAAGCCTTAAAAAGAAAATTATTCAGCAGAGTTCTCCCAAAGTTTATAAATTGGAAGTACCATGAAAAATAATTATTAAATTATAATAAAAAAAAAAAAAAAAAAAAAAAAAACACGCAAATAGGTTGAACCTAAATTTCAAGTCCTGAAATGCCTATCTTCCTTCATCAGGGGTATGAGATAAGCCGTGGTTTTCGAGATATAGCCATACCCTAACCACAAATCAATGGTCACATATTTCAGTCTAATGTTAGTAATGGACAAGTTGGTAGAACCCATGCAATGGTTCCTTAACTAATTATAATTTTTTTTTTTTTTTTTTTTATATATATAATACCAGTATATGATATAAATACCCGTCATTTAGTAAGTAACGGAATAGCCAGCAACAAGGGCCTAGTGCACTACACATATTAAAAAAATAAAAATCTATAAAAAAAAAATATTGGCCTACTACTAGCACCAGCTGGGACAAACAGCCGAAAGATAAAACCAGTCTGCAACAGGGAACAGAGTACCAAATGATCCAACACAAAGTAGGACCTTGCAGTGATGGGGAAAAAATAAATGAAGGTATAGAAAGGTTAATCTAGACTACAGTAGTAGTACGCATAGTCTCGAAGGCAGTAAAGAAACAAAACAAAAAATTAAATGACACTAAGTAGACTAATAACCAATCTGCATACCAGAACCCTGCTTTCCTATTCAAAAAACCCACAAAACACACACAAAAAAAAAAGCTGCAGGTAAAAGGCCAGAACCTTCTACAATATAAAGGCCAAACTATATGTTCCAAAGGTACCACAGACACACGACCACGAAGCATACAAAAGGCTAAACCCTTCTGCATGTAACAGGTCAATCCTCTGTTCCAAAGGAACCAGAGCATATGATCATCCCTACCTCAGAAATAATTTTTATTTATGGAGAAAACAACTCCACATACACCCATAATTAAATTTAGACTTTGCAATTAAAGATGGTAGTAGGCCTACCCAAGTGGTAGTCATAAAAACCAGAGTTAAAAAAATATAATTAAATAAATTAGAGAAATTATAGATCTTTTAAAAGTATAAGTAGGTAGTGGTTCTACAACAGTAAATAATTTAATTAATATGAACATACTGCAGTTTGCAACTAGACAAAAAATATTTAATTTAGCAACTTATATACTCAAGATTATATCCCGAATGACGGCTAATAAACCAGGAATTTGAAAGAACAACATAATTGTTATTCTAAAATACTATTAAAAGGATATATCGGTCTAACGTTTGACAGTGGGTTGTCGCCCTGCACTGTATGCATACATTATCTAGCCCTCAGCTCACCAGCTTTGAAAATATCATAGTATTATATTGAAAACATAAAGTTTCCCGTGTATAAGGTCTAGATTCAGTAGCAAAGGCCCGACTACAGACATCAAGATGCCGACACTAACGAAGTAGGTCAGACCACCAACGTTACGTAGATATTATAAAGTCATTTTGTTAAAAAGTTTAACAACAGTCATCAGAAACATCACTCGAGGAATGTACTAAATAAAATATCAATATGTAAATATAGAAATGACATATAAGGTTAATGTAATTGGTGGATACAAATTAAGGGATATGGGGGATTATAGAGATGGATTTAAAAGAATACTAAAGTTATTGGAAATAAATTCGATATATGGGAATAGTCTGCACTATATATTTTTGAAGTTCCCAAATTCCACAAAAAACTCCAGGCAGTCGGTCTCATGTTGGACGATATATGAACACTGAACAATTTGAAGCCTTAAAAAGAAAATTATTCAGCAGAGTTCTCCCAAAGTTTATAAATTGGAAGTACCATGAAAAATAATTATTAAATTATAATAAAAAAAAAAAAAAAAAAAAAAAAAAAAAAACACGCAAATAGGTTGAACCTAAATTTCAAGTCCTGAAATGCCTATCTTCCTTCATCAGGGGTATGAGATAAGCCGTGGTTTTCGAGATATAGCCATACCCTAACCACAAATCAATGGTCACATATTTCAGTCTAATGTTAGTAATGGACAAGTTGGTAGAACCCATGCAATGGTTCCTTAACTAATTATATTTTTTTTTTTTTTTTTTTTTTTTTTTTTTTTTTTTTTATATATATAATACCAGTATATGATATAAATACCCGTCATTTAGTAAGTAACGGAATAGCCAGCAACAAGGGCCTAGTGCACTACACATATTAAAAAAATAAAAATCTATAAAAAAAAAAATATTGGCCTACTACTAGCACCAGCTGGGACAAACAGCCGAAAGATAAAACCAGTCTGCAACAGGGAACAGAGTACCAAATGATCCAACACAAAGTAGGACCTTGCAGTGATGGGGAAAAAATAAATGAAGGTATAGAAAGGTTAATCTAGACTACAGTAGTAGTACGCATAGTCTCGAAGGCAGTAAAGAAACAAAACAAAAAATTAAATGACACTAAGTAGACTAATAACCAATCTGCATACCAGAACCCTGCTTTCCTATTCAAAAAACCCACAAAACACACACAAAAAAAAAAGCTGCAGGTAAAAGGCCAGAACCTTCTACAATATAAAGGCCAAACTATATGTTCCAAAGGTACCACAGACACACGACCACGAAGCATACAAAAGGCTAAACCCTTCTGCATGTAACAGGTCAATCCTCTGTTCCAAAGGAACCAGAGCATATGATCATCCCTACCTCAGAAATAATTTTTATTTATGGAGAAAACAACTCCACATACACCCATAATTAAATTTAGACTTTGCAATTAAAGATGGTAGTAGGCCTACCCAAGTGGTAGTCATAAAAACCAGAGTTAAAAAAATATAATTAAATAAATTAGAGAAATTATAGATCTTTTAAAAGTATAAGTAGGTAGTGGTTCTACAACAGTAAATAATTTAATTAATATGAACATACTGCAGTTTGCAACTAGACAAAAAATATTTAATTTAGCAACTTATATACTCAAGATTATATCCCGAATGACGGCTAATAAACCAGGAATTTGAAAGAACAACATAATTGTTATTCTAAAATACTATTAAAAGGATATATCGGTCTAACGTTTGACAGTGGGTTGTCGCCCTGCACTGTATGCATACATTATCTAGCCCTCAGCTCACCAGCTTTGAAAATATCATAGTATTATATTGAAAACATAAAGTTTCCCGTGTATAAGGTCTAGATTCAGTAGCAAAGGCCCGACTACAGACATCAAGATGCCGACACTAACGAAGTAGGTCAGACCACCAACGTTATGTAGATATTATAAAGTCATTTTGTTAAAAAGTTTAACAACAGTCATCAGAAACATCACTCGAGGAATGTACTAAATAAAATATCAATATGTAAATATAGAAATGACATATAAGGTTAATGTAATTGGTGGATACAAATTAAGGGATATGGGGGATTATAGAGATGGATTTAAAAGAATACTAAAGTTATTGGAAATAAATTCGATATATGGGAATAGTCTGCACTATATATTTTTGAAGTTCCCAAATTCCACAAAAAACTCCAGGCAGTCGGTCTCATGTTGGACGATATATGAACACTGAACAATTTGAAGCCTTAAAAAGAAAATTATTCAGCAGAGTTCTCCCAAAGTTTATAAATTGGAAGTACCATGAAAAATAATTATTAAATTACAATAAAAAAAAAAAAAAAAAAAAAAAAAAAAAAAAAAAAAAAAAACACGCAAATAGGTTGAACCTAAATTTCAAGTCCTGAAATGCCTATCTTCCTTCATCAGGGGTATGAGATAAGCCGTGGTTTTCGAGATATAGCCATACCCTAACCACAAATCAATGGTCACATATTTCAGTCTAATGTTAGTAATGGACAAGTTGGTAGAACCCATGCAATGGTTCCTTAACTAATTATAATTTTTTTTTTTTTTTTTTTTATATATATAATACCAGTATATGATATAAATACCCGTCATTTAGTAAGTAACGGAATAGCCAGCAACAAGGGCCTAGTGCACTACACATATTAAAAAAATAAAAATCTATAAAAAAAAAATATTGGCCTACTACTAGCACCAGCTGGGACAAACAGCCGAAAGATAAAACCAGTCTGCAACAGGGAACAGAGTACCAAATGATCCAACACAAAGTAGGACCTTGCAGTGATGGGGAAAAAATAAATGAAGGTATAGAAAGGTTAATCTAGACTACAGTAGTAGTACGCATAGTCTCGAAGGCAGTAAAGAAACAAAACAAAAAATTAAATGACACTAAGTAGACTAATAACCAATCTGCATACCAGAACCCTGCTTTCCTATTCAAAAAACCCACAAAACACACACAAAAAAAAAAGCTGCAGGTAAAAGGCCAGAACCTTCTACAATATAAAGGCCAAACTATATGTTCCAAAGGTACCACAGACACACGACCACGAAGCATACAAAAGGCTAAACCCTTCTGCATGTAACAGGTCAATCCTCTGTTCCAAAGGAACCAGAGCATATGATCATCCCTACCTCAGAAATAATTTTTATTTATGGAGAAAACAACTCCACATACACCCATAATTAAATTTAGACTTTGCAATTAAAGATGGTAGTAGGCCTACCCAAGTGGTAGTCATAAAAACCAGAGTTAAAAAAATATAATTAAATAAATTAGAGAAATTATAGATCTTTTAAAAGTATAAGTAGGTAGTGGTTCTACAACAGTAAATAATTTAATTAATATGAACATACTGCAGTTTGCAACTAGACAAAAAATATTTAATTTAGCAACTTATATACTCAAGATTATATCCCGAATGACGGCTAATAAACCAGGAATTTGAAAGAACAACATAATTGTTATTCTAAAATACTATTAAAAGGATATATCGGTCTAACGTTTGACAGTGGGTTGTCGCCCTGCACTGTATGCATACATTATCTAGCCCTCAGCTCACCAGCTTTGAAAATATCATAGTATTATATTGAAAACATAAAGTTTCCCGTGTATAAGGTCTAGATTCAGTAGCAAAGGCCCGACTACAGACATCAAGATGCCGACACTAACGAAGTAGGTCAGACCACCAACGTTACGTAGATATTATAAAGTCATTTTGTTAAAAAGTTTAACAACAGTCATCAGAAACATCACTCGAGGAATGTACTAAATAAAATATCAATATGTAAATATAGAAATGACATATAAGGTTAATGTAATTGGTGGATACAAATTAAGGGATATGGGGGATTATAGAGATGGATTTAAAAGAATACTAAAGTTATTGGAAATAAATTCGATATATGGGAATAGTCTGCACTATATATTTTTGAAGTTCCCAAATTCCACAAAAAACTCCAGGCAGTCGGTCTCATGTTGGACGATATATGAACACTGAACAATTTGAAGCCTTAAAAAGAAAATTATTCAGCAGAGTTCTCCCAAAGTTTATAAATTGGAAGTACCATGAAAAATAATTATTAAATTATAATAAAAAAAAAAAAAAAAAAAAAAAAAAAAAAACACGCAAATAGGTTGAACCTAAATTTCAAGTCCTGAAATGCCTATCTTCCTTCATCAGGGGTATGAGATAAGCCGTGGTTTTCGAGATATAGCCATACCCTAACCACAAATCAATGGTCACATATTTCAGTCTAATGTTAGTAATGGACAAGTTGGTAGAACCCATGCAATGGTTCCTTAACTAATTATAATTTTTTTTTTTTTTTTTTTTTTTTTTTTTTTTTTTTATATATATAATACCAGTATATGATATAAATACCCGTCATTTAGTAAGTAACGGAATAGCCAGCAACAAGGGCCTAGTGCACTACACATATTAAAAAAATAAAAATCTATAAAAAAAAAAATATTGGCCTACTACTAGCACCAGCTGGGACAAACAGCCGAAAGATAAAACCAGTCTGCAACAGGGAACAGAGTACCAAATGATCCAACACAAAGTAGGACCTTGCAGTGATGGGGAAAAAATAAATGAAGGTATAGAAAGGTTAATCTAGACTACAGTAGTAGTACGCATAGTCTCGAAGGCAGTAAAGAAACAAAACAAAAAATTAAATGACACTAAGTAGACTAATAACCAATCTGCATACCAGAACCCTGCTTTCCTATTCAAAAAACCCACAAAACACACACAAAAAAAAAAGCTGCAGGTAAAAGGCCAGAACCTTCTACAATATAAAGGCCAAACTATATGTTCCAAAGGTACCACAGACACACGACCACGAAGCATACAAAAGGCTAAACCCTTCTGCATGTAACAGGTCAATCCTCTGTTCCAAAGGAACCAGAGCATATGATCATCCCTACCTCAGAAATAATTTTTAATTTATGGAGAAAACAACTCCACATACACCCATAATTAAATTTAGACTTTGCAATTAAAGATGGTAGTAGGCCTACCCAAGTGGTAGTCATAAAAACCAGAGTTAAAAAAATATAATTAAATAAATTAGAGAAATTATAGATCTTTTAAAAGTATAAGTAGGTAGTGGTTCTACAACAGTAAATAATTTAATTAATATGAACATACTGCAGTTTGCAACTAGACAAAAAATATTTAATTTAGCAACTTATATACTCAAGATTATATCCCGAATGACGGCTAATAAACCAGGAATTTGAAAGAACAACATAATTGTTATTCTAAAATACTATTAAAAGGATATATCGGTCTAACGTTTGACAGTGGGTTGTCGCCCAGCACTGTATGCATACATTATCTAGCCCTCAGCTCACCAGCTTTGAAAATATCATAGTATTATATTGAAAACATAAAGTTTCCCGTGTATAAGGTCTAGATTCAGTAGCAAAGGCCCGACTACAGACATCAAGATGCCGACACTAACGAAGTAGGTCAGACCACCAACGTTACGTAGATATTATAAAGTCATTTTGTTAAAAAGTTTAACAACAGTCATCAGAAACATCACTCGAGGAATGTACTAAATAAAATATCAATATGTAAATATAGAAATGACATATAAGGTTAATGTAATTGGTGGATACAAATTAAGGGATATGGGGGATTATAGAGATGGATTTAAAAGAATACTAAAGTTATTGGAAATAAATTCGATATATGGGAATAGTCTGCACTATATATTTTTGAAGTTCCCAAATTCCACAAAAAACTCCAGGCAGTCGGTCTCATGTTGGACGATATATGAACACTGAACAATTTGAAGCCTTAAAAAGAAAATTATTCAGCAGAGTTCTCCCAATGTTTATAAATTGGAAGTACCATGAAAAATAATTATTAAATTATAATAAAAAAAAAAAAAAAAAAAAAAAAAAAAAAAAAAAAAAAAAACACGCAAATAGGTTGAACCTAAATTTCAAGTCCTGAAATGCCTATCTTCCTTCATCAGGGGTATGAGATAAGCCGTGGTTTTCGAGATATAGCCATACCCTAACCACAAATCAATGGTCACATATTTCAGTCTAATGTTAGTAATGGACAAGTTGGTAGAACCCATGCAATGGTTCCTTAACTAATTATAATTTTTTTTTTTTTTTTTTTTTTTTTTTTTTATATATATAATACCAGTATATGATATAAATACCCGTCATTTAGTAAGTAACGGAATAGCCAGCAACAAGGGCCTAGTGCACTACACATATTAAAAAAATAAAAATCTATAAAAAAAAAAAAATATTGGCCTACTACTAGCACCAGCTGGGACAAACAGCCGAAAGATAAAACCAGTCTGCAACAGGGAACAGAGTACCAAATGATCCAACACAAAGTAGGACCTTGCAGTGATGGGGAAAAAATAAATGAAGGTATAGAAAGGTTAATCTAGACTACAGTAGTAGTACGCATAGTCTCGAAGGCAGTAAAGAAACAAAACAAAAAATTAAATGACACTAAGTAGACTAATAACCAATCTGCATACCAGAACCCTGCTTTCCTATTCAAAAAACCCACAAAACACACACAAAAAAAAAAGCTGCAGGTAAAAGGCCAGAACCTTCTACAATATAAAGGCCAAACTATATGTTCCAAAGGTACCACAGACACACGACCACGAAGCATACAAAAGGCTAAACCCTTCTGCATGTAACAGGTCAATCCTCTGTTCCAAAGGAACCAGAGCATATGATCATCCCTACCTCAGAAATAATTTTTAATTTATGGAGAAAACAACTCCACATACACCCATAATTAAATTTAGACTTTGCAATTAAAGATGGTAGTAGGCCTACCCAAGTGGTAGTCATAAAAACCAGAGTTAAAAAAATATAATTAAATAAATTAGAGAAATTATAGATCTTTTAAAAGTATAAGTAGGTAGTGGTTCTACAACAGTAAATAATTTAATTAATATGAACATACTGCAGTTTGCAACTAGACAAAAAATACTTAATTTAGCAACTTATATACTCAAGATTATATCCCGAATGACGGCTAATAAACCAGGAATTTGAAAGAACAACATAATTGTTATTCTAAAATACTATTAAAAGGATATATCGGTCTAACGTTTGACAGTGGGTTGTCGCCCTGCACTGTATGCATACATTATCTAGCCCTCAGCTCACCAGCTTTGAAAATATCATAGTATTATATTGAAAACATAAAGTTTCCCGTGTATAAGGTCTAGATTCAGTAGCAAAGGCCCGACTACAGACATCAAGATGCCGACACTAACGAAGTAGGTCAGACCACCAACGTTACGTAGATATTATAAAGTCATTTTGTTAAAAAGTTTAACAACAGTCATCAGAAACATCACTCGAGGAATGTACTAAATAAAATATCAATATGTAAATATAGAAATGACATATAAGGTTAATGTAATTGGTGGATACAAATTAAGGGATATGGGGGATTATAGAGATGGATTTAAAAGAATACTAAAGTTATTGGAAATAAATTCGATATATGGGAATAGTCTGCACTATATATTTTTGAAGTTCCCAAATTCCACAAAAAACTCCAGGCAGTCGGTCTCATGTTGGACGATATATGAACACTGAACAATTTGAAGCCTTAAAAAGAAAATTATTCAGCAGAGTTCTCCCAAAGTTTATAAATTGGAAGTACCATGAAAAATAATTATTAAATTATAATAAAAAAAAAAAAAAAAAAAAAAAAAAAAAAACACGCAAATAGGTTGAACCTAAATTTCAAGTCCTGAAATGCCTATCTTCCTTCATCAGGGGTATGAGATAAGCCGTGGTTTTCGAGATATAGCCATACCCTAACCACAAATCAATGGTCACATATTTCAGTCTAATGTTAGTAATGGACAAGTTGGTAGAACCCATGCAATGGTTCCTTAACTAATTATAATTTTTTTTTTTTTTTTTTTTTTTTTTTTTTTTTTTTATATATATAATACCAGTATATGATATAAATACCCGTCATTTAGTAAGTAACGGAATAGCCAGCAACAAGGGCCTAGTGCACTACACATATTAAAAAAATAAAAATCTATAAAAAAAAAAATATTGGCCTACTACTAGCACCAGCTGGGACAAACAGCCGAAAGATAAAACCAGTCTGCAACAGGGAACAGAGTACCAAATGATCCAACACAAAGTAGGACCTTGCAGTGATGGGGAAAAAATAAATGAAGGTATAGAAAGGTTAATCTAGACTACAGTAGTAGTACGCATAGTCTCGAAGGCAGTAAAGAAACAAAACAAAAAATTAAATGACACTAAGTAGACTAATAACCAATCTGCATACCAGAACCCTGCTTTCCTATTCAAAAAACCCACAAAACACACACAAAAAAAAAGCTGCAGGTAAAAGGCCAGAACCTTCTACAATATAAAGGCCAAACTATATGTTCCAAAGGTACCACAGACACACGACCACGAAGCATACAAAAGGCTAAACCCTTCTGCATGTAACAGGTCAATCCTCTGTTCCAAAGGAACCAGAGCATATGATCATCCCTACCTCAGAAATAATTTTTAATTTATGGAGAAAACAACTCCACATACACCCATAATTAAATTTAGACTTTGCAATTAAAGATGGTAGTAGGCCTACCCAAGTGGTAGTCATAAAAACCAGAGTTAAAAAAATATAATTAAATAAATTAGAGAAATTATAGATCTTTTAAAAGTATAAGTAGGTAGTGGTTCTACAACAGTAAATAATTTAATTAATATGAACATACTGCAGTTTGCAACTAGACAAAAAATATTTAATTTAGCAACTTATATACTCAAGATTATATCCCGAATGACGGCTAATAAACCAGGAATTTGAAAGAACAACATAATTGTTATTCTAAAATACTATTAAAAGGATATATCGGTCTAACGTTTGACAGTGGGTTGTCGCCCTGCACTGTATGCATACATTATCTAGCCCTCAGCTCACCAGCTTTGAAAATATCATAGTATTATATTGAAAACATAAAGTTTCCCGTGTATAAGGTCTAGATTCAGTAGCAAAGGCCCGACTACAGACATCAAGATGCCGACACTAACGAAGTAGGTCAGACCACCAACGTTACGTAGATATTATAAAGTCATTTTGTTAAAAAGTTTAACAACAGTCATCAGAAACATCACTCGAGGAATGTACTAAATAAAATATCAATATGTAAATATAGAAATGACATATAAGGTTAATGTAATTGGTGGATACAAATTAAGGGATATGGGGGATTATAGAGATGGATTTAAAAGAATACTAAAGTTATTGGAAATAAATTCGATATATGGGAATAGTCTGCACTATATATTTTTGAAGTTCCCAAATTCCACAAAAAACTCCAGGCAGTCGGTCTCATGTTGGACGATATATGAACACTGAACAATTTGAAGCCTTAAAAAGAAAATTATTCAGCAGAGTTCTCCCAAAGTTTATAAATTGGAAGTACCATGAAAAATAATTATTAAATTATAATAAAAAAAAAAAAAAAAAAAAAAAAAAAAAAAAAAAAAAAACACGCAAATAGGTTGAACCTAAATTTCAAGTCCTGAAATGCCTATCTTCCTTCATCAGGGGTATGAGATAAGCCGTGGTTTTCGAGATATAGCCATACCCTAACCACAAATCAATGGTCACATATTTCAGTCTAATGTTAGTAATGGACAAGTTGGTAGAACCCATGCAATGGTTCCTTAACTAATTATAATTTTTTTTTTTTTTTTTTTTTTTTTTTTTATATATATAATACCAGTATATGATATAAATACCCGTCATTTAGTAAGTAACGGAATAGCCAGCAACAAGGGCCTAGTGCACTACACATATTAAAAAAATAAAAATCTATAAAAAAAAAAAAATATTGGCCTACTACTAGCACCAGCTGGGACAAACAGCCGAAAGATAAAACCAGTCTGCAACAGGGAACAGAGTACCAAATGATCCAACACAAAGTAGGACCTTGCAGTGATGGGGAAAAAATAAATGAAGGTATAGAAAGGTTAATCTAGACTACAGTAGTAGTACGCATAGTCTCGAAGGCAGTAAAGAAACAAAACAAAAAATTAAATGACACTAAGTAGACTAATAACCAATCTGCATACCAGAACCCTGCTTTCCTATTCAAAAAACCCACAAAACACACACAAAAAAAAAAGCTGCAGGTAAAAGGCCAGAACCTTCTACAATATAAAGGCCAAACTATATGTTCCAAAGGTACCACAGACACACGACCACGAAGCATACAAAAGGCTAAACCCTTCTGCATGTAACAGGTCAATCCTCTGTTCCAAAGGAACCAGAGCATATGATCATCCCTACCTCAGAAATAATTTTTATTTATGGAGAAAACAACTCCACATACACCCATAATTAAATTTAGACTTTGCAATTAAAGATGGTAGTAGGCCTACCCAAGTGGTAGTCATAAAAACCAGAGTTAAAAAAAATATAATTAAATAAATTAGAGAAATTATAGATCTTTTAAAAGTATAAGTAGGTAGTGGTTCTACAACAGTAAATAATTTAATTAATATGAACATACTGCAGTTTGCAACTAGACAAAAAATATTTAATTTAGCAACTTATATACTCAAGATTATATCCCGAATGACGGCTAATAAACCAGGAATTTGAAAGAACAACATAATTGTTATTCTAAAATACTATTAAAAGGATATATCGGTCTAACGTTTGACAGTGGGTTGTCGCCCTGCACTGTATGCATACATTATCTAGCCCTCAGCTCACCAGCTTTGAAAATATCATAGTATTATATTGAAAACATAAAGTTTCCCGTGTATAAGGTCTAGATTCAGTAGCAAAGGCCCGACTACAGACATCAAGATGCCGACACTAACGAAGTAGGTCAGACCACCAACGTTACGTAGATATTATAAAGTCATTTTGTTAAAAAGTTTAACAACAGTCATCAGAAACATCACTCGAGGAATGTACTAAATAAAATATCAATATGTAAATATAGAAATGACATATAAGGTTAATGTAATTGGAGGATACAAATTAAGGGATATGGGGGATTATAGAGATGGATTTAAAAGAATACTAAAGTTATTGGAAATAAATTCGATATATGGGAATAGTCTGCACTATATATTTTTGAAGTTCCCAAATTCCACAAAAAACTCCAGGCAGTCGGTCTCATGTTGGACGATATATGAACACTGAACAATTTGAAGCCTTAAAAAGAAAATTATTCAGCAGAGTTCTCCCAAAGTTTATAAATTGGAAGTACCATGAAAAATAATTATTAAATTATAATAAAAAAAAAAAAAAAAAAAAAAAAAAACACGCAAATAGGTTGAACCTAAATTTCAAGTCCTGAAATGCCTATCTTCCTTCATCAGGGGTATGAGATAAGCCGTGGTTTTCGAGATATAGCCATACCCTAACCACAAATCAATGGTCACATATTTCAGTCTAATGTTAGTAATGGACAAGTTGGTAGAACCCATGCAATGGTTCCTTAACTAATTATAATTTTTTTTTTTTTTTTTTATATATATAATACCAGTATATGATATAAATACCCGTCATTTAGTAAGTAACGGAATAGCCAGCAACAAGGGCCTAGTGCACTACACATATTAAAAAAATAAAAATCTATAAAAAAAAATATTGGCCTACTACTAGCACCAGCTGGGACAAACAGCCGAAAGATAAAACCAGTCTGCAACAGGGAACAGAGTACCAAATGATCCAACACAAAGTAGGACCTTGCAGTGATGGGGAAAAAATAAATGAAGGTATAGAAAGGTTAATCTAGACTACAGTAGTAGTACGCATAGTCTCGAAGGCAGTAAAGAAACAAAACAAAAAATTAAATGACACTAAGTAGACTAATAACCAATCTGCATACCAGAACCCTGCTTTCCTATTCAAAAAACCCACAAAACACACACAAAAAAAAAAGCTGCAGGTAAAAGGCCAGAACCTTCTACAATATAAAGGCCAAACTATATGTTCCAAAGGTACCACAGACACACGACCACGAAGCATACAAAAGGCTAAACCCTTCTGCATGTAACAGGTCAATCCTCTGTTCCAAAGGAACCAGAGCATATGATCATCCCTACCTCAGAAATAATTTTTAATTTATGGAGAAAACAACTCCACATACACCCATAATTAAATTTAGACTTTGCAATTAAAGATGGTAGTAGGCCTACCCAAGTGGTAGTCATAAAAACCAGAGTTAAAAAAAATATAATTAAATAAATTAGAGAAATTATAGATCTTTTAAAAGTATAAGTAGGTAGTGGTTCTACAACAGTAAATAATTTAATTAATATGAACATACTGCAGTTTGCAACTAGACAAAAAATATTTAATTTAGCAACTTATATACTCAAGATTATATCCCGAATGACGGCTAATAAACCAGGAATTTGAAAGAACAACATAATTGTTATTCTAAAATACTATTAAAAGGATATATCGGTCTAACGTTTGACAGTGGGTTGTCGCCCTGCACTGTATGCATACATTATCTAGCCCTCAGCTCACCAGCTTTGAAAATATCATAGTATTATATTGAAAACATAAAGTTTCCCGTGTATAAGGTCTAGATTCAGTAGCAAAGGCCCGACTACAGACATCAAGATGCCGACACTAACGAAGTAGGTCAGACCACCAACGTTACGTAGATATTATAAAGTCATTTTGTTAAAAAGTTTAACAACAGTCATCAGAAACATCACTCGAGGAATGTACTAAATAAAATATCAATATGTAAATATAGAAATGACATATAAGGTTAATGTAATTGGTGGATACAAATTAAGGGATATGGGGGATTATAGAGATGGATTTAAAAGAATACTAAAGTTATTGGAAATAAATTCGATATATGGGAATAGTCTGCACTATATATTTTTGAAGTTCCCAAATTCCACAAAAAACTCCAGGCAGTCGGTCTCATGTTGGACGATATATGAACACTGAACAATTTGAAGCCTTAAAAAGAAAATTATTCAGCAGAGTTCTCCCAAAGTTTATAAATTGGAAGTACCATGAAAAATAATTATTAAATTATAATAAAAAAAAAAAACAAAAAAAAAACACGCAAATAGGTTGAACCTAAATTTCAAGTCCTGAAATGCCTATCTTCCTTCATCAGGGGTATGAGATAAGCCGTGGTTTTCGAGATATAGCCATACCCTAACCACAAATCAATGGTCACATATTTCAGTCTAATGTTAGTAATGGACAAGTTGGTAGAACCCATGCAATGGTTCCTTAACTAATTATAATTTTTTTTTTTTTTTTTTTTTTTTTTTTTTATATATATAATACCAGTATATGATATAAATACCCGTCATTTAGTAAGTAACGGAATAGCCAGCAACAAGGGCCTAGTGCACTACACATATTAAAAAAATAAAAATCTATAAAAAAAAATATTGGCCTACTACTAGCACCAGCTGGGACAAACAGCCGAAAGATAAAACCAGTCTGCAACAGGGAACAGAGTACCAAATGATCCAACACAAAGTAGGACCTTGCAGTGATGGGGAAAAAATAAATGAAGGTATAGAAAGGTTAATCTAGACTACAGTAGTAGTACGCATAGTCTCGAAGGCAGTAAAGAAACAAAACAAAAAATTAAATGACACTAAGTAGACTAATAACCAATCTGCATACCAGAACCCTGCTTTCCTATTCAAAAAACCCACAAAACACACACAAAAAAAAAAGCTGCAGGTAAAAGGCCAGAACCTTCTACAATATAAAGGCCAAACTATATGTTCCAAAGGTACCACAGACACACGACCACGAAGCATACAAAAGGCTAAACCCTTCTGCATGTAACAGGTCAATCCTCTGTTCCAAAGGAACCAGAGCATATGATCATCCCTACCTCAGAAATAATTTTTAATTTATGGAGAAAACAACTCCACATACACCCATAATTAAATTTAGACTTTGCAATTAAAGATGGTAGTAGGCCTACCCAAGTGGTAGTCATAAAAACCAGAGTTAAAAAAAATATAATTAAATAAATTAGAGAAATTATAGATCTTTTAAAAGTATAAGTAGGTAGTGGTTCTACAACAGTAAATAATTTAATTAATATGAACATACTGCAGTTTGCAACTAGACAAAAAATATTTAATTTAGCAACTTATATACTCAAGATTATATCCCGAATGACGGCTAATAAACCAGGAATTTGAAAGAACAACATAATTGTTATTCTAAAATACTATTAAAAGGATATATCGGTCTAACGTTTGACAGTGGGTTGTCGCCCTGCACTGTATGCATACATTATCTAGCCCTCAGCTCACCAGCTTTGAAAATATCATAGTATTATATTGAAAACATAAAGTTTCCCGTGTATAAGGTCTAGATTCAGTAGCAAAGGCCCGACTACAGACATCAAGATGCCGACACTAACGAAGTAGGTCAGACCACCAACGTTACGTAGATATTATAAAGTCATTTTGTTAAAAAGTTTAACAACAGTCATCAGAAACATCACTCGAGGAATGTACTAAATAAAATATCAATATGTAAATATAGAAATGACATATAAGGTTAATGTAATTGGTGGATACAAATTAAGGGATATGGGGGATTATAGAGATGGATTTAAAAGAATACTAAAGTTATTGGAAATAAATTCGATATATGGGAATAGTCTGCACTATATATTTTTGAAGTTCCCAAATTCCACAAAAAACTCCAGGCAGTCGGTCTCATGTTGGACGATATATGAACACTGAACAATTTGAAGCCTTAAAAAGAAAATTATTCAGCACAGTTCTCCCAAAGTTTATAAATTGGAAGTACCATGAAAAATAATTATTAAATTATAATAAAAAAAAAAAAAAAAAAAAAAAACACGCAAATAGGTTGAACCTAAATTTCAAGTCCTGAAATGCCTATCTTCCTTCATCAGGGGTATGAGATAAGCCGTGGTTTTCGAGATATAGCCATACCCTAACCACAAATCAATGGTCACATATTTCAGTCTAATGTTAGTAATGGACAAGTTGGTAGAACCCATGCAATGGTTCCTTAACTAATTATAATTTTTTTTTTTTTTTTTTTTTTTTTTTTTTTTATATATATAATACCAGTATATGATATAAATACCCGTCATTTAGTAAGTAACGGAATAGCCAGCAACAAGGGCCTAGTGCACTACACATATTAAAAAAATAAAAATCTATAAAAAAAAATATTGGCCTACTACTAGCACCAGCTGGGACAAACAGCCGAAAGATAAAACCAGTCTGCAACAGGGAACAGAGTACCAAATGATCCAACACAAAGTAGGACCTTGCAGTGATGGGGAAAAAATAAATGAAGGTATAGAAAGGTTAATCTAGACTACAGTAGTAGTACGCATAGTCTCGAAGGCAGTAAAGAAACAAAACAAAAAATTAAATGACACTAAGTAGACTAATAACCAATCTGCATACCAGAACCCTGCTTTCCTATTCAAAAAACCCACAAAACACACACAAAAAAAAAGCTGCAGGTAAAAGGCCAGAACCTTCTACAATATAAAGGCCAAACTATATGTTCCAAAGGTACCACAGACACACGACCACGAAGCATACAAAAGGCTAAACCCTTCTGCATGTAACAGGTCAATCCTCTGTTCCAAAGGAACCAGAGCATATGATCATCCCTACCTCAGAAATAATTTTTAATTTATGGAGAAAACAACTCCACATACACCCATAATTAAATTTAGACTTTGCAATTAAAGATGGTAGTAGGCCTACCCAAGTGGTAGTCATAAAAACCAGAGTTAAAAAAAATATAATTAAATAAATTAGAGAAATTATAGATCTTTTAAAAGTATAAGTAGGTAGTGGTTCTACAACAGTAAATAATTTAATTAATATGAACATACTGCAGTTTGCAACTAGACAAAAAATATTTAATTTAGCAACTTATATACTCAAGATTATATCCCGAATGACGGCTAATAAACCAGGAATTTGAAAGAACAACATAATTGTTATTCTAAAATACTATTAAAAGGATATATCGGTCTAACGTTTGACAGTGGGTTGTCGCCCTGCACTGTATGCATACATTATCTAGCCCTCAGCTCACCAGCTTTGAAAATATCATAGTATTATATTGAAAACATAAAGTTTCCCGTGCATAAGGTCTAGATTCAGTAGCAAAGGCCCGACTACAGACATCAAGATGCCGACACTAACGAAGTAGGTCAGACCACCAACGTTACGTAGATATTATAAAGTCATTTTGTTAAAAAGTTTAACAACAGTCATCAGAAACATCACTCGAGGAATGTACTAAATAAAATATCAATATGTAAATATAGAAATGACATATAAGGTTAATGTAATTGGTGGATACAAATTAAGGGATATGGGGGATTATAGAGATGGATTTAAAAGAATACTAAAGTTATTGGAAATAAATTCGATATATGGGAATAGTCTGCACTATATATTTTTGAAGTTCCCAAATTCCACAAAAAACTCCAGGCAGTCGGTCTCATGTTGGACGATATATGAACACTGAACAATTTGAAGCCTTAAAAAGAAAATTATTCAGCAGAGTTCTCCCAAAGTTTATAAATTGGAAGTACCATGAAAAATAATTATTAAATTATAATAAAAAAAAAAAAAAAAAAAAAACACGCAAATAGGTTGAACCTAAATTTCAAGTCCTGAAATGCCTATCTTCCTTCATCAGGGGTATGAGATAAGCCGTGGTTTTCGAGATATAGCCATACCCTAACCACAAATCAATGGTCACATATTTCAGTCTAATGTTAGTAATGGACAAGTTGGTAGAACCCATGCAATGGTTCCTTAACTAATTATAATTTTTTTTTTTTTTTTTTTTTTTTTTTTTTTTTTTTTTTTTTTTTTTATATATATAATACCAGTATATGAAATAAATTTTTCATTCGGTAGATTTGATATTGACAATGCTGTTGTCCCGATTCATCCGACAATGTTTGTTACTAGGTTAAATGTGTCCAACGCAGGTGCAAAAACGTAAAGATGTTTGTTTGCATTGTTCATGTTTTTGATCTGACATCAGTGTCATATTTCACGTTGACAGAGGTGGGGTGTTATTGACAATTCATGGAGTAAATCTGGACTCTGTACATAGAGCCATACTCCTGGTGAATGTTGTAAGAGATGCAGAAATCAACGTGATCGAGCAGCAACTGAGATCGGTAAGATAATACTCAGTGAAAATAACAATAAATCACTTTTCATGAAATCATCTAATTTTTTTCATCCAAATATAGCTAAAGATGCTAAATGTTATATCAAACATGTTGATTAATTTTGTCCAAACATGTGGTCCGGGCAAATATGCCATACTGCTATTCAATGAGAAAAAAACAATATGTATCTTTTTATGATATAATTGAATTTTTTTCATTTGCCCTTAGATGCATTTAACTGATGATACTAAATGTTATTTGAAACATGTTGATTCGGTTTGTCCAGACATGTGGTCCAGGCAAATATGACATTCTGCTATGTCCCACACCAGCTATCAATGTATCAACCTCAAAAGATAACGGAGATTATGATCCAAGAGAAAATCTGAATAGTAAAGCAATTAAAGGTGAAGTTAAAATTTATAGTGCATGTAATCTGAAAAAAATGATTCGATGCGTAAATCGATTCATGATTGAAAAATAAAGCAAAATAGAGACACACATTTTTTTTTGTAAACGAAAAAAATATAATATTGATTCACGTATAATGGCATTCTTTAAATGTTTTGTATTTCACATTGTTTCTATTGCTCAGGTTTCAAGTTTTACTTGGGTTTAATATTTGACGGACTAGACACATATGAAGACACAAGAAAATACAAACTGAAGGTGATCACCACATTGCCAAAATTCGATCGTTGGGACGATGTTAAGGAGTTTGGAATACAATACAAGTAAGTGGCAAACAATCAGCGCCCCCCTCCCCCCCCCCCCCTTGCCGGGCTGACACTGTAGTACATAAATGTTGGTGATATAAGCTTAAAGTGCATCTAATTCTGCTTCTACGCAAAGATTAACAGTTGTTTTAAATGCCAACTAACAGAATAGATTATAGTTAGTTAGATAATTAGTTAGTTGGCTATAGTTAGATCTAGTTAGTTAGTCAGTTAGTTAGTATTTTGTCGATCCCATCCCAGCATTTAGTTTAGTCCTTTTTTTCCTGTCATACTTAGTTTAATCTAAGGAGGTTGGATATTGTTGTTTGGCAAGCTGTTTGTGCCGTCAGAGGAGAGTAAACCTATAATGCTCATTATATCGTCATGAAAGATCATTAAATCACTGTGAGACTACGGTTGGTGACAACAATTTGTTTAAAACCCCTTGGATTATACTTCAATGTACTGGTTTTATTTCAGAAATTTGGGACATCCACTTGAAGATCCCCGTTTTTTCAAGATTCACGTCATAACAGAAAATTTCAATTGACTCAGAATAGTTCACAATCAGCATCAAGTTCAATATCTACTGTGCCAGAAAATTTTGAATGTATAGCCACGAATACACCGCCACCTGTTTACGAATTTGGTCCTTACGGTGAAGGTCAAATTCAGATGGAAAAATTCTGAATTTTCGGTTTTGACCACGATTCTGTCCATATGATTACATCTTTACACTGTGTGTCATTTCGGCTAGCTGAGCAGTTTTATTTGCTAAGCTTGTGAGCCAGGGCTATGTATTGATTATGTGGAGCTTATTGAGTATAATGTACAACATCAAAAGTGGATGCAATCAAAAAAATATTGGGACTACACATGTTGCATCCCCATTCCAGAAAGTGATATCAGTCCGTGTCAATAAATGTGTACTATATTGCATGACAGTAAAATATTATCAGTGTTGATACTGTCACATGTTTGTTCTTCATCCCAGGACAGCGATATACAGTCACTGCTGGTAATGGCACATGTTTCATCTCTATTCCAGGAAAGTGATACGCAGTCAGCATTAGAAATGTCACTCGGTACAGTCAGTGTTTGTAATGACACAAAGTTACAGTCAGTGTTAGTAATGTCACATGTTACAGTCAGTGTTAGCAATGTTACAGTCAGTGTTAGTAATGTCACATGTTACAGTCAGTGTTAGTAATGTCACATGTTACAGTCAGTGTTAGTAATGTTACATGTTACAGTCAGTGTTAGTAATGACACCAAGTCACAGTCAGGTTAGTAATGTCACACATTACAGTCAGTGTTATTAATGTCACAAGTTACAGTCAGTGTTAGCAATGTCACACGTTACAGTCGGTGTTAGCAATGTCACATGTTACAGTCAGTGCTAGTAATGTCACAATTTACAGTCAGTTTTAGTAATGTCACAAGTTACAGTCAGTGTTAGTAATGTCACAAGTTACAGTCAGTGTTAGTAATGTCACATGTTAAAGTAAGTGTGAGTAATGAAACATGTTAGAGTCAGTGTTAGTAATGTCACATGTGACAGTCAGTGTTATTAATGTCACATGTTACAGTCAGTGTTAGCAATGTCACATGTTACAGTCAGTGTTAGCTATGTCACATGTTACAGTCAGTGTTAGTAATGTCACTCGGTACAGTCAGTGTTAGTAATGACACAAATTTACAGTCAGTTTTTAGTAATGTCACATGTTACAGTCAGTGTTAGTAATGACACATGTTACAGTCAGTGTTAGTAATGTCACATGTTACAGTCAGTGTTAGTAATGTCACATGTTACAGTCAGTGTTAGTAATGTCACATGTTACAGTCAGTGTTAGTAATGTCACAAGTTACAGTCAGTGTTAGTGATGCCACCAAGTCACAGACAGGTTAGTAATGTCACATATTCCAGTCAGTGTTAGCAATGGCACAAGTTACAGTCAGTGTTAGCTATGTCACATGTTAAAGTCAGTGTTAGTAATGTCACACGTTACCGTCAGTGTTAGCAATGTCACATGTTACAGTCAGTGTTAGTAATGTCACAAGTTACAGTCAGTGTTAGTAATGTCACACGTTACCGTCAGTGTTAGCAATGTCACATGTCACAGTCAGTGTTAGTAATGTCACAAGTTACAGTCAGTGTTAGTAATGTCACATGTTAAAGTAAGCGTGAGTAATGAAACATGTTAGAGTCAGTGTTAGTAATGTCACATGTTACAGTCAGTGTTAGTAATGTCACATGTTACAGTTAGTGGTAGGAATGTCACATGTTACAGCCAGTGTTAGCGATGTCACATGTTACAGTCAGTGTTAGTAATGTCACATGTTACAGTCAGTGTTAGTAATGTCACAATTTACAGTCAGTTTTAGTGATGTCACGCGTTACCGTCAGTGTTAGCAATGTCACATGTTACAGTCAGTGTTAGCTATGTCACATGTTACAGTCAGTGTTAGTAATGTCACATGTTACAGTCAGTGTTAGTAATGTCACATGTTACAGTTAGTGGTAGTAATGACACATGTTACAGTCAGTGTTAGTAATGTCACATGTTACAGTCAGTGTTAGCAATGTCACATGTTACAGTCAGTGTTAGTAATGTCACATGTTACAGTTAGTGGTAGTAATGTCACATGTTACAGTCAGTGTTAGTAATGTCACATGTTACAGTCAGTGTTAGTAATGTCACAATTTACAGTCAGTGTTAGCAATGTCACATGTTACAGTCAGTGCTAGTAATGTCACACGTTACCGTCAGTGTTAGCAATGTCACATGTTACAGTCAGTGTTAGTAATGTCACATGTTACAGTCAGTGTTAGTAATGTCACATGTTACAGTCAGTGTTAGTAATGTCACATGTTACAGTCAGTGTTAGTAATGTCACAAGTTACAGTCAGTGTTAGTAATGTCACAAGTTACAGTTAGTGTTAGTAATGTCACATGTTACAGTCAGTGTTAGTAATGTCACATGTTACAGTCAGTGTTAGCGATGTCACATGTTACAGTCAGTGTTAGTAATGTCATACGTTACCGTCAGTGTTAGCAATGTCACATGTCACAGTCAGTGTTAGTAATGTCACTCGGTACAGTCAGTGTTAGTAATGACACAAATTTACAGTCAGTTTTTAGTAATGTCACATGTTACAGTCAGTGTTAGCAATGTCACATGTTACAGTCAGTGTTAGTAATGTCACACGTTACCGTCAGTGTTAGCGATGTCACATGTTACAGTCAGTGTTAGTAATGTCACTCGGTACAGTCAGTGTTAGTAATGACACAAATTTACAGTCAGTTTTCAGTAATGTCACATGTTACAGTCAGTGTTAGCAATGTCACATGTTACAGTCAGTGTTAGTAATGTCACACGTTACCGTCAGTGTTAGCGATGTCACATGTTACAGTCAATGTTAGTAATGTCACATGTTACAGTCAGTGTTAGTAATGTCACAAGTTACAGTCAGTGTTAGTAATGACACCAAGTCACAGTCAGGTTAGTAATGTCACATATTACATTCAGTGTTAGCAATGGCACATGTTACAGTCAGTGTTAGCTATGTCACATGTTACAGTCAGTGTTAGTAATGTCACAATTTACAGTCAGGGTTAGTAATGACACCAAGTCACAGTCAGGTTAGTAATGTCACATATTACATTCAGTGTTATTAATGACACAAATTCACAGTCAGTTTTTAGTAATGTCACATGTTACAGTCAGTGTTAGTAATGTCACAATTTACAGTCAGTGTTAGTAATGACACATGTTACAGTCAGTGTTAGCGATGTCACATGTTAAAGTCAGTGTTATTAATGTCACATGTTACAGTCAGTGTTAGTAATGTCACGTGTTACAGTCAGTGTTAGTAATGTCACACGTTACAGTCAGTGTTAGTAATGTCACAATTTACAGTCAGTGTTAGTAATGTCACATGTTACAGTCAGTGTTAGTAATGTCACATGTTACAGTCAGTGTTAGTAATGTCACATGTTACAGTCAGTGTTAGTAATGTCACATGTTACAGTCAGTGTTAGTAATGTCACAAGTTACAGTCAGTGTTAGTAATGTCACAAGTTACAGTTAGTGTTAGTAATGTCACATGTTACAGTCAGTGTTAGTAATGTCACATGTTACAGTCAGTGTTAGCGATGTCACATGTTACAGTCAGTGTTAGTAATGTCATACGTTACCGTCAGTGTTAGCAATGTCACATGTCACAGTCAGTGTTAGTAATGTCACTCGGTACAGTCAGTGTTAGTAATGACACAAATTTACAGTCAGTTTTTAGTAATGTCACATGTTACAGTCAGTGTTAGCAATGTCACATGTTACAGTCAGTGTTAGTAATGTCACACGTTACCGTCAGTGTTAGCGATGTCACATGTTACAGTCAGTGTTAGTAATGTCACTCGGTACAGTCAGTGTTAGTAATGACACAAATTTACAGTCAGTTTTCAGTAATGTCACATGTTACAGTCAGTGTTAGCAATGTCACATGTTACAGTCAGTGTTAGTAATGTCACACGTTACCGTCAGTGTTAGCGATGTCACATGTTACAGTCAATGTTAGTAATGTCACATGTTACAGTCAGTGTTAGTAATGTCACAAGTTACAGTCAGTGTTAGTAATGACACCAAGTCACAGTCAGGTTAGTAATGTCACATATTACATTCAGTGTTAGCAATGGCACATGTTACAGTCAGTGTTAGCTATGTCACATGTTACAGTCAGTGTTAGTAATGTCACAATTTACAGTCAGGGTTAGTAATGACACCAAGTCACAGTCAGGTTAGTAATGTCACATATTACATTCAGTGTTATTAATGACACAAATTCACAGTCAGTTTTTAGTAATGTCACATGTTACAGTCAGTGTTAGTAATGTCACAATTTACAGTCAGTGTTAGTAATGACACATGTTACAGTCAGTGTTAGCGATGTCACATGTTAAAGTCAGTGTTAGTAATGTCACAATTTACAGTCAGTGTTATTAATGTCACATGTTACAGTCAGTGTTAGTAATGTCACGTGTTACAGTCAGTGTTAGTAATGTCACACGTTACAGTCAGTGTTAGTAATGTCACAATTTACAGTCAGTGTTAGTAATGTCACATGTTACAGTCAGTGTTAGTAATGTCACACGTTACAGTCAGTGTTAGTAATGTCACAATTTACAGTCAGTGTTAGTAATGTCACATGTTACAGTCAGTGTTAGTAATGTCACACGTTACAGTCAGTGTTAGTAATGTCACAATTTACAGTCAGTGTTAGTAATGTCACAAGTTACAGTCAGTGTTAGTAATGTCACATGTTAAAGTAAGTGTGAGTAATGTCACAATTTACAGTCAGTGTTAGTAATGTCACAAGTTACAGTCAGTGTTAGTAATGTCACATGTTAAAGTAAGCGTGAGTAATGAAACATGTTAGAGTCAGTGTTAGTAATGTCACATGTTAC
Organism: Flabesymbios commensalis; assembly: GCA_964017125.1. Taxonomy (NCBI): domain Eukaryota; kingdom Metazoa; phylum Annelida; class Polychaeta; order Terebellida; family Flabelligeridae; genus Flabesymbios; species Flabesymbios commensalis. The sequence continues at coordinate 3,727,281 of OZ024907.1, read as the reverse complement.
AGTCAGTGTTAATAGTGACACATGTTACAGAGAGTGTTAGTAATGTCACATGTGACAGTTAGTGTTAGTCATGTCACATGTTACAGTCAGTGTTAGTAATGTCACAAGTTACAGTCAGTGTTAGTAATGACACCAAGTCACAGTCAGGTTAGTAATGCCACATATTACAGTCAGTGTTAGCAATGGCACATGTTACAGTCAGTGTTAGTAATGTCACAATTTACAGTCAGTGTTAGTAATGCCACATGTAACAGTCGGTGTTAGCGATGTCACAAAGTTACAGTCAGTGTTATTAATGTCACATGTTACAGTCAGTGTTATTAATGTCACATGTTACAGTCAGTGTTAGTAATGTCACAAGTTACAGTCAGTGTTAGTAATGTCACATGTTACAGTTAGTGTTATTAATGTCACATGTTACAGTCAGTGTTAGCTATGTCACAAGTTAAAGTCAGTGTTAGTAATGTCACAAGTTACAGTCAGTGTTAGAAATGTCACACGTTACAGTCGGTGTTAGTAATGTCACAATTTACAGTCAGTGTTAGTAATGGCACAAGTTACAGTCAGTGTTAGTAATGTCACATGTTAAAGTAAGTGTGAGTAATGAAACATGTTACAGTCAGTGTTAGTAGTGACACATGTCACAGAGAGTGTTAGTAATGTCACATGTCACAGTTAGTGTTAGTAATGTCACAAGTTACAGTCAGTGTTAGTAATGTCACATGTTACAGTCAGTGTTAGTAATGTTACAGTCAGTGTTAGTAATGTCACATGTTACAGTCAGCATTAGTAATGTCACATGTTGCAGCTATATTCCTGCACAGGAGTATGTACAGCTGATGACTTCACAGTCTGGACTGGTAATGACACATTTCACCTCTCTATTCCAGGGCAGTAATATGTTAACTGGATGTACAGCTGGTCACCTGGATTGTCATTACCAATCCAGACTGTGTAGTCACCAGGTGACTACACAGGCTGGATTGGTAATGAGACATGTGCTGTAATCATTGTGACTGACAATCGTCTAGAATGTAGTCCACCCAGAGAACAACCAGCTCAACGAGCACACGGGAATATCAAACATGGAGCGGTACAAGTAATTGTGAGTAAATGAACATGTTATCGTATTTATTTATTCCTAGTAAAGCTAGGTATCTCATTTTAAATTAGCAAACATTACAATCTGATACACATCAGGTAATGTTTTTATTTCCTATTATACACAAATATGAAAGGGCTGCGACCTTAAAGAATTAGACAATACTAAATGATTCACTTCTGTGAAACAAAGCTGTAAGGTGCAAAAACTGACATATACTTACCGATCTCCTAAACTATTAATAACTTGTTGCACGAAAAGTATAACAAGGCTTGAGCTCAATGGTTTAATTAATGACAGATCGAATCAGCAGTTACTTCATAAACAAAGAAATAGTTACAATGCTACTCATTAATACATTATTATGTAGAACACGTTGTGTCTTATCATTTTTATGGTATTTCTCATTACCCACATCCACACTTTATTTGAACAAATTTATAAAAAAGTGTAAATTTATGTTCTGTTTTCTAGATTTATATAGGAAATTACAACTTCATTATGGGACATCTGCGTTACAATGACGGCTCTACTCATGGAGTTTTAGAAACAGAAGTTGTTATTGGATTAGCAATCGGATGTAGCTTTGTGATTGTGTTATGTATTGGGATTATAGCAGGATGCTGTATTTACCGTTGCAGAAAAAATAGAAGACGTGACGACAATGCTTCACCACTGAATAATGTGCCATCCGACTTAATTCTCATGCCCCCGATGTCCCCGCTTTGAATATTGATGTGGGGACCAGTAATACAAGTCTTCGAGGTGGTTTTGATACGTTATAATTTCTATTTTGATAAACTGTATGAATTTGTAGTATATTGTTTTTGATAGAATATAACTTGATGATCTCATTTTATACAATTTGATATGTACCGAAACTGTACTGTTGCGCTGATGCGTCCTGTTTTTAGTGTGCTCGTGTATAATTTACTTTGTGAATACATTTCCGGTCAACCGTTGAATGAAGTTGTTTCTACATTTCATATTTTTATGTTTTATTATCCGCCCCCATCATGGCCACCTCAAAATCAAAAGTATTTAGTACAGATATACATTTTATTATTGCAACCATTCGGCTATAGGCCTATCCAGTCTTGAAGCTAGTTATTGAGTTAGTTATTCTTATCTATATTTTCTAGTTATGGGCATGTTATAGTAACCACTCAGGATCCAGTCTGAGTATCCAGAGTGAGCGAGTCTATAGCATACTAGTCAGATATATAAAGACGTATCCAACTTATCCAGTGCACATGCAGCTGAGGGGGTGAATTTAATTTTAACTTATATTTATTCAGTTGATCCAGACTGAGGATGAGCCTGTCAAGTTCTAATAGCATCAGTAGATGAAGTGATTTATACGTTAACATTAATAGTGAGGGGGAGGTGGAATGATACTTTCAGCACAAAGTTCACTGCCATAGTAGTCGGGTCAGTTAGGGGGGATTTAGGGTGGAATTGTGCACATTTGACTACAAGCATGAAAATTTGCACATTTTTAGTTTTGGACCTGCTGAATTTAAATCTGCCGGGAGCCAAAGCCAATTCCTAAAGGGGAAGCCGTATTTGACAGTTCAAAATGGCCGCCACCTGATTTTTTATTATTATTACTAGCCAACCAAAGTCACAAAATTACAATTATAATTTTTTTTTTTTTTTTTTACAGAAAGTGATAACAAATCACTTGACCACTTGGCCGTAGCATTGACTGTCATCACCATAAAGGAAAAAACAAGATGGCCGCCACCCGGATTTTTTTTTGTCACTACATAACTGAACGTCATAAAATTAAAAACAGATCCCATGTTTTTTTGGAAACCCCTGATTCAAAGTATGATGCCAATTTAACAGTAAAGCTGACTGTGACCCCGAATTGTTAGAAAATCCAATATGGCCGCCAGTCAATTATCTTATTACTAGCTACACAAAGTCACATACTTGTCATTAAAGGAGCTTTCTATAATTACATCGCTGATTTCATATCTAATCCCTATATATCAATAACCTTGACCATAAGTATAGTAAAAATCAAAGATTGTGGACATACAAGTTCTTATTATCAGTAAACCTAACGTAACATATTAACAAATAAAACTACTTCCAGAGTCTTGATTTGATACATTTAGCTCTCATGCTGGCCAAACTCCTGTGCTTGGTGGTGATCAACATTTGTATGCCCTCGCGAAGCAGCTGCAGTGGTCATTCCCTGACACACTGGGGAAAAAAATAATTTGGTCTTGATGATTGGTGCTTTGCACATTGAGGACTAAATGTACCAGATGATTGGTAAGTTGCTGCGGGACTCTCTGCGGGTGGAGCTACAATCTTTCTCAAGCCCAGGTCCTCACTCCAAGTCCATGCCCAATCTGCTTTTTATGAGCACCATATAAAACATACTCGACATGCTCACCAGGTCTCTATCATGGGTCTGTATCTTCCCAGACAGAAAGCATATGACTATTACTGCTCAGCTCTTCAGGGTCCACCCGAGTCTCTGGAGTGGTGGATTCAAAGTTCCATACCTAACAACCCAATGTTCATGTTTTGGTATATCACCATGGACCTTGAGCAACTCATATGCCGCTTCATCAGAGCTCTCCGAGAGGGAGATTTCCCCTTGTATGTGCAAGTATGTGATGACCTGTGCTCCTCGTTCCATGTGATGGACCACACAAACTATGTTTGCTGGCTACCAGTGCATGCACGGGATATGGTCCAGTTGCCTCAGACACACCCATAATTATATGCTGAATTTATTAAGGGGAACTTTGTTGTACCGAAATCACCTCACAAGTTCAGCATCATGGGCAACGACCAATCCCATCCATGAGAAATCGAATACAAATCTTCAGGTGCATGGTGGTGCAGTTAGGCTATATGGAAACCCTGAGGCCTTCACACTTTTTATGATAGCAGGTCCAGACTGTGGTCGATGTGTCAAAGATTTTGAAGCTGTGCTGGACAGTGTAATCCCTTCCACGACCCATCACGAAGAAGCTAGATCTTTTCAAATTAAGTACAAGAAAGATGTTCTGTCATTTGTAAAAATAGCTGAACAGCTAGGCAATCCTTTTGACAATAACCACGAGCTCGTGGCTCTACACACACAGCAGGTAATGGAAGATAACGTTGTAGCATCGCTTACACAGCTTCCTAAGATCTTCATGCTAATTTCGTAAAGCAAACTCTGCAGCAGACGACTCTTCCTGTTACAAACACTCTCCAACGTAAAAAAAATCCTCACATTAGCAAATCGCCCTGTCACCACCAAAAAGGGCGATACATCTGCTGGGGCACATAAAAACTCCTTCCTCATCACCAAGCTTTTCCTCTTCTTGCAGTCTCGACCTGATGCAAATATGGAAGATTTCTTCCGCTGCGAAAATCAGAAAGAACTGTAGGATCCTGACGTCGTTCAGTTAATGTGGCGTTTATCCCCAGCCTCCTGGACGCGGGGGGATGGGGATGACCGCCTCGTTTCCGTACCTTGGTGACGGGTGCACATAAAGCAATGTGTGCGGCCTTGGTATTTTTCCCGCACTTCAGGCGTTACACTCGGCGACTACGGACGTGCCGTAGCTCGCTCTCGCTAAGTCAATAGTGACGTGCCGTGCGCGGGAGGTTGTGCTTTGCTGTTATCGCATGTTAATCAAATAAACATGACAAGAGAGGAGAGAGTTTTCTGACTTGTTTGGAACCGTCGACTCGACGGAGGAGGAGGAAGTTTGAGTTTTGATGGTGAGATTGGGCGGAGTCCCTCGTCGGCCATTGTGACCCCATAATGGAGCTCCCGGCGTAGGCCCATCTTCCCATACTGGTGACCCCTGACGACTGATCGTCTACGCAACAGTGTTTTCACCTAGACGCCAGTTGAAAACCGCTGTTTTCAAGGATAGTTTTCATTAATTTTAAGGGATTTTTTGAAAAAAATCATAAGCATTTTTTTCATAAGGTACGTGAAAGCTGTAGGTCAATATATATATGCCAGTTTAAATTAGTCAGAAAGAGTTATCAGAAGAGAAGCACGTTTCTTTACGTCGAAAACGGCGTAAATTTCTAAACTTTTGGTCGAAATCCCACGTGTTTGGCGCCTTTTCAAGATGGCGACCTTGTCTTTTTCTCTAGAAGAATCCAGAAAATTATTCTCATAGACCTAGTCTATCATTTTTAATTGTAAGAGTTTGTTTAATGCCTTCATCCTATTAATGCCACTGTAGGCGAGTAGGAAGTGGGTATTTTCTGTGACTCAATTTTTATCGTTGATTACCATAATTGGGTAACTCGATTTTAAAGTCCATAGACGAAATCTCGTCATTTTTTTCCGATTTTTTTCTACAAATCGACAGAAATTTTAAATATCTCTTCGACTCGGGTAACCTTTAATAGGCTTAGGGCCAAAATAAAATGTTTCCCTAAATGAATGTCAGTAAACGGTCTTATTTGGTCTGTTTAAAAATATTCCCAGGACCGTAGGTCAATATTTTGTACTATTGTCATATGTTATTTCAGAGAATGCTGAATATTGTACTTGTATTTGGTAGGTGTGCGCCATCTTGGACGCTGGTTTCCCTAACTTAGCTCTTCGCCCGCCGTGGGCACCCACGTGTTCCCCCCTAATCGGCATGCATCTGGACAGTGAACCTGTGTCGCCACATCACATTAGCATAAAATAAGCCGCCATTTTGATTTGGTGGAGATCATTTTTCACGTGTTCCAAATTTTACACGGACTGATTGTAAAAAAAATTTTAAATTGTTTATAAATCTTCTTTTTCAAAACGATTGAGGTAGAAGAAATGTAAATAAGTTGTTTCGAAAACAAATTCTGCCACTAATTTTGCGAGATTTTTGTTCACTTTGAAACGCCTTTCGGTGTTTGTAATCGTGCTAGGCTATTTAGCGCCTTATTTGGGCACGCAGTAGGTAATGACTATGCTAATGTGAGGCGAGACGGGGATGCTGGCTGTATACTATGTACGTACCGCTCAAAGCTTACCGTCACAGACTATAAGCCACATGCTGCCTGCCGCACAGGCTGTGAGCACCGACAATACACCACACACCCACCCACCACAGACGACATAAAAACAACCGCACCGAAGACAGTCGGTTTATACGTCAATCAATGAATCGATGCGAGCGATTGATTCAGAATGACTCGGTGACGAACGTACCATTATAAAAAAAAAAAACATGGAATGTTCGTCACAGACATCATTTTTCAGCGAAATGATATACCTTATCATTAATCAGCATAGACTACTGTCAGTCACGTTTTAGATATTATTCTTAAATCATAAATGTCACTGTTTTTCTTCGCAGTCACATTTAGTCTATCAGTTTGAGAACGAAATTTTCTCACGATAGTTTATTTCTGAAGTTTAAATTTTTTATAAATACAGAAATATTCGATTTGACAGTTGCACTATTGCGAAACATTGAAAATATTTGAATGTGTTTTTCGACTTGTGTTAAAAAAATTTTTTTTCGCCCAGGTCGATTTACAAAATACTAGCTTAGCATAGCTTATCATAGTTGTATCTGGCATATTATTTTTATGTACCACTTCGATCTACGGTTTTCACGGTACCATTTTGCATGTGTGTAACTAAGTGAAAACGTTTTATGTCTCATATAGACTTTCAGTTTTCACTTCAATCAATACATACCTTTTGTGAATTAGTGAACAGCATTTAGGTGAAACTTCAACGACACATATTTTTTTCAACTAATCTGCAACCCCCGTTTCTCGCAACATGCGACATAGCATGAACATTTTCTACAGTCTACACTTCTAAGCTTCAACATATTACAGACATTTTTCATCTGATTTTCACGGCATTGCACAGCCTATCCGCGCACGGCGCGTCAAAATAGTTGGCATGTGTTAATACGACATGCCATTTTAAACACATTTGAGATAGACGCAGAGCCAATAGGCCAGCTATCTCAGATGCTTCACTAGTTAGATAATTTTACAAACACTACTTCATAATGGCAAAGCAGTACGACAGTGAAGGCTTCATGTCAACGCCCCTAGAAGGTTCGGGTGCTAGACCTAATGATAATTATCATCCCGACAGTGAGGACAATGAGGTTCGATTCCGAGAGGCGGACGAGGAATATCAACGCCTCAAAACTGATTTCGCTCGAATTGCTCGAGCTAGACGTATGAATTCTCACTCTAGGAGCGACTCCTCAAGGAGTTCTTCACCGCTCGGTAGACAGTCGCAGAAACGTGCTACGAACTTACCAAAGTTCAGAATCGCAACTTTCTACGCCTCGGATGTTGAGCTCTGGTTCAACCAAATTGAGACTCAGTTCGCTCTTCACCAGATCAATGATGATGACGAGAGGTACTGCTTACCCTGCGCTGCACTTTCGGACGTGAGGGACGTGCTACTTCAGCCTTTCAGGTCCAACAAATATGACAGCCTGAAAGCGATTTTGATTGAGAGGCGAGGATTGACCACACCCGAAAGGGTCAACAAAGTTATCTCTGGCGAGAAGATTGGAAATGACATTCCCTCGCGTTTCCTGCGGCGTCTGCAGAAGACTGCAGGTTTCGGCACCAAAGCTGTTGTGGGGAAGGCTGTAATTCGGCAAGCGTTCATACGACAGATGCCCGCTTCCATCAGAGCCCATTTGGCGACTCAACCCGACAGTGCCACCCTCGAAAGTTTGGCCGTTTTGGCCGACCGGGCACTGGCAGCAGAAGAGGACGTCGAAGAGAGTAAGCCAGGGGTCGCAGAGATTAAAGTCGAAGAAACCACCAAACGAGTTGGTTTGTTAGAGGATATGTCCAAACGCATTAAGAGATTAGAAACAGTAACTACAGCAGAGAGGAAAAGAAATAAAGGACGTGGAAGAGCAAATAACTATGCTCACGCGCCTGCATTTGCCCCTAATGTTCAGGCCTCAGGTTTTGTTGGCAACCAACCTAGTCAGTATAGAAACGCAAAAGACAATGCTCGACCTTTCGTTCCGCCGCCGAATGCACAGGCCACTGAGTTTGCTTATGAATCAAATAATTGTACTAATGCACAACAAAATGTTCGACCTTTCGCACCGCCGCCGCAAACGCCGCAAAATAATGTCGCACAACCGACCGACACAGCCACTGCACAGGTTTGCTATTACCACCACACTTATGGTGAAAAGGCGCGCTTGTGCAGTGAACCCTGTTCATACTATGTCTCATTAGGTCAGCGCAAAGTAGCAAATATCGCGTTATCTCACTCCAAGTTATTATATGTCACTGACAAGGGACATAAATGCAGATATTTAATCGACACGGGCGCAGCTGTCAGTGTTCTGCCGAAATCTTGCGCTAACGGGATTTCGGACGCTGGCAGTCTCCCCATGGTGGCAGCTAATAACAGTACTATACATACTTACGGAAACTGTAAACGCGTTGTCGATGTCGGCTTAAAGCGCGAATATCCGTGGACGTTCATAGTGGCAGATGTGCAGCAACCCATAATCGGGGCTGATTTTTTAATCCACTATAATTTGCTCGTAGACTTGAGAAGCAGATGTCTTCGAGACATGCGTACAGGCCTAGCCATTGCCGCTTCACTATCTTCGATTAAACCTCTGTCATTGAACAGAGTTGATACCGTTCAAAATGAGTACACAAAACTCCTCGGCCAGTTCCCGGAACTGACACGCCCTACGACAAAGGGTGAGACCGTCAAACACGGCATAACTCACAAGATTGTGACTAAAGGTCACCCGGTTTTTGCTCGACCACGACGTTTAGCACCCGATAAACTGGTTACCGCCAAACGCGAGTTTGACGAGATGATAAAATTAGGGGTCATTGAACCCAGCGACAGTGAGTGGTCCTCAGCGCTTCACATGGTGCCAAAGAAAAACGGCGATTGGAGACCATGCGGGGACTACCGTAGTTTGAATGCACAGACCGTACCGGACCGTTATCCGATTCCTCATATACAAGATTTCAAGCAGCGGTTGGCCGGATCGAAAGTTTTTTCGAAGATCGACTTGGTCAGGGCTTATTATCAAATTCCGGTGGAACCGTCCGACGTACACAAGACTGCTGTTACCACACCTTTTGGCTTGTTTAATTTCACTAGAACACCATTTGGTCTAAGAAATTCCGGTCAAACGTTTCAGCGATTTATAGACCACGTGACACGCGGACTTGATTTCGTTTTTGTTTATTTGGATGACCTACTGGTAACCAGCCCAGATCATAAAACGCATAAGAAACATCTACGAATTCTTTTTGCTCGACTATCGGAGTACGGAATTATCGTTGGTCCTGAAAAGTGTCAGTTCGGAACTACTGAATTAAGTTTCCTAGGTCACCACGTTTGCGTTACCCAGCGCCGTTGACGCGATCGCTAATTTCGTTAAACCCGAAAAGCAACGGGCATTGCGTAGATATCTGGGAATGGTGAATTATTACCATCGTTTCATACCGCATTGCGCCGCGAAGTTGACGCCACTCAATAATCTACTGACTTCTGCCAATGAAGGACATACCAGACTGTCACCGAAATCAAATTTCGATTTGAAGTGGAATAAAAACGCAGAGTCAGCATTTTCTGAGTCAAAGCAGATATTGGCAAACGCTACGCTTCTGGTGCACCCAGATTCTACGGCCCAGCTTAACATCACGTGTGACGCTAGTGATGTCGCCGTCGGTGGCGTTTTGCAGCAATTTTTAAACGGTATGTGGCAGCCGCTTTCGTTTTTCAGCAAGAAGCTGAACCCAGCAGAGACACGCTACAGCGCGTTCGATCGTGAGCTTTTGGCAGTAAACGCTACAATTAAACATTTCAGACACAATTTAGAAGGACGAAATTTTTTCGTTAATACAGATCACAAACCGTTGACATTCGTAATGTCATCCGTGACTGAGCGCGCATCCCTACGTCAAACACGTCATTTAGCGTTCATCGCTGAATTTACCACCGATATTAGATATGTAAAAGGAGAGACAAATTTCGTCGCTGATGCGCTGTCACGACCATCAGTGTCAGCGATACACGATGGACCAGTAATTGACTATAAAGAGTTAAGTCTCGACCAAGCTAATGACGCAGAATTCACGCGTTTGAGACACTCGACCACATCAACTATGAAGTTCAAACTATTAAAATCGTTCGATAATCAATTGATCTGGTGTGATGTGTCCACGGGACACAACCGGCCGTACCTTACCGCGAAATTTCGCCGAAAAGTTTTTTCAAACTTGCACGGTTTAGGCCATCCATCGCATAGAGCTACCAGACCTTTGATTAATACCCGATTTGTATGGCACGGCATGAACATAGATATTGCTAGATGGTGTCGTACCTGTAAGGGTTGCCAGACTGCTAAAGTTTCACGTCACAACACTCCAGTTTTCGGAAAGTTCACTGAACCTACCGAGCAATTCGATCATGTCCACATGGACATAGTCGGACCTTTACCTTACGCTGATGGTTTTAGATATCTACTGACTTGCGTCGACCGTTTTACACGTTGGCCCGAAGCTATACCTATGGTAGATATTAGAGCCGAAACGGTCGCCGATGCCTTCTTCAGCGGGTGGATAGCACGTTATGGTACCCCAGCCACTATCACCACTGATAGGGGCGCTCAATTCGAATCCAAATTGTGGGATAGTTTGTGTAATCAATTCGGGATTATTCGGAATCGTACCACGAGTTATCACCCTCAGTCGAATGCATGGTCGAACGTTTCCATCGTCAATTGAAAGCCGCCATAATGGCGCACGAGTCACCGAACCCGTGGACTATCACGTTACCTGCTGTACTTTTAGGAGTTCGTTCAGCCGTGAAAGAGAGACTAGGCAGGTCAGCTGCCGAGATGATTTACGGGACAACCCTTAGACTCCCAGGAGAGTTTACTAAACGCACACCGTCGACGCCAACACTGATTTGGAGAATTATTCAGACAAGCTACGCGTGGCCATGTCGCGTCTCCGTCTATGTCCGCCACGTAACACACAACAACACAACATTTTCCAATTCAAGGAAATAGCTACATGTACTCATGTATTCTTGCCCCGAATCGCAATTGCACCGCCTCTGACCACCCCTTACGACGGACCATACAAGGTCGTCGCGAGGAGTGGCAGAGTAATGAAAATCCTAGTTAAAGGCAAGGTTGCGATGGTCTCTTTAGATCGCGTTAAACCCGCACATATGGAGTGCGAGCCTACGACAGGTACGACAATACAGCGTAATACGCCAAGCAAACCACGGAAGTCGACGGCTACCAGGACATCTAGTAAGAATCCACAGGGTCCACCTGGACCTGGTAGTGCGGACACTCCGACGTCCAACGGGACGAGAGTCAACCCAAAAAAGTCGACGGCAGTCAGAAGCAGTAAAAAATCGGCCACAGTCGCAAAGCAAATAGATGTTAAAGTCAACTTGTCTAACAGAGACAATACTTATGTAGCGCCGCATTCGCGAGCCTCCGCCGTGTCCCGCGCTAACGGGAACGGCGGTGGTTTACGAACGTATTCCCGCATACCTTTACATCTACGGGGTAAAACCCCGGGTGCTGCTGACGCCGCAATCGACCCGACAAAAAGCAAACATGCGAATATCGCTAATCGCGAAAAAATTTCGACCGACCAAACAGTGCGAAAAACTAGAGTCGGACGAATAATACAGACTCCTGCCCGATTCGTGCAGATGGTTCACGCCATAGTTGCGCCTAACGACATCTATGGCGGGCCCAACCGCATACCTCGTAATCACAATGTTGTTAAATTGTAAATGAATATGCCAGGCCTGGCAGCATTGTGTACAGATATATAAATGTAAAGACATTTTTTTTTAGCAAGCTAATTGCTAAATTACTAATAGAAATTATGTTAATTAGATAGATGGGTTGATTGCAGCTTGCAGCAAGTGAATCATACATAAAGGACAGTTGGTGTTAAGAGGATAGGACAATTCACGTATAATGCTGCGCTTTCAACCACCCACGCTGTAACCACACTCGCTATATTTTTTTTTAAAGAAAATTATGCTTAGTTATAAGAGGTTACATATTTTACAACCCCGCTACTTGCACGAAGCAGTCTCCTACACGTCAGTTTGGTCCTACGTTATCACTCACCCGGGGGTAATGTAGGATCCTGACGTCGTTCAGTTAATGTGGCGTTTATCCCCAGCCTCCTGGACGCGGGGGGATGGGGATGACCGCCTCGTTTCCGTACCTTGGTGACGGGTGCACATAAAGCAATGTGTGCGGCCTTGGTATTTTTCACTTCAGACGTTACACTCGGCGACTACGGACGTGCCGTAGCTCGCTCTCGCTAAGTCAATAGAGACGTGCCGTGTGCGGGAGGTTGTGCTTTGCTGTTATCGCATGTTAATCAAATAAACATGACAAGAGAGAAGAGAGTTTTCTGACTTGTTTGGAACCGTCGACTCGACGGAGGAGGAGGAAGTTTGAGTTTTGATGGTGAGATTCGGCGGAGTCCCTCGTCGGCCATTGTGACCCCATAATGGAGCTCCCGGCGTAGGCCCATCTTCCCATAGAACCACCTAATTTATCAAACCATGGTACCCTTAGGTCTTGCAAGAAGTCAGACATTTTAGAGTGTTTAAATGCACCCACTGCTCGCTCAGCTGAATCTAAAATAGCCACAGTTGTTGTGCTTGACATGGAAGCTGTTGTGCACATGGTGCGGCCAGGCTCAGCACACACTTTCACTGATTATGTTTCAAAGAGTTTGATGCCATTTGTTCAGTTAGAGGTAACTCCCACTGTGACACCTATAGATGCAATCTGGGACACTTACCCTTAAAACCTTAACACACCAACGTCGTGGCTTAGGCGCACGTACACGGATCGTGGATGGCCAGACCCATATTCCAAAAGAGGATTGGAACACTGGTTTCCTGAAGTACACTGACAACAAGAGGGAACTGTTTTAAGTGAACAGCTTGTGAAGCAGAAACTAGATGGAAGGTTTATCCTCAGCACAAGTAACGAATGCGTTCTCTCCAACAGCCGATATGACGTATCTGGTCTCCAGCCATGTAACCACACTGAGGCTGATACAAGGATAATGCTCTACCTCGCTCTTGCAGCAAAACAAGGCCATCAAGTTGCTTTACGCACAGTCGACAGTGATGTTGTTGTCCTGGCAATTCGTTTTTTCTCCTCACTTGGGATGTCCCAGTTGTGGGTCTGTCTTGGCAGTGGGAAAACAAATCCGTGACATTCCAATACACATTCTCTCTGCCCAGTTAGGACCAGAAAAGTGTCTGGTACTGCCACTATTCCACGCGGTCACAGTCTGCGACACAGCATCACAATTCCTGCCAATCCTGGGATGTAGAAGAAGTCAGCCTGGTTATTATTAGCCTGGCAAAGCACACCAGGACTCACAGTTACACTTGTTGTCCTTACGATTGAACCCCATTCTGACATCAGCCCACAGAGCCAGTGCATGCACACTCTAGATCGCTTAGTTGTGGTTATGTACAGCAAGGGCTGTGGTCTGGACAGAGTGTGGGGACTGCTCGGTTTCGTTCGCCAGAGGTCGCATCTGACTAGAAGCAGCCCCCTGGCGAGCGCTACCGATGACGCTGAGCCACAAAGCTAGGCCCACTCTCACTTCCACTTGCAACTGAACCAGCGGGCTAGATGGACGCTCGTCCTAGCCCTGCTCAGCTCAAGCCATGAGGCTGCCGCCGCGTTCAACATTCCAACATTCCATTACCATCCTGGGAGCCATCCAAGACAGTGCACAGCAAAGTTGAAGTTATAATCAATAAAGCATCAAAAACCATCATCGAGTCAATCTCAAGTTATTTCTGTACCGTCGCCCAGACGGGAGTTAGAATAGGCTAGGAACTTCAACCCAAGTTACTTCGTCCTATCATTGGATCGTCCTACGAGTTCCTTCGACCTATCATTGGTGACCTTCCGACGTTTGAGACGAACACGCACCCTTCTGATTTCGACGCTTGTCACCAAGATTCCTTCAACCTATCATTGGTGACCCCAGCCGCTTGATCGTACTCGCAACAGTGCTTTCACCGAGCAACACACGACGCAAAACCACTGGTTTCGAGGATAGTTTTTTTGTAAAATTTCGTAAAAATGACACATCATTTTTTTCCAAAGGTACGTGATAATTGTAGGTCATCGTCAAATATGCCATTAAGGATTAGCTAGAAAGGTTATCCGGAAAGAGGCACGCGTGTTTCCGCTGGAATTAAACAGCAAAAATTGTATTAATTTTGGACGACAGCCACGTGCGATCCATTTTTCAAGATGGTCGTCACGAGGGTTCTTGCTTGAAATCAAATTATAATCTCTTCGATTCAATCCTACTAAGTCAGAATTTTAAAACATTTCTCTCCTATTTCTGCCACTGTAGGCGATTGGGAGGTGAATATTTTTAAAATTCATTTTAAATCGTTGTACACCATAATTGGGTGATTCGATTTTTTACGGGCCATTCAAGAAATACCACTAGGTTTCTTGTCTAAAAAACTAGAGAAATAAAATTTATACAAAATATCGCTTCGACTCAGAGAACTTTTGATAGGCTTAGGTCCACTTAAAATTGTTCGCCTGAAATATATGTGAATAAAAGGTCCTATTTGGTCTTTTAAAACATCATTGTTAGGACCGTAGGTCAATATTTCGTCATTTACAATCATATTTTGTTTTCAGCGCCAGGAGAAATATATTACTATGTATTGGTGAGGCAGCCATTTTGCTGCGGGTATCCCTAACCTTAGTTCCATTGGCTACCGATAGCCGCGCTCAAGCACGCCATACCAGCATTTATTGCGAGGATCACCCCACGCTTTCAACTCGACATAATTAGCATAAATTTAGCCGCCATCTTGAATCAGTGGCGTGATTGACAAACCCCGCCCACATATCAAGGCCACACGTTGTCTGGGAAATTATCTAGACACAGCAAAATTTTCTTTTCAAATAAATCTTTTTCTCAGTCCTCAAAGAGAGGCTGAATGCATTTTAGCATCAAATTGACGTCTAAAATTATATTACACATTGTGTGATAGTTTCAATTAGAAATTTAATTGTCTACTTTTACATATTTTCGCGCTGACCTGCCATCTGTTAGACTACGCCACGCGCCTATGCCGGCGCGGCGCTTAGTTTATGAATATGCTAATGTGTGAAAGCATGCGGCCATATTGCACACGGCACTAGATCACACACTGACACATAGGCCTACATGATATATAGCACGTACGCCACTCACCGCCTGCTGCTGTAATCGGTGCCGCCACCACTCACTCGGTGAGAACAGCATGTCGCCATACATACATAGCACACAACACCCTCACCCCCGATTTTCATGATGGACATTTTATAAAAAAAAAAAAAAAAAGATGTTCATTATTGGAAATATTGGTCAGCGAAATTACACTATATAGTCTTTATAGACTACTGTCAGTCAAGAGTTGAATAAAATATTTTCCAAATTAAGTCAAACTGTACACTAGATAAATAATACAGTCGCACTCGGCCTATCGTCAAAAGAACGAAATTTTCTCATAATGGGCCAGTTTTAAACGTTATTGAAATAACGGGATATACGACTTGACAGTTGCGCTACGACGATTATTTTGATGTTTCCATGTGTTTTCGACTTGTGTGAAAATTTTCCACACAGGTCGAATTACTTAATACTATTACCCTATAACTTAGAATAGCAATTTAGCATTTATTCTGGCATTCTATATACAGTTTGTGACCTACAATTATCACAATTGCAATGTGTTATTTATAAAATAATTTAATGCATCAGAACGATTCATGCAGCAGCAGCAGCTTCTGAATCGAACCTGCATTAGGCCACAATCATCACAATTTCACGTCTACAGTGACTGTAGCACGTTTTTCAACCGAACTTATAAATAATCTACTCAGCATCCCAGCAGTCTACAATCAAGTGATTCCTACTTTCTCAACTTCATCATATTTTAAGAACTTTTTCGCTGTGCACTGATTTTATGGATGTAATTTAATGGATTGAACGCAGCGGCAAGCCATAGCAGCCACATTATGACTGGTGGCTGAGATTGTGAGAGATGCGTCACTAGATATACAACGTTCAATATTCGCATCAGTACTGTCATTTATTTACTGTCAGTACCGTACAACACAAGCGAAGATTGTGTGAACTGTAACAACGGGCATAATATAAATGTATGCCATATTAAAGCCGCTCAAATATGCGCATTTAGCCGCATAGGCTGCAATTTGGGTGTTTTACTAAATAATAATGTCAAATATAAACTGTTTCTACGTCAAACGATTTTGACAGACTGTCAGATTCATAATTCTGCCAGGCTGGTATGGAGTGTATTGGGACAGACGGCATGCTGAATGGTGACGTCGTATGCCGCACAAGCATACAGGCAGTCAGCACACAGTCACACCGCTCAAGCCTCAACACACAGTATACCGCACAGCTAGCCCGACAGCAAAACGCAGCACAGTCTACAGCAACCGCTGCCCCGGCCAAACTGCTTGTGGTCAACTGGTATACCCAGGGGGAATTTCCCCAGCTTATCAGCATCAGCTTTTCCCTACCTAAATACCCCAAACCAGCGATGACATTCCAGCTTCACCGCATCAGCACCAGCTTAATTAATTTCATCAGAACTTTCGTAAACTTGCATTTTTTATTAATACTTTCAGACATTTCAGATTTTTAAGCAGTCATTTTAATAATACCTACCTGCACAGTTATCAGTCGCCTAATAGGCTTGACGAACTTTAATGAATAATTATCCGCATGCTTTTTTATAATAACTTTAACCAGCCTAACAACCCGATATTGGTTAACTTTTTTAGAACTGAATTTCAGGTTTAATGATTTTCTATTATTCAAATTTCTGCCGACTTTTACGATATGCACATGTGTCTACCTTTTCCCCGCATGCTCGAAGACGAAGCAGACATATGCCTGTATAGCCTACTTTTAATAATATAACTGCTTAGCCAGCGCAAGAGGGCGACTCTTGCTCGCATTGCGCCTTGCTCGCACGTAGCCGGTCATGTCATTCACATGACACTTCATGGGACGACGCATTCCATGTTACATTTCACCCCGACACATGTTTAAACATGTCTATTGCGACACATCGCAATTACATTATCGATTATTAAACCTTTAGTAAGGCACATAGCGTATAATGCACCCCTGCTTGGGCTGATCTGATTACTCGGTATGACACCACTCGTGATCGCTCACATTAAAGGCTCACAAGGCCCGAGCACAATCACTAGCAGTTTTAATCCTCGCGCTAACGAGGATTTTGGGATACTTTGCATTATAACGCTAGCGACAAACAAAACGACCCACGAACAACGTTCGCTACAGTATTACATATACTGCCTTTTTAACGATAACGCATATAGCACTGCGGCTTTAAATCGTTACTATATGTTTAGCATGTGTTGGACGAACTCTCCACACACCTGCTCGATTCGTGTTGCTGATTCTCGCTACTACAGCTCCAAACCGGCGGGACCAGATACACACATCACACTATTTTAATTAAACCACATTGTTTTAATATGTAATTTACGTAGTAATTTTGCAAAGCAATTTACGTAAATGATTTTGGTAATAATTAAACTGCATATTGATTGTATTAATTAAATATAAATAAGGTTGGACGACACACGTCGCAGCAGCATAACTTCAGAAGGTGTTAAGAGGATGGGAAAGGACTTTAAAATATTTTTTATGCTGCGCACGTTATGTTTTCGCCACCCAACCACCCTGTATTTTTCGCACTCTGTTATTGTTGTAATAATGTTGTTTTTGGTGCACTGCTCCGATGTGCCCGACAAAACCTCCGCTTTACCCACAAGTTAGCTAGGTTGTCACTTAGCCCGGGGGTAATGTGGGGACTGCTCGGTTTCGTTCACCAGGGGACGCATCTGACGAGAAGCAGCCCCCTGGCGAGCGCTACTGACGACGCTGAGCCATGAGGCTAGGCCCACTCACACTTCCACTTGCAACTCAACCAGCGGGCTAGACGGACGTCTCGTCCTAGCCCCGCTCAGCTCAAGCCATGAGGCTGCCGCCGCGTTCAACATTCCAACATTCCATTACCATCCTGGGAGCCATCCCAGACAGTGCACAGCAAAGTTGAAGTTATAAGCAATAAAGCATCAAGAACCATCATCAAGTCAATCTCAAGTTATTTATCTACCGTCGCCCAGACGGGAGTTAGAATAGGCTAGAAACTTCAACCCAAGTTACTTCGTTCTATCATTGGATCGTCCTATGAATTCCTTCGACCTATTAAGAGTCAATGAGGCGAGACTTCGACTTTTCACAAGTGGGAAGAAGACATTGGAGGCCTTACCACCAGTACAGGCTGCTCTCTGTCAACACATCCGCAGGTCAAAGCTACAGGGCAGCTCTTTCTGGAATCTGTCCACCAGGATATCCCAGACTTCCATGATTGGGGGTGGCACTTGGACAACCGTCGTTGGTTGCCTTTCTCGATGACAACAGCAAGGAATGTTCCCTTCGTCTGCATTGTGGCTGTGCAAAATCATGCACAGGTAACTGCAAGTGCAGCAGAGCTGGGGTTCGCTGCACAAGTGTATGCAAATGCGAAGGGAGGGGGAGTGAGTAAATAACGAGGATACATAAATTAATGTTATTTCAGTCACACTATGATATAATCATATTACAGTGTATTTGATTTAAAGCCCGTCAAATAGTGCTTGGTAATAGGGCTAATCTTGTTGATCAATAATCTTGATCTATGTTGAAAGGCTAGAAGCAGCCTGTGTTGATGACTGATGTCATCGTTATATAAATATTCATGAATCAACATGATCAGTCTAATTTCTGTCACAACATCCGATATTATTCACACATTTTTGTAGGAGGGTCCTTAACCTAATTTTCATGATCAAAAGTTTGCTTTGTCAAGATTAGAAACATACTTTGTGGCAGAGTAAAATACAGATTTTTCAAGTGTAAATGTTCATGAATCAGTATCTAGTAACAGAAGCTGATCATGTTTGTTGTTTACTCATTACATTCTTGTTATATCAGCGTTTTGATGTTTATGTCATTGATTTTTTGCATGTAGTGACCAATAATCTAGGATTTATATTTAGATATTGAATCTTTCGATATCACAATCCCATTCGACTTTACTTAACAAATAAACATCAAAATTAGAATCGTTGGTGGCGAAATATTTAGAAAATTGATTATTATATAACAGTATAAGACGTTTAGTTTGGTAATCAAGTTATTGAATGGCGGCCATCTTGTATTTTCCACTATGTCAGTCTCAGCTATGATTACTATTACATATGCACCAGTGATTTTTAAAATCTCAGAACATTTTTTTTTGTAATTATGCGAATTTTACTTGTCCAGTAGAGAAACTCCTTTTTTTTGGGTGGCGGCCATTTTGAAATGTCAAATATGGCGAACCCATTGACACTCGGCTGATTTGAATTCAGCAGGTCAAAAACTAAATTTCATGCTTGCAGACAAATGTAAAGAATTTAGTTTACCAGTAATCTGAAAATTTGTGTTTTTGGGTGGCAGCCATTTTGAAATGTCAATTACGGCGACCCCATTGAGAATCGGCTTTGTCTCCCGGAAGATTTAAAATCAGCAGGTCAAAAAACTATAAGTGTGCAAAATGTCATGCTTGTAGTCGAATGTGCACAATTTTTCCCTAACTGACCCGACTATAGCCCATGCGTCTGCCATGACTGTAGTCACGTGATTTGCACATGTGCAGGGCCCTGGTATAGTTGTTAAAGCATGCCTGGAACGTCCGAGCTCTGGTACTTAGGTTTCTCACCTGTAAAGATACTCTGTAGTGGAGAGCATCCGTGACCACCAGGACAGGAATTTCGAATCCTATGTCTGCTGACCAGTAGCAGCTCAGCTCATCTCACCCTTTTCTACGTCCACTACTTGTATGTGCACAAACCTAGAGCTCTATTCACTCACTAGTTGACTCACTCAGACCCTTATTTTAATTACAATTCCTTCAAATACATGACCAGAATTCAAGTTCTGTTCACAAAAAAATGCATACATGTAAAGATTTGAATTAATTGATGGTATTAAATCAAGATAAATGTTAAATATATAATATGAACACAATATAAACCATACAAAATTAAACACTGTGAAAACTGACAGGGCTACATATTAAATATAGCTATATCTTTTATTCAAAATATGATGACTGCCAAGAAAATTGAGATTGTGTATACTCTTGTCCGTATAAAACATTCAATGGCTATTACCTATGGCTATATATCTGAATGTCCACACGAATCCTAATCCGTCCTTATTGATGTATCTGCGTGCGCCTACTCAGCTGAACATAATGTGTCTGTCACAAAACAAAGGAGTTGGTGGCCTTTTTAGTACTAATTATATTTATTTTAATTTTAATACTATAATAGCTTCTACTTGAATAGTGTAGACCTACTCAGTGTATTTGGTTCAAGAGATATCTCTTTTCTGTCATTGAGACTCAATATTTTTGCTTTGCAAAAACTGTTTGCATAACTCTCGGCAAATACGAACAAAGAGCAATCTACAATTGTTAAAATGTAGTAGGCATTGGCTCTGACAGTGTACTTAAAACATTTTGAAGTATGCCCAGTTGTTTTTCTGAATCTTATACGGATTTTATTGATTGACTATGTGGATCAATGTCAGTGGAAATTATGTATATGTCGGGTGATGGCCCTAAGACCGCTTCCTCGAATGGACTGCATATCAGAGAGCACATATTCGAGACCGCATATCGGAGACTGAACACCGAAAACAGGACACTGCATACCTGACACCACATAGTGCACACAGTATACCGGACACCGCATACCAAAGACCTCATACTGGACACAGCATACCGGAGACCGCATACGAGATACTACATGCCAGAGACAATCTTGTGTCACTAGTGTCTGTACTTCAGACACTGGTCTTCATCCCCTGACAAGCTAATAATCACCACCAGGGTGACATCATACTGTTTCTACTGTCCCTTTGAGATGTGTGTAAAAAAAAACCCACTTTTAAAATGGTGGCCTCACAGAGTGCAAAATAACCCTATTCATGTTATTAGTACTGCCGCTTTTAGACATGAGATAAGAATATCTAGGCTGAATATATGCTGTAGGCCTATATTTAGTAAACATTATGCTTAGTCTATACAATGAAAACTAAATAAACATAAAATTAAAAGTGGCGTACTCTTTGATACCATCAGGCTGATATCAGGCTTGAATGGCGCGTACCGAGTGTACATATTCCCACGTCTTAAAAAATGTCCTTCCAAATACAACTGGCCAATCATTAGCTCACGCAAGGCTTGTGCGATTTATGAATTGCTGACTGCTAGTAGGCAGGCGGTGATGTAACAGACGACAGAGAACCCTGGTGTTTATTATTAGCAAATGCGACTAAAAATATCAATAGAACCGATCCCAGCTGAATATTATGAAGATATTTTATATGTTTTTGGTATATTATTTACCACTATAAAATTGCCATTGACTGTTATTCTCTATCATTTGTATGTATCTCGTACAACCGCCACATACCAGTCCGAAATGTTAAAACGAGACATACGAGGTTGAACTAACGTGAAGTTAAATAATGAAAACAATTCACACTCATTGACATTTAATCACATGATTCCCACATATATACAATACAATTTAGTTTGGGGTCAGAATCTAATGTCTTTAATAAATATCAGAGTCAGCTATTTCATTTTTGAAGTTATTAATCGAAACATGGGAAGTCTGTTTCACCTTAATGTATTTGTCAGTGTGTTTACCAGATTTTGAGTATGCTAGCGATATAAAATATTGAAAGTGATCGGAAAGTGAGGTTAATAATATACCTGCAATAGAGTTACTCGAGTTTTTAGTTATTGTACATAAAAAATTATCTATTAATGTTGCACTAGAATTTGAGATTCTAGTAGACAAGTGTTGTCCATCGTCTGCTTGCAGAAAATATTTAAAAAAAAACAGACATTATTTGTACAATCACATATAATCACCTATGAGCTCATACAGCAATGGTCATGAATAGCACGGGCCGTGGCAGCCCTGGTACATCGATATAATTTTACGGGAATATGGGTAGCCAACTCTGTTCACTGGAATTATACTACATATATCAGTGGGATGCTTATGTTCATAAATAAATTCCCACGGGAATTTGATGGTTAAAATATTTCAACTTAATGAACATAATCAGAATAGACCACAGAATAAGAAGAAAATGATGGAGCTCGCAAATGGGTGTCAAAACTTTCTTATCAGACTAAATTATAAAATTTTAAAGTTATATCTTCATCGATAGTTGAGATAGATACAATATTATTTCAGACCATATTTTTTCGGTATCAATAGATGCAATAGTACAAACGATACATTTATTCGACATTATTATCAAAAGCAAAAATTCAAAATGGCCGACATGAAATCATTGAAGTTAGCATTTCTTCGTCAATAATTGAGATCGAGACGGAGATTATTTCACCAAACCATATGTTTTCGGTAGTAAGGAATACAATACAACAGATGATACTTTTATTTTACATCATTAACATGCAAAATGGCGACCATCAAATCACTAAATCATATATTCATCATTAATTGAGATAGAGACGATATTATTTAACCAGATCTTAGGTTTTTTGTATAATGTAATACAATAAATCAATAAAAATAGCCGCCAAGAACTTTATTATCACATCTTTGTCAATAATTAATATAGAGACGAGATTATTTTACCAAATCACATGTTTTTGGCATCAACGAATCCAGTAAAACACATCATACCTTTGTTGGACATCATTATATAATTTATGTGATGTTATGTTATCACTTATTCATCCAATGTCTCAATACTAGCAGAATATATGTTTATGTATAGTACCCATCACCCATCTGCATAAATAAATAAAGTATAGTATTCCCATCGATTTACTCATTTATTAAAATAAACACACATTTTTAGTAACACACCGGCTCTGGAATCCGATCAGTGTCAAAAATCAATAGTTTGCTGTGATACATTGCATAGTGCTTTGTGGTACATTGCATGGTGCTTTGTGGTGCATTGCATGTGGCGTTGTGGTACATTACATTGTGCGTTGTAGTACATTCCATTGTGCTTTGTGCATTATGGTTCATTTTTTGTTCTTTGTGGTGGTTCCATTGCATCGTGCTTTGTGATACTTCTTCTGGTGCGTTGTATTTCTGTACTAAAAAATATAGATACATTTATACAATTGATCAAAATATGCAATATAACATTCTGAAACCGCCAATAAAACCAATATTATTTTCTTTGTAGCGGTATTCAAAGCGGAGACATCGGGTAAATGTGAATAAGGTCTGATGGCACATTATTCAGTGATGAGGCATTTTCATCACGTCCTCTATTATTTCTGTAACGGTAAATACAGCATCCTGTTATTATTGGGATAAATAACAAAATCAGAAAGCTACATCCAATTGCTAATCCAATAACTAATTCCGGGCCAAAAACTCCATGAGTCGAGCCTTCATTGTAGCGTAGATGTCCCATTAAGTGGTTGTAATTTCCTATATAAATCTACAAAACATAATAGCGCCATTCATTTATTTAAATGTGGGTAATGGTAACCGAGATCAAAAAGATAATTATGGGAACATACTATTGTATTATTACTTACACACGTAGCCTTAAAATTATTTACTTGTGAATAAGGTAGATGATTTGATCTGTTATTAAGTTTAGTATCGTGCAACAAAATTTTATTAAACTTTTAGTGTGGTTGGGTTTGTATGGTTGAGTCATTTGTTATAATTATTACTGAATAATAAGCACCATTTATTAATAATTTGATAGATCAGTAAAATATATGTCTGTTTATAGCATCCTGTGTTTTTGTTTTACATAACCAAATTATGTATTATTGTGTAATTTGCTAAGAACGCTTGTCTTTTGTCACCCTTGTTTATAA
Source organism: Flabesymbios commensalis (assembly GCA_964017125.1). Classification (NCBI taxonomy): domain Eukaryota; kingdom Metazoa; phylum Annelida; class Polychaeta; order Terebellida; family Flabelligeridae; genus Flabesymbios; species Flabesymbios commensalis. Next base: position 3,703,147 of record OZ024907.1, on the reverse strand, counting down.
TTTGTGTATTGAATGGATTCCATATCATGCTTTATATCTTTTGAACACATTATAATTGTAACGTGTTAAGAGGAAATAAAAACATTGCATGATATGCATCGGTTTTTAAGGTTTGCCAATTTGAAATGAGATACCTTGCTTTACTATGAATACAAAAATACGATAAAATGTAAATTTACTAACAATTACTTGTACAGCTCCATGCTTGATATGCCCGTGTGCTCGTTGGGCTGGTCGTTCTTTGGGTGGACTACATTCCAGACGATTGTCAGTCACAATGATTACAGAACATGTCTCATTACCAATCCAGACTGTGTAGTCACCAGATGTACAGCCAGTTAACATATTACTGCCCTGGAATAGAGATGCAACATGTGACATTACTAATACTGACTGTATATCATTGTCCTCGAATAGAGACATAATATGTGACATTACTAACACTGACTGTATATCACAGTCCTGTAACATAACTGACACTGTCCTGGAACAGAGATGTATCATGTGTCATTACCAACACTTTCTGGTCATAAAAACTACCCTGGGAGGGATGTGACGTTAATAAGTGTATGTATACAGTGTACAGGAACTTACCACAATATTCCCTGGAATAGACAGTAACTCACATCACCAACATCAGATAATGTTATCATTAAAAACACATCGATGTAGCATGTCAACTGTCATATATTATCTGCATGCACACCTATGTTACAGGCATACACACGTTGATCTATAACGTAGGTATTCAAATGAAGTGGAAAGAGCTAACTAAGACATTTATGATGATCCTAAATTTAAATAAACCCTTTGGTCTCCATAATTTATGCAAAATTAATTCAGCATTGTAAGTGTTAATCTTTTTAACATGTTAATCTTTGCAATGGAGCAAAATTAGATGTACTTTTAGATCTACATATAACGCAGGGGGGGGGGGGGTATCATTGTTTGGCTGACCTATGTTATAATACTATGACTTACTTGTAGTGACAAAATTTCCCCTCTTCCATAATCCTTAACATCCTCCTAAACCTTAAATGTTGGTGATCTGGGTATAACCTGCAGATTGTATTTTCTTGTGTCTTCATATGTATCCAGTCCGTCAAATATTAAACCCAAGTAGAACTTAAAACCTGAGAAGTACAAACACATTAACAATATCTGAATGTGAAATACAAAAGATTTAAAGAATGTCACTATATGTGAAATAATATTATATAAACCATTGACAAAATAAAAGTTGTGAGCCTGTACTGACGTATTACACTGCTATGTCTTCTTATTGCATGCAATACTAATATTTACATCACCTTCAATTGATATACTATCCAGAACTTCTCTTGAATCATAGTCAGAGTAATCTTCGCTTTCTTGTGAGGCTGATACATTGATAACTGGTGTGGGACATAACAGCATGTCATACTTGTCTGGACCACATGGCTGAACAAATTGAATGTTTGATATAACATTTAGTATCATTAGTTATATGTAGCTGAGTGTAGATGAAACAAATTAAATGCTATCATGAAAAGTGATTTGTTGTTATTGTCACTGAGTACTATCCTACCGATGTCAGTTGCTGCTCGATCATGTTGATTTCTGTATTTCTGACAACATTCACCAGGAGTATAGCTGTATGAGTCCAGATTGACTCCATGAATGGTCGATAACACCCCACCTCTGTCAGCGTGAAATATGACACAGATGTCAGATCAAAATCAGGAACAATGCAGTTTTACGTTTTTGCTACTGCGTTGGACAATATAACATACATTGTAGGATGAATCAGGACAACACCTTGGTCAGTATCAAATCAAACCCAAATGTGTGTCCAGCAGCTACTTACTTAATAACCCTTAATGTGGCAATCACGTCAACAGTTTTTAGCTTTTCCGTTTGTTCTTCAAAAAAGAACATGTATATGAAAAATGAGCCATAAATTTACCAGATAGATTCAATTTGTACAGATATAAGTTATTTTACCCACTTGAAGTTTTAGGTTGCGGTAGCGTGACACAACTTCAACTTGAAAAAAACATAATTATAGCGCTTTAAAGGTTTAAAAATTTCATAACAAAACTAAGGCAACCTAAATTAACCATTTGTATTGATCAATTGTAATAAAATGGATACAAAAGGTTTAAGATACATCAGCATATTTTTTTAAACGTAATGCATCGTATTACTTTGGTATGAATTGCCTGGTCAATACCACAGCTCGTAGTAAAATGTAAGTGATTTCGTTATTTTTGTTACTAAGTAAAGCTTAAGTAAGTTCGTTATTTACGTTACCAAGTAAAGTGTAAGTAGGTTCGCTATTTACGTTACTAAGTAAAGTGTGTAAGCTCGTCATTTACGTTACTAAGTAAAGTGAAAGTAATTTCTTTATTTACGTCACTGTACCAATTATGAGTAAATTTGTTTACGTTTCTTAATAAAGTGTGAGTAAATAGTTTACGTAGTGAAGTGCAATAGTGGTGTATTATGTTACTAAGTGAAGTGTAAATGTCGTGTGATAATAATTAAAGTGTAGGTAGGTAAATCGCGTATGGTACAAAGTAAGTATGTTACTTACGTTACTAAGTGTAATTGTGGTGCTTTACTCACGTTACTAAGGCTGGCAGAGGTCGTATGTGGTTGACATGTGGATTAGGTTTGTAACTAAAAATCATCTTTAATGAAATTTGTAACCCATTAGAGTACAAAGCCAAAGGTAGATTGTAGTTTTCAGTTGTATTCACATAAAGAGGCGTGGATTGAAATATGTATCGTTTCTGTATATGTAGTTTCTGGTCACTTGTGCTGCAAACAGGATTTTTTTAAAATAAGTATGTAGTTTGTGTCTGAAACTAAAAGGATATTAGCAGGAAAATGTTAACATTTCGAAATATTTTGAAATATATTCACATTTTTCCTTGCGTGTCAATAAACAATTAAATTACGAAATAAAAATACCATATAATGTTACATTGTTACTCTTAAATATTATATTCTTAATATAATTATAAATGTATTTTACATTCAATACTCACAAAATCTACATTTTTTAGCAAACAAATCTAGGTATCGTTAGAAACACACGTTTTTTCTTGCAGTTTGATACATGTCTTCTTTCCAATAGTAAGTGTTACATCCCCACAGCCTGTTGGTGGACAACGCAATTCCACGGTGATATTTGTACCTCCAGCGTAAGGTCCAAAGATTGGTGTGACGTCGAGAATATCTATATTATCTGTTTTAAATTCACTGGATTCAGTAACCGGTATAGGTGTAGTAAATATGTATGTGTTTTTATCATATCCCGTAGTATAGGCATCAGTGGACGTTTCAATAATTTGACCGACGCTAGTAGATGTATCAACTACAGAACAGAAACATGATAACATGGTCAATTGTTCAAATAAATCATGTAAATGTACATGCAATATCTAAATTCGTATCATAAGTTTAGGCAACACGATATATGTGTGAAATAGGTGAGCTATGAAACACGAACTATGATCGAGAATGGAACTGGATTTATAGCCACATATAAAAATGGTTCATATTCGATGAAATACTACTACTAAACATATATTATACGTGTCAATGGTAAGTATATACTATAATATCATAGTATTATAATATTTCATAACTCATACAAGCTGTCATGTGCGTTGTTGTCTACAATATTGTATTGAAAGACAAGTTGCCAACCAAGCTTTATGTGAGATGTGTCATTCTTTGAAATCTCCCGTCTTTACCCGTTGTAATCAGAACTTATTTGAATTTCTGTGTCTCTCAGCTCAACCTAGTTTGCCGAGAATTTCGAAGCTACTATATTGAATTGGATGATATAACTTACGATTGACAGTAACACTGGCTCCAACAGAAGATTCATAATCATCATCAAAAAGACTCGACACAAAGAAAGTATATTCGGAGGCAGGTGGCAAACGTGTGACTGTGAAATTGAAACCAATAATAGAGAAATGTCGATCATAGAAATCACCGTCAACGTAGATCTCCAGCTTGAAGGACTCTGAGACTTGAGGATTCCAATTGACATGGATTGTTGATGAGTTTAGCACCGTCACCTCCACCCCTGTTGGTCTCTCCGCAGCTGGTGATTATAGGATCATATATTATAAAATTCACACATATATGAAAAACAAGCAGAACACGTCCCCAATATGAAAACTATATATTGGACAGTCAACGAATGAAAACTGACCAGCGGAATAGACGTGATCAGAGGACGCCATACGTTACCCCACAGATCCCTGAAGAGAGATTGGAAGCAAAACGATCCATAGTATCGCAATTATATGAAATAAGAAAGGTGACCCCGATTACTGAAGCAAAGGTGCATCTTGAACAGGACAATATTTATATAAATAACGACAAACTATGTTCTCCCTTAAAAGTTCATGATTTCAACTGTGTTTTTTCATCGGATAATGGAAATACTGATGTAGTGAGTAAAAAAGGAGGGAACAGCCTATATTGATACATTTTCAAACCCAAAAACTGCATCCGCAGCCCACAACACTTTAGTTTACAGAGTACAAGAAACAGGTAGAAAATATGTCAGTAAGGATTGGATTAATGACGGGGAACATGGCACTGGGCGACTTGTTATGCAGTACCTAGAAGAAAAAGGGTTAAACAATGTGACAGCTGTAATAACTAAACAGCTCCGAGGCCGCATGGCAACAGTTGTCAAGCGGTCTGAACTTATAAATAAAAGTGTACAAGATGCATGTGATCACCCAGCAAGCACGAGACGTTGACCCAATCTTGGGTTAATGTTGGGCCAGCGTCGAAGACGCTGGGCCAACATTAGTCCAACATTAGGTCAACGTCTCGTGTTTGCTGGGCAGCTGACTGCCAACAAGAAACTAATACCCACCCCTAAACCCACTCACCAGGCTGAAAATGCTCAATTAACTGACACACAGACCCCTTCCACTTCGGGTACTGCACGTGCTCAAAATGACATTCTTGAACCTGCTCAACACAGCCCAGTGTCACACTCTACCCCAATTAACAACACACCAGCCACCAGGAATAACAACAACTCGTAAGCCGGCTCATTTACCCATCAACAGCAGCGTCCACGGGGGCCGCCTGCTCGCTGGGGTATGCCCAGACAGCCACCCCCGGCTTTCTGGGTTGGTTTTAATGACCACAGACTCCCTAGAACTGGCTGGCCGCGAATCAACAGACAGCACCGACCAGTTAATCCCCAAGTGCAGAGACAAAGTACGACCCTCCACCTCGCCCAGTCTGCTCACCCTCCTGAGCTGATTGATTTCTCTAAAGACGAGATATATTAATTATTAGTATCTGTATATACCGTCACATCTGTCACCTTCAAAAATACTCTGTATATTTCCACCCGTTTACATTGTAAACAAGCAGGTTTTACTCTAGAAATATACTTTCAGGCTCGTCCTCACAGCTGAATTAATAGCTTATTAAAAATTCTACTTCTCATTTTATTTTCATTGTGTCTATCATATTTTAAATATTAATATTCATTGCAATTCCTTCACCAGACCGTTCTTGCACTGCTCAGCTCAAAAAGAAAATCGCTATATTCCTTTTGTCGTGTATATTGTTCTGTAAATATAAATATGTAAATTATAAATATATTGTGTGCTGACTTGTAATGGTTGACTTTGAAGCACCCCGAAAAATTACTGTCCTCATTAAATTATATATGTTTAGGTTTATTAATATTCAAATTGCGAAGCTACCAAATACTTTTCAAATAATTACCTCGGCTCTTTTTCTACACGAGAACCCAGAAAATAACGAGGCGTTGCACCGGCGCTGTGACATTTTCTGTGACGTTGGTGTAACATCGGCTCGACTTTGGGTAGCCTTTTCGTGTTTTCTGGGTTCAGCAATACTATATATATACTTTGAAATTATTTGCCCCGGTAACATTTTATTCAAACACTCACTCCTCTCTGTCTCGCACTGTTAACAATTTTGCAATGTATACAACACACCCATATCTTAATACGTGTGTGTTTTTTGTACATCCACTATTATTATATGTGCCACAGTTTGTGTGTCACAATGGACCTGTGACCAGTTTGTTTTTCTTTTTCTTCATTTTTTCTTTCCGCAATTTTATGTGTGTGTATTTTTGTTATTTTGACATACTACTTGTACCTATATTTTGCTCCTTGAATAACCTCCTAAATGACAGAATTGATATTTATATTGGTAAACGGCACGGTATAATAATAATTGCAAAAATAATAATAAATGTCAGTGACTGAAGATATGCTATCGAATTACGGAGGTTTTGATGAAAATTCTCTAAATAATATTATTGCGCCAGACGGCAATATCAATAAGGATGATAACAATGATTTATATGATTTAATAATACATTATTTCTACTATTCAGATGAACAAATTCTTTCGCACCTAAAAGAGAGAAGGCAAAATTTCTCAATCTCAAGTATGAATATAGCTTCTTTAAATACAAAATTTGATCAACTAAAAATATATGTAGAATTATTGAAAACCCATAACTGTGAGTTCAGTATAATTTGTCTACATTTATCACTTTATAAGAAATCTGATATCTGGGAAGGACAATTTATAGAAATATCGGGCAGCCAGTAGGAACGTAATATTATAATAGGCAACATTTATAGACCACCGAGAGATACAAATGCAAATTATCATACATTTATCGAAAAACTTAATCCTATTTTTGAATTCGTTAACAATAAAAATTGTGAATGCTCCATTTTAGGTGATTTTAACATAGATCTTCTTAACCTTTTCACTACCATACATGACGGAAATTTCCGTCGTCATTCGTCAATGAACGTAACCATAAAATGACACAAATTTTCGTCAAATATATACTACATTTATGTATTTTTCGTCATTTGAAGCTGGAAATTGCGTTAGCAATTCCAGCTTCAAATGACGAAAAATAGAACTCGTACACCAGTATATCTGGATCCTGGCATGCACCCCGGCCTGGAAGTCAAAGGGTTAAAACAAACGAGAGACCAATATTCAGTGAATATTTAGATAATATTATAGCACTCAACTTTTTTCCTAAAATAACTTTACCTACTAGATTTTCTCTCGTAGATCCCTTTTTCTTACATGTTCTGTATAGTGCTATAAAAATACAATAGAAGAGGTGAGGCTATTGGTCTTGGACATATAATAAATAGGGAGGCATGGATTTTGTACGGGGTACGTAGTGTAGGGGAGTATTATTTTGTATACATTTGAGACGAGGTAAAAACAATTTATAAATGACGGTTAAAATTATACAGTGCTGCTCAGATAGAGGTGTTAATAATTTATTAACGTTAATATAATGCTTTAGTGATGTTAACATCCAATGTGGGGAGGGGGTAATATATATTGTAGGAGATAACGTTTTTAGTACACAGTTTTCTGGGAGTAGGCCTATAATCCTATCAAAACTCCACCCGTAAATTATTCAACATCACTTCGAAAACGCCGACTATGCCTGTTCAGGTGTAACCACCCAGAATAACCCCTCTGAACAGTATCCGGGTATATTCTAGCTATACCTGCATGCATGGGTCATTCTATGCACACTGTACGTCTGGGCATTTGTTTGCAATAAAATTCGAAAAAGATTTTAATCACATTAAATTTTGCTTGTTAGCTTAATGAAATTGCATTATCTAAATTTAGCAAAGAAATTCTGCATAATCATTTTTTTCTCTTCAAAGATATTCTTTGAAAATTCTAATATTATCTATCTATCCATCTGTCTTTTTTTCCTAAAAGTGTCTTGTTTGATCTCCGGTGTAAATTTAAAATACAACGTTTCCTATGTGTTTTATTTCTACTGAGTAGGTTACGGTACCTTACTACAATGGAACAATAATGAAATATGTGTCGCACTACCACAATAGTCTACCATGCAGATATCAGGAAGGTTCGCTACAGGGCAGGTTCACCACAAAATTGGAAGGCTCGCCACAACTTTGGAAGGTTCGCCACACCTATCATAGGAAAGTTCACCACAATTTTAGAATGGATTACAAAAGCAATGAAAATGAAAATAATTCAGAGGGTTATAGATGTCCGATTGCAATTTCAATTTCAACAAAATAACATTGTTTTTATATCGATATTAACTTTTTTATGTCTAGCAGATGATAAATACTTACCCTGTGATGTTTTAACATAATTATATTAGATCTGGACATGTAGGCCTATTAGATAAATATAGGCCCTAAAGTTGTGTTGTCGTAATTATGGGGATTTGAATAATTTACAGAAGGGCTTATATTATGCGGAATGCTGTATGGTATATATGATTAAATGTGAATAAATTATTTGTTGTAACAGTTACTTAACAAAACATCTTTTAACAATATGGCCCATATTCAATGACAATATTAAAATATATCCAGGGCGGTTCATAAGGGGCCGACCATTTAATACCAGGGGGGGGGGGGTATGTTTTTTTCGTAAAAAAATAATTTGTTCACGACATTGGCAAAAAAAAATAGTTTGCTCTATAGAGTGTGGGAAAAAATAATTTGCTCATTTATGTTTAAGAAAAAAATAGATTGTTGGCAGCCAGCAGATCTTTCCAAATCTGTTGAAAACTGCCAAAGAAGGCAAAAATTCCCTCGCTCCGCTTGGTCAAACGTCTAATGCGTATAGGTATTATACAGGCACACTGGAATGAGCATGGGAAATAACACCTGACTTTTAATTTATGGGATTAAAGGTCTAGTCAACTGCTAAAGCTTGCAGGACATGAATCTCCCAGAATGCAAAATTGCCCGTGGGTAGGCCTAGGCCCTATATCATAAAAATACTAAGATATGCGTTTTATACCCACTGCCGCATTAAGAGCAAGTTTCCAAATCATAGCAAGTCGATATATACTTGAGTAACATCTATGAGTTAATTATTCCACCAAAGCTCTTTAATAGCTCTGGCTCTTAGCTGGGTGACTTTATTACTGCGGGGATTGCGAAACAGCTGCCCCAATAATGTGTATTGACAGGACAGCTTTTTCCTAAAAAAATTTACACTCCGCCAATGTTGGTTCAACGTTGTGCCAGCATTGCAGACGTTGGTCTAACATTAAAACAGCATTGGGTCTATGTCTCGTTTGAATAGTATCTTGTAATCAGTTTAGCTGCTGACATTAATGCCGTCAACCTGTACTCTATCTGCTACTGTAGGCCTACACGTGACCGTCCCACGTATGCCCGTTTCGCAGTTGAATGGATCTTAAAAACAAGTCCTTGAAAAAGTTTGTCTGTGATATCTCAGGAAAAAATTTGTTTGTTTTTGCTCGGGGGGAAAAAATGTTATGTTTTCTTGTTGGAAGGAAAAAAATAATTTGATCAGGAAGAAAAACCATACCCCCCCTCCCGGTATTAAATGGTCCGCCCCTAACTGTTAACTCACAGATAGAGCCGCTCGTGAAATGTCAACGGCTTTGCTGAGTTGTGAGTCTTTGATTGATTCGCTCCTCTAATACTTGCGAAATGACAATATAATATTAAAATATATCCAGGGGTTTAACTGTGAACTCAGATCACAGCATGGTGCCTTTGACATGCAGGTTGGTGGCGGACGACAAACTGAAAGGATCAACGTGTGGCCTACATACACCTACAATCAGGGGCGTACGCCTATTGTTTTAGTAGGGCGTCAGAACCAAGAGATAAACAAGCTCGAAAAATACAGTAATTGTGTTATAATTAATGCAAATAACAACAATGTGCAAACAATGTGAAGGCATTAAGACATAACAGCTATTATGCATATGTGATTTAAACCGTTCTGTGTAGAACTGCAGGGTTGTAACTGCCACCTGGTGAATTGCAGATGTTGTAACTGCCACCTGGTGAATTGCAGATGTTGTAACTGCCACTTGGTGAATTGCAGATGTTGTAACTGCCACCTGGTGAACGTGTGTCCGTAGTAACGGGGTCGATCAGAAAGGGGGGGGGGTAGTTTCCGGTCTTTTTGGCCCGCCAAAGTGAAAACTTATAGTCACTTTGACTGAGTGAGTGGTTTCAACAGTTGTTCTGTTGAAATTACGCTGGCTCATGTTCGGTGTATTGTCAGGTGACAGACCAGGAATTTGTTCACAGTAGAACCTCGCTAATACCGCATCATTGTAAGATATTCATTTGATGTTATATGAATCATTCTTGTAAGCGTTATTACCAGTAATACAATATGGCATTATATTGGATTTAAATCCAGTCATAATCATTGATGGATTATTAATTATTTGATTAATAATTGGTTAATTAATCGATTGATTACAAGTTGCCGACTTTGTCATTTTAGTGTATTAATTCGAGTAATTAATATATAATTATTATCCTAGATCTAGCTGCATGTAAATGAAAGTAATTAATCGTAATTATTCTCTTATATTTATAGTCTTCCGGGAGAGTGATGTATTTTCCCTTCGCATGATTGGTCTAGGCTAGGGTGTAGAATGACAGGGTAAGGTTGCACAAATGTCATACTGTTCACTTGGTATGCATGTATATAGTTCCAATCATATTTATTATACCATTGAATAATAAATATAATGTGAAATCCAGTTTTTTACATTATAAGTAATAGGAAATATAATAATTGTGTCGTAATCGACGATTATTTCCTGTGGTTGATCCACGGTAATGATGAATTTATATTTGTTTAATAGCAGCTCGTTTTTTTGATAACATTTGGTAATACTTGTAGATAATATTATCTTCTTCTCCTCGCGAAATTGGCGAAAATTAAAACCACGCGAATATTACCAAATCTTCATTATATCTGATCCATCAGATCTACATCAAATCCACCTAAATCCGGTGCTAGTTTGAACTTGCAAAAAGTTGAAACAAAAAACACCTGCAATTACAAAGATGAGCTATATACGGCGCCATTGACACTTTTCTTTCTTTCATTTTTTTGTTTCTTCATTTTAGTCTATTCCAGGGGGGGGGGGGGGTCTGCAACCCACTGCATATACCAAAATGCGTTGTATTGTTGGCTTGACCAATTAGAGCCTTGTTTTTAGGGCGATAGATATAATATTTTACAATGAAAATACTCTCAATAATTCACCATGTCCTATCACTCCACGCTCACATCATCATCTGTATATCATTCATCTCATCAATTAACTGCACTGTTTTTATCGTATTGAAATGCCACTTAAATGACTGTCACTTAAATGACTGTTAGTCCCTGTCAAAATGGGACGTACAGTAGCAATTATATACATGACTCAGACATCTATATGTATACCATATGAGTAGTTCACTGGTCACGACGACGGGTTCCGATAAATTGATTAAATAATATTTTTCTCATTACCAGCGTGCACAGGGGCGTAGCCAGAGGGGTTCTAGGGGTTCGGACGAACCCCTCCCCCTCTTGGGGCACCCTTACATCTTTGACGGGCCTATTCTGCTCCCGATTCTGCCACTTCTGCGTTGCATTGATTTCCGTTGATTTGAATCATTCAACATTTGCCACGTAGGCTACTATTAATTAAATGGCTAAATATAAACCCATTCATTTCATTTATTTTTTCATTTAGAAATTTTACTTCATGACAAATGGTCACTTAAATTCCACGAATTTTTCAGGTTTGTTGTCGTAAGACTTGCAAAGAGTGCTTACAAAATGATTTTTTTCAAGAATATATATAGGCTACACACCACAGCCAGCCTCTTAATGCTCTAGAGGGGTCCGGTGGCATGCTTTTCTGGAAACTTTTGAAATCTAAGGCTTCAAATGGTGCATTGCATAGCATACGTGGGAACAAATATGGACTTTTTTGCCGGCGCCCCCCTCCCCCTCTGGATCCGCCACCGGCTGCCGGAGGCAGGCTGTTTACTATATATTTCACACAACTCGCCACCGCCACAGTTATTTAAGCTGCACCATAACCTCCTATAGTGTATAAATCTCATCGATGATATTTAAACATGTTAAACTACAAACTAGTTGTTTGCCTTGGATAATAAATAATAATACACTTTATTTTATTTTAGTACATTTTATTGATTTTAAGAACTTGTAATTTTATTATTATTATTTTAAAATAGGCCCTATGTTCCCCCACGCACATTTTTGTAGACTTCTTGTATGTTATGTAGATAAGCCTAGAGAATCGATTCCCATCGAAGTATATTTTGTAGCAATTAGAATTTTCTCCAGAGCAAAGTGCGATTTGAATTGACTATTGTTACAATGGAAACAAGGCGCACATTGTGATAAATTTCGTTCTATATGCGCCATACAATGGCACAAGGAAAACTCAGCACCCTTACCCTTATGTAAGTATACTATCAGATCGTTATCTGCCATAATGAAGTTATCCAGCGCTTTGCAACACTCAAGACTCCCGGGAATGGTTGTTAAGTTAGTCACATGGTGTATGATTAGCCTTAGGCCACTATGATTATTTTCTCTGTTTTAGATGAGAAAAAATCTAACTAGGGAGGGCGAGAAAAAACATTGAAGAAAACGTTGGACCACTTTCAAAGTATAAAACGTCAATCCTTGACGTCGTCCTGACACCAATACGACAAGGCGAAGAGCTGGTTATAAACTCTATAGATTCCAGATGCGTATTAACACAGACACCATGATTCTGGTTCAAAAGTCGTATTCATTTCATCGCCACTGTGTAGAACACATAAGATCACATACAGTCAAATCGTCAGTTTACCCTGTCTAACATGACAGGGAAACACAATACGTAGTTTTCTAGCTTACTTCACAAGTTAGGCGCGCACCACTCTCTGGTCGCCATCGCTCGACCTTTTATATGCGACACAATCATCATATCTAATAATGATTACAACATGGATTTAACATCTAATCATATATAAACATAATCCAAACATTGAGTTAACATACATTTCGTGGCTGCCAGTGACTCACTCTGTGAGTCGGCCTCTCTTGATGGATCTTCTGACCTTTGGCAGACCATCCTGGACAGTCCGGTAACGACTGAGTCCAATCATACTCCAATCCATAATGGATTGTTGTTTGACGGTGTCCGATTCTGGCCAGGTCAACAGTAGTTATCATCTCTGCGTTTGCCTACTGCGTTAGGCATGCATGAGTTTACATAGGCTCATCCCTCAAAGGTAAAAAACGGATTATGCTATTTTAACTCCAACTAACACTTATAAAATTATGCATGGACATACAACAGTGGTACACGGAATGGGAGTAAGATGAACATTTCTTAATTAACAACAAGTACGCTCACCCCTGGATGATGAGTCCAACAATGATAGTACTTTTACGTAAGTCAAATACGACCAACGTGTGTAATAGTGATGGGTTATTTCTATACTGGTATACAACAGCGATACAATCATATACAACATAGATACACAACAATGATACATTACTGAGATGCGCATCACACAACGTTACATGATTGTAGGGACTACACTTGATCACCTGCCCTCTCTGGTCGCGTGATTGCGATCCAATGGGCTCCAGCTGTTGTAGGAGTTGGAGGTTTGACTGCCTCCTTCAGGAGAGCACGGCGAAGTTTCCACAACTGGGCTGCCGGACACTTCCACCATAGCAAGAGCGCACAACCAATGACTAGACCGCACAACCAATGACTAGACCAACCGCTGGGCACCCGAGCATTTAATTTTTCAAGGGTTATGTCCTCAATTTGTGGTAATGCTTGCCAGTCCGGGTGCTCGAGGCGTGTTTGTAAGAGATCTTGCGGTACAAGGGTGGATATATTCAATGGCAGATGAGTAACAATAGCTGGTGTTATTGCTAGCCGAGTCTGCAGATGGGCCACCCCTGGGAGTGTCCAATCTCGACCCTGCACTCGACAGTCAGCAGCCGCTCTTAATATAAATATGCATATTTCCATATTTTGTCGTATTTCTGGTTTTCCACGACAATGTATGGAATATCCCTCTCCGTAGGTACTAATAGCATACATGGCAGGCGCCACTTCCTCTGCATACCCCTCAGGGTCTCGAGCAGCGGTAAACACACAACTGCCTCGTTGAGTGACGTCACCATTCAGTATACCTCTGGTGCAGAAAAGACGACCCCTGCCGTAAATCAGACCCGAACGACAGATGGCCGGCTCGTTCCCTACGCAGTCGTGGGGTTCAAATATTCCGCCACGTTACGTATCAACAGCGACATCTTCGGGTGTTTGTACCTGGAGGGTGTGGCCCGATCCATTAACAGGAACCGACCACGAACGGATATGGTAACGAGCGTACCGTATTTTGTCCATCAGAGGCAGTTGGGCTGTAAACACCAAACGTCGGGTCTCTTCCCACACTGGTACTAACGATATATGTTGATAATACCAAGCGAGACCCGGCGAAGACAGACCAACGCCCTGACTATTGTCTAGAATCAGCATCAGCTCGTTAGGAGGCAATATCTCCTCCGTTAGCTGTCTCAATTCTAGGGATGCGCGTTGGCGCTGATAGCGATCAGATTCGCGCAGCCAAAGATTATGTACACTCTCTAGGGCAGACAAAATCCGATCAATCTGGGTGCTCTCTTCCAGAGCAATTAAACTGCCCACGAACCCATCTAATACACGGCGGTAAGCTACTAATTCAGCGTACAGCTCCTTGGCGAATTGTTCAACAGCAACGAGGTGTTGGCGATTGAGACTTACCTCAGCCCTTGTCTGATTGACCACCAATATCAGTTCGTTGGTGGCGTGGACAATTTTTGTTTTTTGGGCTTTGGTGATGTGATGTTTTAACTGAGCCACCTGGTTCTCTGTGGCTGTGCCGAACAATGTAGCTCTAATCTCACCCACAAAATTGAACACACCTCGTTTAATTCGTGTGTTGGGAAGCATCTCCGAGGGAGGTGTCATCGTAGCCTCCATGTCGCGGATGCGCTGCTCCAAAACATTTTGAATAGTTGTAATGGGTTCCCAGTTTTTCTATGACCAGTCTTAATTCATTCAGACGCTCCTCCATGCGAGGCTCGCTCCTGGGAGCGTCTATGACCACTAAGACTGTGTATGTCCCGCGGCGCATGTGTATGTCCGAGGCACAAGTAATTAACAGTCCATCATTCAACAGGTGTGGGACGTCAACATGAAGGGCATCTGTGCCGCGTGACATACAGCTAACCAGCAAACGCACACACGGAAGTTAGCAACTCGCATTTTGCACGTTTCTGGTGATCTGGTGACGGAGGTGAGCAAAATCGTAAGCGTTGTTTAGGTGTGCGATGTAACATGTATCGACCGCGCTGTCGTCGATGAGGAACATCGGGCGCAGGGCGTTTTATTGAAACCCGGCCGTCAATTGCCCAGCGGCGGTTGCGGTGACATAATTTCAGAGGGGTACATTATCTGGCAAATTAGGGGGCGGAGAATTTGTAGGCTGTTTGACGGCCCATCCTTCCTCTCGGCGAGTTAATGTCAACCGACAGGGGGAGGGGTTGTCCTGTGGTGGGGAATCCATAATGTGGCGGTCTAATTATGGGAGCGCCACCGATTACTGCACGGGGGCGACGCTGAGTACGGCGTGGCGTAATCTCACCCCAGTTGAGGTGGGGGTCCACTAACTTTACTTTTTCGCGATTAGCGAAGCGAAGTTTACCGCTCTGTTGTTGGCGGAGCCACAGGACAGGACTTCGTACTCGCACGACCTCCCACTGCGGATCCCAGCGGCTAGTTAATGTTAATCGCTCCTCCGCTTTGAGTAAGACAGTGTCACCAACATGAATATATTACGCATCGGCGCGGTTCGCTAATCGTTGCCTATTGTACTTACGACTATCTGCTGTGGCATGGTCGTGCCGTCTGAAGAGCTGATGATAAGTCATGCAGGCGGTTACCGAAATGATTGGCGGTGCGTGGCTGTAATAGCCGTGTCAGCGTGTTCGAACACGGCGCCCATAAAGTAAAAAGAAAGGGGTGTGACCGGTGACGTCACTGACGCTCACGTGGTATGCCGCAAGACAATCTCCAAGCCGATCTTCCCAATCTGGTGTGTAATTATTCACAGATTTGGCTAGCAACTCTTTTAACGTGCGATTAAAACGCTCGGTTCGGCCATTACTCTGCGGGTGAACGGGGGTGGTGGTGCGGTGTTCTACGCCCAGTTGCTTCAAATATGTGCGCCAGGCTGTGGGTTTAAATTCCTGTCCGTTATCTGTAATTAGGACTTCCGGTGCACCGTGACGTGGTACGACGTGGGTCGCCCACGCCTACGCTAGCGTTTGTTTTGTCTTTTTGGGGAAGCGCTTCTGCCCACCCTGTGCAATGATCGATCAATGTCAATACATATCTATTCCCATTATGAGAGGGGACAAACGGGCCTATCAAATCTGCCCCGACTATCTGCATTGGATATGCCGCTAACGGCATCTCACCCATCGGTACATGATCTGTACGACGTTGGTGAACGCGGCAGACTGGGCACATTTTTAACAGCTCGTCTATCTCACGTCGCATACCTGGAGCCAAACATACGCCTCTCGCAAACGCGAAAGCGTTTTGCCTGTAGCCATGTGTCCCACTTCCTTGTGGGCTCTTTTAATGACTCTTTCCCGGTAAGCCGCAGGTAATACTAGATGTGGATAACAGGCTGAATTTGGGGAGGGGAGTGATATGCTGAATAATCGGCCTTTAATTATTGTATAGTCGTCACTGTCCTCGGTGAGCGACTGTAATATGTCAGGAAACTCTTTGTGCTGTGCTTTGCTGACCTCCTCGAGATCAAGGCCATCGTACAGTAATGGCAACACATCAGCAGTGTCCTGCTCGGGGATGGCTGTGGGGTCCACCCAGTCATCGCAATCGATATTATGTATGCCTGTCTCTGGGGGACAGGGTTCTAACCAGGCCCTTTCAGCGTGTCGGGCCGACACGCTGATTTTCGCTGCCGCTACGCTACTAACATTGCCGACACGCTGCCGATACGCTGAATAAAGAGCGACGCGCTGCCGATACCCCAGAAATAATCGTGTTTTTTAATCCATTTGAAAATTGCGGAGCTGCCGTATCCCAGCTGACGCAATACTTGCCTAATGATGCGCCAACTTCGCAGAGAGCCGGCCAGCATTAACGCATCATCCCTGCAGCGACTCCTGTTTTCTGACTAAGCAGTAGCTGTGACGTCCTCAGTCAGGCCGTGGATTGCTGTATTCGTCTTAACCGAAAAAATTGACGTTTTTCAACATAGCGATGACTGCGAGCGATCTCGACCCCCAAGCCCGAAAAAATGCCCATAACTTTTTAATAACTGTGCGGAAAATAAGCTCAGCATGCGGTCTCGTAGCTGAAATCCTACTAATTCTAAAAATCACTATTTTCGACCTGATTATTCAAGGCCAAGTCTTAGATATGACCGTCCAAAGAAATGTCCCACGATTTTGTATAGAGTCAATCTGTGGCTGAAACTTTCAACCACGCTGGGACTGTTTAGCAGCGCTAAATGCCGTGACCGCCATTGGCTGATTGCCAAATTTCAGATGCGACATCATAGGCTTATAGGTGGGTTGCAGCAAGTCACCGTGGGTTGCAGCGGAGCTGGCATAATATCATCTACGATGCTTTGCTTGTTAGGGTTTATATATTGCGTGAATTATTTGCACCATATTGCAATGTATCTACCAACTCCTCTATATGATACAACCTAGGCCCATTAATAATTTAGACAGTGTATCTCTAATACTGATATGGAGATGTGTAAATATATACTATTCTACATATTACTAGCTTTAAATAGCTGATGCTATGTAGGCCTAATCTAAAAGTAGGAAAAACGAAAGGTGCATGTACATACAAGCTATTGCCGTGTATCTGGAGTGTGATACATATTGAATAACCCTTTCAGTCCCACTATCGTCCACTTGCACTAAAATTGCTCCCACGGCATAGTCACATGCATCGGTATACAGTTTATACGGCCTATCAGTGCGTGGGGCGGTCATGACATGGGAGGAAGGTAATGTTAAAAGAGAAGATAACAACCAGCCATCTTTTGGTTTAGGATTTATTCCAACATGTTTCGCTTATAGCTTCATCAGGGCAATAGGCAGATATCAACATGACAAGCTGGTTTTATCAAGCCTGCGGCATTGTGACATCACAAATGTTGCTAGGCAACCGATCAATAGTAGGTTAATAACAGTGAAATGATTTCAATAGTGACGTGTTATAGTCTATAAATTGTAGTCAAGTAAAATGTTTATTTTAATCGAATCAATTTGTTTTTAAGAAATGATCTTTCTGATTGAGCATAAATGTTTATTATAAATCGAATGAAAAAGTTTTCTAATTTACAGGTGCCTGTGTGCGGAGTGTCTGCGGAGTGATCAGACTTAAAATGTTACATGAGATGAGAAGTAGTTACGGGAGGCAACCCAAACAGATATATAGCACTGTTTAATGTTTATATCATATATGAGGCTACACTCCGCGGGTCCGGCTCCTTCCGGGGGTGCCGCGGAGGACGACGCCCGTGTGCGGAGCCCTAAAAGCTCCACACCCGCGCGCCGCCCCCCCGCGGGGGTGCTGCTAGGCCCGCGGAGCCTAGCCTCATTTCTTTAGATTCATTTTTATTTGTTTATTTGTTTTATTATCAATAAAGTGTTTTGAGTATATGAGACAGCATTTTATGGGTATTCTTTTTTTATATATCAGGATCTGGTGGTTATATACAGGGTTAGAATCTGTGAAATGGTAGCCATGCGGGTGGAGCGCCTGCCAGGGACAGCGAGGACGATTATTCATGCCTCGCTGTCCCCCACAGGCCCGCCCCCCAACTCATGTCTATTACCAACAAGATATCCATATGTTTTTTTTATTTTAACAAGTGTGAATCACAAATATACATTGAAAAAATAGCTATATGTGGCATATGCCGTTAATGAGACTGGTATAATTGTCCGGTGAGCAAAGTTGTTACGAGCAGACGTTCCGCACGAAACGCGCGTACCCCAAGGGCGCGTAGGATTATCAGTCCTCCGCGCCCACAGGGCCCGCGCGGGTCGTGCGGCCGTCTTAGTTGAAGGTAGAGCAGATACTAAGTTCAATGATTTCTCCGGTCATCATTTCTGTGCGGAGCACCCGGAACCGTTTATTAAAACAAATTATATTTTTAATAGAGCTTTGCTCAATGTCACGATTTAAACGATATCGATATGTTTTTTCAGGAATGTTTTTTGATGTGGGCTACACTTGTTTTGGGAGTTGTTTCAGCCTTGGCAGTCGTGGTCGTATAGGTGCACTTCCTGGGGTACAGGGGCTGTTGCATGGGCCGGTGGGGAAATGTGCATAGGTTGGTCTGGGAGTGGGTTTATCGTCCCGTAACCCGTACCACGCATCCCAACAGTTTCATTGTCAAAACTTGTAGACGTGGATGTCTGGTACGGGTCAAGTCTCAGATTGATGTCCACTGGGTTGCGGTTGGGAATTTGGTCCGCCATCAGGGTGTTAAGGTCTCTTATGGTGGTACGCCACTCGCCAGTGGCGTTCTGTACTACTACTTTGGTCGAATCCCTCGAGTAGGTAATTTCTACATTGTGAGTGCTCCTGTCCCGGTACTGTTCTATGTTGATCCGTCTCTTCTCAGCTGTGGTCTGAGTCTCCACGTTGGATGTTGCTAGTGGATCCGTGGCCATCCCTATAGATGCACTTCTTTTGCCGCTGTTAGTGGTCGATTTTGATCTATGGCGTTCCGATCTTGCTGGGGCGGGTGCCGGTGACTGCTCCGGTTCTGGCGGGTTGGGTCGCAGACTGCCTTGTGCCGCGTGGTGTGTGCGCGGAGGTTGAGGGGGTCCGCCACTTTGCTGCGGAGGAGATTGCGGAGGGTCTTGCTGTTGTGTCGGTGCGGATTCGTCCCTGGAGACGGATCCCTCCCTTGAAAAGTCCGCCATCGTGTCATGCGGATCTCTATTCTTTATGAGTGAGATTTTATAGAGAGCACGCCTCCTCGTTTCTTCATCCTCGCTAGTGGCTGTTGCGGATCCTGCTTCCCTCTCTTCCGTGGCTTTAGGTTTAGGCAGCTTGACTATCAGGCGTTTTCTGTTCGGGTCTGCCTGGCTTGTAGCAGTGCGCTTCTTATCCGTCTCAGGCGTCGGCCATTTATTTTGGTGGTGGGTTCTATAGGTGTGCCTCTCCAGGTCTCTCTGCCTGTTGCTGGCATACTCGCACATGTCACAGTACACTAGACTAGGGGTGCCCTCCCCATGTACCTCGTGGGCGTGCCGCTTCATATTGCTTTTCTTTAGAGTTTTGTCACAATCGGTGCAGTGGAAAGTCGCCATGGTTCTGATGTGATTTGGCCAACCTCTTGCCTTATATAGTCATGTGTATGCGTAGTGTTCGCTCCGCCGTACGCTTAGGGTGGGGGTGTGTGGACCAATCACAGTCCTTCTGGTGGTGGGGGCTGTCGGTAGGCGTGGTGAGTATCAGGCGTGTACGGTCTTGGGTAAACTTTGGCGTTGATGGTTCGGGGTGTGTATGTTTCTCGCCTCCTGATGTCAGATCTATTTATAGAATCTGATAGTCTATCTGGGCTCTGCAGTTTGCGGAGTGCTGGAAATGTCTATATGTGTTTCTAGCCGTGACTGACAGTTGGTAGTGACTGTCACTATGTTTATTCATCCCTTTGAGCGGATTCTCTGAATCTAGGATATCTATCCATGATTTTTCTTTTACTAGGCGTTTGAATGGGTCTTTTTCATAGTCTAACAATTTAAATGTCCAACTTTCACTTCCGCACACACCATTGAAGTGTGTGGCTACAGAGCTTACTGTGTTTCCTCTTCTGATATCACCGAGGTGTTGAAGTAATCTTGTACGTAATTTGTTTTTTGTTTGTCCCACGTAGATTTTATTACATATACCGCACTCGATCGCATAAATCAGTCCAGATGATTCACAGTTGCCCGGTCTTGTGTAGTAGTTGATATTGTTTGAGTTTATATTCATTCGTAAATGATTATCACATAGTGTGCAGAGGGTGTGTAGTGTTGGTTTAGCTTTGTGGAACAGTCCTAGTTGTAGGGAATTGATCATTGATTCTGTTTCATATTTTATTGTTTCTGGCATTCTTTCAATATGGTCTTTGAAATTGTATTGACACTGTGAGCATCTAATTGAGATTAAATGTTTGCACCAGACTGGGTAGATGGTTGTGTTTAAGCAGTCTCGTTCATGCGGGTGGTCCTTTAATTCAAGTGTCCCTTTTCTGTATTTGCGGATGAGGTTATGCGGACTGATTAATTCGTTGTATAACTCCGGTACTTGGCATATGTGGCAATAAATAGCATATTTGTTGTGTATTTGTTTGCAGTTCTGTACCGATCTGTATCCTATTTTCGTTAAAGTTGATTTGCTGAGGATCGCTCTGCCGCTAGAGAGTGGGTGACAGTTGACACAGTAGTTCCGGTCTATCTCTATTTCCGCCTCCCGTATGTTAAGGTTATGTTCCGTGTCGTTTCTAGAGTTTTGGATCTCAATGCAAGCTTTTACAAGTATGTCTCTTAAGTTTTTTTCTTTTTTGAGTGAGATGATAATCTCTACATCCAAAATGGTGGTATGTTTCTCTATTATTTGTTTGATGTTTTTGGCCCCTGGGTGGTATGTTACAACACAAATTATTTTTTTCTTTTCCGGTCGGTCTATATTTTTATTATTGTTCGTTTTATTGATAGACTTTAATAGATGTTTCCTGTCCATATTCCTCACTTTTTCTATGGTTGCGGTTATCGGTGTTGCGGAGTATCCTCTTTTCATCATGTCCGTGCGGAGTTGATCCGCATGTGTTAGGTATGTGGTAGTTGAACTGCAAATGCGTCGTAGGCGTAGACATTGGCTGTATGCTATACTTAGTTTTTGGTGCAGCGGATGACAGCTGTCCACATATAGCCTTTTGTCCGTGGGCTTAATGTACGGTGTGCTCACTATTTCATCTTCTGTGATTGTTAAAGTGGTGTCCAGGAAATTTACCTCCATCCCATTTACTGTTTCCATTGTGAATTGTATCTCTGGGATTATTTCGTTTGCTATTTCTAGGATGTATTGTGCGTCACATATTTCATTACATTCAAAGACACAGATTATATCGTCAATGAATCTAAGCCAGAATGTGATTTCAGGCAATTGTTCAATTATTTTTTCCTCTATGGTGTACATGAAGATGTTTGCGTATGCTGGGGCCATGCGGGTGCCCATCGCTGTTCCTTGTGTCTGTATGTAGTGGTCTCCGTTGAATTTGAATATGTTGTTTTCCAATACCAACTGGGCTAGGTCAGCTGCTGTGATATAATCTACATTGGGATCTAGGGCGGCTCCCACTGTGCGGATGCTGTTAATGCCTAGTCGTTGCGGAATGTTAGTGTATAGACTGGTGACATTTAGTGAGATTATTCTAGTGTTCGGTGTTAGTTTAATTTTTCCTAAGTGGTTCATTAAGTATCCCTCAAGAATGTGGGTAATTTCAGCATTAGTGGTTGGATTTTGTAGTCTACCCATGCAGATATCCATTCTGTTGGGTGTCAAAAACCCGACATGATTGGGCGTCCTGGTGGGTTGGTTTTGCTGTTATGGATTTTTGGTAGAAGATAGAATTCAGCCTCTCTTGGCGAGTGTTGAGTCATGGCTTTTTTCTCAGCTGGTGAAATTAGTCCTTTTCCGGCCAATTCGGATAATTTTTCAAACGCTTCGCTTTGAGACGGTCCCCACACAAAATGTGCGTATTTTCGTTTCAATTCTTCGTGAGGTTCCGCTATTTGCGCATAATCTGGTAAACATTGCAGGTAAAACCCTCTCAACCCTAGGACTGATCGCACACCCTTTAAATCCCTGGGTGGGGTTAGCTTGGCAATAGCCTACACTTTTTCTGGGTCAGTATGGATCCCATCCCGATTTACTATATAACCAAGTAGTTTGATCTCACCTAGGCCAAAGAAACATTTTATTGATTTTAAAGGTAACCCAGCCTCACGAAGGCGAGCAAATACGAGCTCTAAATGCCAGTGCTCCTCCTCGCTAGGGCTATAAATGACTATGTCATCTAGATAGACCATGACAATGCGGCCAATGAGACCCGCTAGTACCTTGTCCATCATTCTTTGAAATACTGCGGGTGCATTCGTAAGTCCGAATGGCATCCGTAAAAATTCATAATGGCCTAAGTGACATCAAAATGCTGTTTTTTCAATAGAGTCTTCTGCTACGGTTAATTGCCAGTATCCGGCCTTAAGGTCCAAAGAGAAAAAAATAGTACTGCCTCCCACTTGGTCAAAAATATCTTGAATTTCGGGAGGGGATACTGATCGCCAATGGTGACTGAATTCAACCTACGGTAATCCACACAAAACCGCGTAGAGCCGTCACGCTTTGGGACCAGCGTGATTGGGCTCGTCCAGGCCGACTCACTCGGCCTGATTACATTTTCAGTCAACATATCAGCGATCGCCTCCTCTACAAGTTTACGTTTTGACAGTGGAGTGCGATATGACTTATGGGAGAGTGGTTGGTTTTAATATGTATGGGAGAATTCGAACAAAAACCATTTGGCTCACCTTTTGCTGAAAATAGGTCTGCGTTTTTCTGAATTACCTGGTTGATCTGCTCATCCCCAGTCTCTGGCAATACGTGACCAAGGCTAGCCTCGAAGGCGTGCTCAATGCGTCGTATTGGCCACTCCCTTCGATGCCATCTCAACACATTTCGACCGAAATCGATTATGCCTTGGCCATCCTGTAATGCATCTGCTCCCAGCAACATTTTGTACGGCAGGTCGCCCAAAACCGTAACCCGGATTGGCTTTGCTACTCCTTGGATTTTGATTTCGGTAGACCCTCTGACGTCCAAAGATGCACCGGAGACGCCTCGCAACGCTGGGGCGTCAGCCAGGAGCCTGTGGCAATGAGCATGATCCGCCAGTGTGTGAAATATGTCTAGTCGTAGGAGCGTACAGGAGGCTCCCGTGTCCACCAATGCACCAATGGACAGGCCACCAACCTGTAAATCGACCATTGGTCGACCTGACACTGCACCTACGACTTCTGTCCGTTTCCCGCACGGCTTTGGCGGCACTCTCGGCGCATGTGGCCCACGCGGCCGCACCCGTAGCAACGAAGAGTCCATCTATAGACTTGTTCTGCAATGCCTCGTAGGTTCTTATCCATAACAGATACATAAAGTTCAAATTTTGTTGTTAAAGAATTTAGCTGTTTACGGGTGATCTCAATTTCGTCATAGGTGTGATTAAGCACAGATGCAAATTTCGCTTGATTGTTTCCAATTTGCTGCAAAGTTTCTTTAACATTGTCAATCCCTTGGTTACGAGTGGTGACTCCGGGTCTGTCCTTTCTTGAGAATTTGCGAACAAGTGGGGGTGCTGCTGGGGTAGACACGTATGTCCCTGTGGCAATATCAGCGGCTGGTGGTAAAGGAGGGTCTGCTCTCACCATTGGCGTTGTAGGAGTAGGGGTGTCAGGCTGAGGAGGGGGAGAGGTCTTGTCCGACCGCTCCAGAGGAGGCCTAGCAGTAGGCGGGGCCATCGGAGGTGATTCCATGGTACCAGGATCAACCATTCTGCTGCTCTCCTGTGATTTCTCCTTTGTCCAATTTATGTCAGCAGGTACATGTTGTAGCCATGACCGATGTAGGACCTTATCCTGCCCAGTGGGCGTGTGTGTAACCCAATAAGTCGGATGACGTGCTCGTTTCACAACCCAACGGCTATGCCACCTTGGTGTAAATGTGGACTGCTGTCCGGGTTTTAAAACCAGCACATGATCACCAACTTGTAAGGCCACGTCCTCTTTCCGTTTTGCAATTCTCTGTTCATTGTCTGTACGACTTTCTCTTAGGTATTGCTGGATAGTCTTCCAGGTGTGTAAGAGAGTCTGTACTCTGTCATTTGTTGTATCATGTCCGTCGTTAGAATTTTGACATGGTAACCTATTTACCCGCCCATATAACGCCTGAAAAGGAGTGAACCTAGTGCTGAGTGCACTGTATTACGATAGGCCACTAAAGCAGGTCTTAGCTGAGTTTCCCATGATGCGTTTTTTCTGAAAGTCAATTTCCAAAGCATTGATTTAAATGTTCGGTGGAATCTTTCAATTTTGCCATTAGACTGTGGGTGGTACACAGTTGGTCTATGATGTTCTATCCCTAAAGATCCAAAAAGCGCAGTAACATCTGCATTGCAAAAATTCGGATCCATTATCTGATATTATGACTTCCGGAAATCCGTATTGTGGGAAGTATTGTTTAATGAGAATCTCAGCTATGGTTTCCTCACGTTTATGAGCAATTGGGTATGCGTCTGCCCAACCAGTCAAGTGGTCAATGAGCGTGAATAGGTACACACGACCAAATTTAGAACGACCAAATTTAGAACATTTTACAGGCTCCACATTTAGCAATATTTTTTCTAATATCACCACACATGCCGGGCCACACATAGGTTTCTTGAACATGATACAAAGCACGGGCAAATGCCCCATGTCCAGCTTGTTCATGCCTATTTTCAATCACTTTTTCTCTCCATTGCTGTGGTAAAATAACACGTGGATAGTGAGCGTGTTCATAACCTGGCCTCTTTACAGACAATAAAATACCATCATATATAATATAATCATTATCTGTAGCAGCCAGCTCAATTAGGGATGTAAACTCCTCTTTTTGCTTGGTAATTAAATCCTCTCACTTGATATGGTCAAACGATAGAGGTAGTTGCCACGAAACAGTACAAATAGATGTTTTATCAGGAATGCAAGCAAGACTTAGCATATCTGCTCGTACATTATCAGTTCCTGCCTTGTACCTTATCGGCGCACCAAACTACGATATTTGAACAGCCCATCGTTGTAACTTAGTATTGGCAATTTCTGATAAGAATAATGACTTTAAGAGGTTTATGGTCTGTTATAATTTTAAATTTCGAGCCCCATAAATATGGTCTCAGTTTCTGGAGGGCATACACTATGGATAGATAATGCACAACACGTTCTACGCCGTGGTCATCTTCCTGCACCAAAATAGCTCCGATCTCATAATCAGAGGCATCGGTATACAATTTATAGGCACAATCTGTCTGAGTGTATGCCAGAACCACATCAGAAAGCAAAGCGGCTTTTAACTTTTCAAAAGCCTGTTGTCTTTCCGGTGTCCACAACCACTCAACGTTCTTTTTGACTAGTTCTAAAAGTGCTTGAGATATTTTAGCATAGTTTGGCACTAATTGTCTATAATATCCAGACATGCCTAAAAATGTCCGAATCTTCGATAGCTTGGTTGGTGTAGGTAGGTCTGCAATTGCTTGGACTTTAGCTGGATCGGCAGAGATACCGTCTTTCGAAACAATATAGCCCAGCAGTAACAATGAGCTTTGTCAAAACATACATTTAGCAGGTTTTACTGTTAGCATATATTTCCTAAATCGCTCAAGCACAAGACGAAGGTTTTGTGCTTGTTGTGCGTCATCTGCACCAAACACAACCACGTCATCTAAATACACAGCGAAACCATACCAAACCATGCAAAACACGCTCCATGGTACGTTGAAATATAGCAGGTGCGTTACAGAGTCCAAACGGCATCCGAGTGAACTCGAATAAGCCTTTATGACAAATAAATGCAGTTTTTGGAATATCAAACTCGGCAACAGGAATTTGGTGGTATCCTGACTTGAGGTCCAAAATGCTGAACACTGTGGCGCCCTCTAGTTGATCAAATACATCCTGAATTAATGGTAATGGAAAAAGAGTCTTTATAGTCTATTTGCCAAATGGCCAACCCAGAAATTGTGAGTACCCTAAGGTTTTAAGATGGAAATGTGATATATAGGGTCTAGAGACTCAGAAACCGTCGAATGCCTAATTGCACTGATTGGGCATTTTGAGTAATTAGCATCAATCCAAAATGGCCGCCGTGCACTATTGCTGCGTTATAACTTTTGATACAATCAACGTAGAAAGGCAAGTAATACCGCTATTTATTCTGAATTTCACCACAGAATTCAAATCCACAGACAAAATGTGAGTTTGAGGTCAATTTCAAGTGCAAAATAAATAAAAATAAGTGCGGAATCAGTAAAATGCCATATATCACACACAACTAAATTGATGCATTTTATTATCCATGCACATACAAAATTGATAAAGCAAACGACAATATGTAAATATGCTTATAAACATCTTCAGAAAATAAATGACAAATTACCCAGATATTACATAACTCTATTAATTGCACAGCTCTAGTAGAGTGACGTACCACAACCTGTAGGTACTAGCTTCATGTACATGACACCCGACACGTACGTTTATATCATAATTCGTGCGAAAACAAAAATGGATAAAGCAAAATTCATGATGTAACCATGTTTTTAAAAATCGTCAAAAAATAATAACAAACTACCCAGATATTACACATCTCTAATAATTGTACAGCTCTAGTATAGTCACTGACGTACTACAACCTGTAGATATCAGCTTCATTTACATTAATGTACTATATTAATTGTACAGCTATTGTTTATATGACTAATATTCTACAATTATTTGTAGGTACTAGCTACATGACACCTCAGATCTACATCTAAAAATGCTCATAAACATCTTCAGAAATAAAAGACAAACTACCCAGATATTACATATCTCTATTAATTGCACAGCTCTAGTAAAGTGACGTACTACAACCTGTAGATATTAGCTTCATTTACATGACACCCGACACGTACGTTTGTATCACAACTTGTGCACAAACAAAAATGGATGAAGCAAAATTCAAGATTTAACTATGTTTTTACAAATCGTCAAGAAATTTATGACAAATTACTCAGATACTACACTTCTATATTAATTGTACAGTTATTGTTTATTGACTGATATTCTACAACTTGTAGATACTAGCTACATGACACCTCATATCTACATCTATATTACAGCTGAGCTGATAGGTTGTGTGAGGCTTGATACATATTCTAATGATATTTTTCGTCCTCACAATCTTCATTGTCGTCATCGTCTTCATAATCATTATCATGTCGAGTGGTCATTGGATTACAGCAATGATCGCCACCTGCACACGTACAGACAAACCAGCCACTCTACAGCTACAGTTCATCTGATTACAGGCTTTCTCTGCACTACATCCACAGCTCACGATATCTAGCAACTGTGCTGGATATTGTGATATTGTTTTACTTGCTGGTCAGAAATGCTTGGCATAACCGCACCATCTTGAGTGATTTCCCAACCAAAGTTGGTGATGTCACTAGCAGCAGCTGGTGGTTTGTCCTTGTCAGCAGCCTTCCAGAGCAGCATCTGTAAGTGAGCTCTGAGGGTGTGGAGTAACAGATTCTGGCCAGTGGGAGGAAGATTCTTTAGTGCAGGGTTTTTTTTCCTTGACTTATAGACTCTGCAACGGGCATTGTTGAGAGAAGCTGCCTTCTTTTGACCATAGAAAGCTTGGAAGAATTCCTCGGCTGTCTTCTTGATTTGATCTAAAGTAGCATCTTCCCTCCCTAGTACTGTGTCAAGCCCTGCTATGTCATTGTTCTGTATGACCTTGAGAGCGGTTAGCTTTCCTTTACCGCAAGGGAATGACAGTGTCGCATCCTGAGAGTGCATACATGCCGAGAAGATCTTGGCATTTGGCAGCAAGTGCTTGCATTTTACTTGCTTCTTCCACATCCAGTAGACTGCCAGTATGAATACATCGCTATCATCACACAAGATACGGATGACACTCGCTCCTGCTGCTGCGGCCCGCAGCATGTAGCTGATAATTGTGATGTCAGCTTCATCATGCGTGACGAAACTGTCTGCTCGCCCAATCATATGAACGTTTCTTCCCAGATCAAATGTACACAGCAGACGACTGAGCTGTCTCTTGTTATCACTGTTCTTCATCACATGGTCTCTGCCTTATAGCGGAGTATTTAGATTCAGGTTAAATTCTGTTGATCCTACACCCGCTCTTCTCTGGCGCTCATGATCCTTGGCACGTGCAGTCTCATCATACCTGTCGTAGATTACATATGTCTCTCCTGGGTAACCATTAAGCCTCTGTTAGCAATGTCCGAGACTGTGCCGGAGACTGGCCACACCACGTGATAGAGTAGTTGGCTTGCATCCACTAACAAGACATCTGAATCAGGAGCATGTGCAAGTGGATAGCCCAAACGCCTAACCAAAACAGATTTGTCACCCTTTCTCAGACAGCCGAACTCATCAATGATAGATGATGGAACTGGACTGAGCTCAAACTGAAAAACATCACTGAGGTTAACACCGCGAAGCTGCCCCACAACAATGAGACGACTAAATATAACATCCATGTCATAGATCGCCTTACCTTTAACAAGGACAGATTTTTTCATGTTCTGCATGGTTTTAACCATTTTTTTTATTGGACGGTGGAAGCCTGCTGGCAGGGATTCAGCAAAAGCCTGCCTCTGCTTATCTCCAATGTAAACAGCATCGCGAACATTTACATCAGCGGAAGCTTTTTGTGTATTGTTGATGTTATAGAGTTTTGGGTCAGATACTTCCAGGGGATGAGAGCACTTGGTAAACTCATCAAACACTTTCTGTCTGTCATCTGCATCAAGCTGCCTTCTTTTTTCACCTTCCTCCTTGTGCTCTGCAGCTGTTGTATTGTGCTCCTCCTTGGCCTGGTCAGCACAGTACATTGTATCCATCGTCATAGATAGGCCTACATGGGAGCAAATGCTGAAGGAGTTAACCCATACTGCCACTTGGCCTGTATTTGTGAAAATACCCTTAAGTCCACCTGCACCCTTCCCCTGCTTAATGTAGGTCTGTTCACCAAACTGGTCTGATGGCACTGGTGTTCGTCCATCTGCATGACGACAGACGTGTGCTCCGTCAAGCAGATACTTCTTGGCACTGTGTGGAAGATTTGCCATCTCACGCAGGTGCCATGTTACATATCTCGCATAATTGAGATGCCCTGAGGCGAAGAAGTATGGCAGCATCTCTTTCAGACACTGCTGCTCCAAGAGAAAATCACCGTCATGCCATGAGCGCACAAACCTATGGGCAATCATTGTAGACTTGAGTAGGCAGTCAACCCACAAGCGTCCGGTTGGATGTGATCTTGCATTCTTGAGATATGTCATGATCGTTTCTGTAGCTTGTTTATCTTTCAAAATGTTACTCATTAGAGCTGCGACGATTGTTCGGTAGGCTCTTAGAGCATTTGGCCACGACTTTCCATTCAAAATCCCTGTGAGTCCACCAAATGCCGCCCCAAGAAGTACATCGAGACCACTGGCCTTCATAAGAAAACCAATACATGCAAGGAATGACTGTAGTGCGTGCATCATCCATGGTCTTAGAAAAATGCGTTTCCATCGCTCTTGATCACTCCATTTCACGAGACATCCTACAATGTATAGCTGCAAGTCAAAGGTCAGAATTGTGCACTCCATCCCAAAACTCTGCATGGCTCTGTCCATGTACGCCACAGTGGTCTGCATTGTATCTGGATGTGAAGGTGGCAAATCCCACAATGGACCAAACACGAATGGGGTCTTTGGCTTTGCAGGGATGGCTTCCATACGTCCTCTCGGACATTATATCCTCCCAATCAAATGGTTTTGCGTCAGACGTGAGCTGTTTTAGCCAAGCAACATCTCTGTCTTTGGCCTTTGCAAAACTAGTGGCAAGGTGAGCCACATCAGAAAGAGGAGACACTGTTTGTTTGAGATTTGGTGGGTCCAATTTTTTAGGGCCAGTGTAGTGCTCACATTGTTGAAATTGCTCGGGCAGGCAAAGTGATGCTGCCTCAGATTTCTTAAGGCGAATAAGCTTGAGATTCATCACTCCATTAGCCACATCAGCACGCCCCGCCTCAATTATGCCAGCTGGATGCTGAGTGAACTCTGTGACCATGGCATGTGTTCCCTTCAATCCGTTGGGACTGAAGACCATTAGATCGATGTTGTCCCCCCAGCCAAAGATTGGTCCAAGTTCTACTGTGAGGCCCAGCTTCTTGTGATATATATCAGTGTTCTTCGAAACATATGATGCAGCTGATTTGCGAAAACGAAGACCCTCATCATAGGAACTGACAAGGCCATGACTATTCAACAACTTGATAACATCTGAGCTCCCATGCTTGTGGTGCAGCTTAATACCAAGACCGATGTTTGTCTGGTTTCTTGCACCACTAATGTGTAGTTGAATAGTCTGAGAGATGGTAAGGGAGGGCTTCGTGACGTTTCCATCTGACACCAGGGCGGACACTAGCCTTAACAGGGTTTCACTAGTATCAGCAACAGTTTTGGAAAATGTAAAGTCGCTTAAGTCATATTCCCTTGGCTGAGG
Source organism: Flabesymbios commensalis (assembly GCA_964017125.1). NCBI lineage: Eukaryota > Metazoa > Annelida > Polychaeta > Terebellida > Flabelligeridae > Flabesymbios > Flabesymbios commensalis. Next base: position 3,671,803 of record OZ024907.1, on the reverse strand, counting down.
GATTTTCCGCACCTCTGCTTTAACACTCCTAACCACCTTTTGCAATTACAATACTGAGGCTATGAATTGTAGACATAACGTACATGTCGATGAGTTTTTTTAAATATTGAGATTTGACCTTGACCTTTAAATTGACCTCTAATCATAATTCTGCCTTCGGAAATCGATTCCTAGCATTAAAATAAGCCCAAAATGAGGTATTGCACATTTTTCTGTGTCTATTGCTTCAAAAATTACAGCTCATCCGTGTATATGGCGGCCATTTTGGATTTTTGCTAATTAGAAAAAAATGCCCAAAGTGTGCACTTAGGCATTCGACAGTTTTGGAGGCTCAGGATCACATTTCCACAAAAAAACCTTAGGGTACTCAACATTTCTGGGTTGGCTATGGATATGGTCCATTTGGCAAATAGACTAATAATTGTGACTGAGTTCAATTTTCTATAGTCCACACAAAATCTATATTCTCCTGATTTCAATGGAACTAAAGTGACAGGAGATGCATAGGGGGATGATGATGGCCTAATAATGCCTTGTTCAAGCATTTCATTAATTTGATCTTCAATTAATTTTCTTTTTGTTAACGGCGTGCGATATGCACGCTGTCTAATAGGCCTGGCATCCCCAGTTGGAATATCACACTCAATCAAATTACAAGGACTCAATGGTTTTGAAGGTGAATCAAAAACATCAGAAAATTCAGCTAATATTTTGTCAACTTGACAATTGCCTGTAGAAATAGAAATTTCACCATGATGTACTGAGTTTGGGCATGATTGCATGTGATATAATATGCCGAACCAAGTAAGAATCTCTGTTGGCATCTTCCCGTTCTAATTCATCAGCACCCAAGATAAATGTATATCCCAGATCTTTAACTATTAAAACTGTAATTAGCCCAACACTAGTTACATCAATTTGTGCACTGCCTAACGTTTCTAAATTATTTCCACCCAAACCACAGACAATATTTGAGGTATCTTTTATCACTGGTCTATGTGATTTTTCACAAATTTGTTAGTATAGTTCGTAGTGTCCATCAATGAAACTGAGGCCCCGGTGTCAATGAGTGTTGTAACAGAAAGTCCACTGATAGGTAAGTGGACCACTCGTCTACACCCAGTACTCAGTTTAACGGCCTGTCTCTAGTTGTCACACTCACCTGTCGATGTCTTGTGGTATGTCGACCGTTGTCATGTCGGGGACCGTCATGTCGTCCGTGGTGACCCCTGGTACAATCAAAGGTCCTATGGCCGACTATATTACACGTCCTGCAGATAGGTTTACCATCGGCATGGTAATTTGCCCTGCAGTCACGCTTCACATGGTTAGTGCGATCACACCGGAAGCAGGATCTTGTAGCAACTTGTTTTCTAGGTGTAGCAGAGGCTTGCTTCCTAGGTGTAGCAGATGATTTATATCCTTTCTTGGTGTGGCATAGCTCCAATTTAGACACTTTGGTAGCCAGCCGATCCAACCTGGCAGCTAAGACATCATTTGGCTCTTTAGTTGATTTTGTAGCAGGTTTGCTGACAGCAGCACATTGTTGTGGGTTGTTCTGCTTGCCAACAAGAGACTTGTATTCGAACTCAATGTTTGCCTTTTCAAGGACAAGGTCTGCTACAGCTTCAAGGTCTTTACCTTTGCCTTTCTTGTAGGCCTAAATAGCATAGGCCACCCAGGTAAAATCCAACCACACGTTTCTCCTCAACAGAGCCACGGTTGCCAGCGTAGGCCTGTTTAGCCAAAATCGGAAATCTGGAAGTAAATGCCGACACAGGCTCGTCGGTATGTTTGCGACATTGAGATAGCAGCTGCTGATAATGCAAATCTTTAGTGGTTGATAGATATGTCTCTGTAATTTTTTCTTTATTGCTTCCCATGTATTGACGTCCCAACTATGAACGGACACCCTTAGTTCTTCGCGTGCAGTATTTTTTATTATTTCCAACATAAAAGAGTCAGACTTACTGTCTGTAAATGTCACATCCAAGTCACGGAGCCACTTCCGTAATAACACTGTAGATGTACCGTCACATGTGCCTACAGCAGCAGCAGCAGCCTCCAACTTATGTAGTTTGCGTGACTCTGTGTGCTGTGCTGTAAGCGCTGTGGTCAGCTGAGTCAGCTGCTCTTTTGTGAAGCCAACGGTTGTAGACATGGTTGAAAAGCGTGTCCAATAAATGTAACTATTATTGTAAAATCCCATTATAATGCAGAAGATCACTGTCCTCCCCATATTTAGGAGAACTGGCAATAGCTCGCCAATTAATGTAACATCACGGTTTAGATTATAAAAAACTGTTACATTAATATCCAATATAAAGCTGGTCCTGTAAATATGTTTATTGGATAACATGTAGGCTAGATATAATATAATGTACACTATTAACACGTCAGTGTGGCACAAAATGTAGAATTACCACATGCTCACACAGCTACCAGACACGCTCTCGATCTCCACTTTCTAAAACTCTCTCCAGAGAAAGTCTCTGAATATGATTATATAAAACAGTGTGTCAGATCTTCCGAAAAATGCGCCCATTCACAGCAGAGCAATCTGGGCCGTCCGTCAATGAATGATCAGATTGCTCAAGCGTTGTGGACTGGGCTACTTACGTCAGCAACATTCCAGTGACGCACGAAGTAAGGCCAAAATGTAGAATTTTGAGTTAGATTTATTTCACGTACAATTAGCTATCTGCCATTGTAGATTGTGTGAGCAGAAATGGATACTAACATTATAGTCCCCTTAGTAAGGAAAAATAACAACAGAAATTAAGTTATATCTAACACGGCAATATTTAAAATAACATCACATGCTATAAAACAGGTAATATTAATTAATCATTATTAAAGAACTAGTGATTATTATATTAGCAATAACATAGCATGTTTTACGGTCCATTTAACGATTATTCGTATTATTAAATCGTAGTATAGAAATTACTCTCTGGTAGAATTGTCACGGGTGTTGATAAACTCACGCAACGCTGGAAACACTATACGCGCGTTGTAGAGTAAATGAAGATTTATACTTCTGGTGGTAAGCTCGGTCGCCGCAGCCGTTGACGTCATTATCAGAACGGACAAACTAACAAGGCCCAATGGGTCATAAATCATTCTAGGTATTAGCGATTTACAAGAAAAACAGAATAATGCAAGCTACAAAAATTATTTGTGCAAGTACAATGGTATTTGGTATTAATCTACAACGCCCAATAACATTATAGTTACACACACAACATGCATAATAAACAATATGTTATATAATTACCAATTCAGTTTATTACACATGGGGATCGGGGAACATAGGTATTGGGGAACATAAAGACTGGGGAACATAGGACCGTGGAATTTAAGTATCGGCGAACAAAGGACTGGTGCGAAATGGACGAAACCATAAGGTGTGAAACAACTGGGGTGTTAAATAACGAAATTGTGATACTACGAAATAGAGAAAGTACGAAACAACGAAAGTACAAATTAATGAAAGTACGAAACAACGAAAGTACGAAACACTGGGACATAGGTAGGCCCTCCTGGGGAGCATAGAGAACGACAAACATTATAAAGACCGTGGAATATAAGGATCAAGCCAAAAGTGCAAGACAACAGAAGTGAAACGTACAAACACTGGGGGATAAAATGTGTTGGGGAGGGGGAGGGTATTGGGGAACCAAGAAATCTGGTACATAGATATTGGGGAACATAGAACCCAGGATCATGGGTATCGGGGAACATGGAAACTGAAAGTGCATAACAAGAAAAGTACTAAAATAAGCGCAAAACAATAGACGTGTGAAACAAAAGATTGAAAAAAATGAAAGTACAAAACAGCAAAAGTACGAAATAACAAAACATGCAAAACAACGAAAGTATTAAACAACGAAAATAGGAAACAACGAAAGTGAGCAACAGCGAAAGTGAGCAACTGCGAGAGTTTGAAACAACGAAAGTGCAAAACAACGGAAGTACAATACAACGACAGTATAAGACAAAGATAGTGTGAAGCAATGAATCCACGGAAAAGCTGAAGGACAACATATTTGAAGTAAGCCTACTAAACAACAAAAGTGAAAAACAACGAAAGTACAAAACAACTAAAGTGTGATGGGATGTGGAACAACAAAAAACGATACTAAATCAACGAAACAACCAAAGTGAGAAACGAGGAAAAGAACTGAGATATAGGCCTACCGTGTTTTGCTGTGTTGGCTACTAGCTGTGACCTTAAAATATTAGTCTGGCCACTCGTCTGCCTACTTGACATAGAGGCATAAAAAATTAATGTCATTTATTACCCGGTAATATGAAGTTGATCAAGTGATAAACGTTGACTTGCATAGTTTCATGAACTGTAATGAATTGTTATGAGTTTGAAATCTCAGTTTAGTTCATGAAGTGTGATGAATGACAGCCCTGGCGAGTATGGTGTCAACTACGCATTAGCAAATTGAGACTTTTTGAGTTAGATTATCAACCACAGAATACATAATATTTTAAAATACCCAGGTAATTAGTTTCTCAGTTTTCTGCTCAGTTCTCTGTAATATTACGAGGGGGGGGGGTATATTTTTTTAATTAACAAAATGAAGCTTAACTAGCTTTCTGTGTTTACGTAAGAAGTAACCTCAGAAAAAATATAATCCTCAAGGAGAAGGGGATGTGGCGCAATGGCTGGAGCGGCTGACTGCCGCGCCAGTCATGCATGCGTCCCGGGTTCGAACCCCGCTGTTCCCGTGTAGGGTTTTCAGAGAAACAGCATTGTTTCCCCTTCTCAATGTGACTACGCGATCACGTTAAAGGCGGCCTCGTCGAGGAAAATTTGATACCAGTGTATCGACGGTAATTTCTCGCAGGGCCCCGCGCTGGGCGCTCCTCACACATAATCCTCAATCAAGATAATATATGTATTTTGAGAAGTTAATACATTTTCCTGAATAATTCGTGAACATTCATGAACATCAACATGAACTTAGTTTGTGAACATCATGAAGCTAGTTTAAGTATTGCTGGCTTATCTGGCTCATTATTATTGAGTTACTGGTCGTTCGTGAACAATTTCATGAACAAGGCTCGGGAGCTTTAGGTTGAACGTTCACAAATTTCATGAACATTACATTTGTTATTCAGGAACATTCGTGAATAGTTCATGAACACATTTAATGAACGTTCATACACTATCTGATTCAGGAATTTTTTGAATTCATGGTCGTTCATGAACTAGCCCTGGTTCATGAATTTTCTGAGTTTATCTTCGTTCATGAACAACCCTTGTTCAAGAACAAAGTGAGAGTTCATGAACAGAATAAGTAAACTGTTCATGAACTCAAGAACTTTCATGAAAGTATCAATTGTTGTTCCATAATGTTCATTAACCGTTTATGAACACGTTTATGAACGTTCACAGTTTTTTGTTCACGAACATCATGAACTATTCATAACTGTTCATGATCATCTCACTGGGACACATCTGAGATTTGGTATGGAAGGCATTAGAAATCACCAGGCTATCATGGAGACAGCTAAATTCATTTTTTGAGCCGCCCCCTGTGACCTTGAAAAAACCAAGTCGAGATCATTTATCTCCAACTTTAAATCATGAGATCAAAACTCACCAAGCTATCGTGAAAACCTTGAACGGATGAACAGACATAGATCTACGGACTGACGACAAAGTAAAGATGGCACTAATTACTGACTCTGCATCACGTGGTCTTTTATTGTGGGATATGAGGAATATAGGTACCGTGGAACATAGATACTGGGGAACATAGGTACTGGGGAACATAGGTACCGGGGAACATAGATACTGGGGAACATAGAATGGGGGAACATAGGTAATGGGGAACATAGATGCCGGGGAACATAGGACCGGGGAACATAGAGATCGGGGAACATAAAGACTGGGGAACATAGATACGCACCCTTTTCAGTGATGACTTGTGAGGCTGGTATTCGCAATAGAAGCAGGGGCGGATCCAGGATTTGAAAAAGGAGGGAGCGCAAGTGGCTCGGGAGCAAGTTTTTGGGAATATTTAAGCCAATTTGGAGGACTTTTTAAAGAATTTGGCGCAAAAACGGGTGGGCGTGCGACCCCCCCCCCCTTCTAGATCCGCGCCTGGGAAAGACCTGGTGCAGGACACAGGCTTCGGGTATGGCGTGTTTGTGGGGTCCATTATAGTGTTATATATCAACTGGTAGTGTTGGTTATTCTTTCAGTTCTTCTTTCCGCAGCCTTCTGATTATTGGAGTTTCTTGGACAGCTACTTGGACATCGTCATCTTTGCATTCCTGAAGTTGAGTTACAAGCAAGGCCAGTGAATGTGTAGATTTAAGCCCGTTTGGTGATGCTATATTTGCGTCGATTTGGCATTAGGCCAACATTACTGTCCATCAATCCTTGAAGATGTTTCTCTCTCAAAGCAGCTTTTGCTACAGATTTCTTAAATCGTAGGACCTCGTCGTATGAACATGTTATGTTATGTGTTATGATATATAATTACACACTTCCAGATTGCATAATATCATCAACCATCAAATGTATTAAAATCTCGGTTCACTGAAATCAGTAGACTGTTAAAGCACAAACTTTCATTTTTAATTAGTTTGAGTCGTTTTAAACAAAACAATTTCATATGGTTGGAGACGTTCACATCACCCACCTTTGGAATTGCAATCTCAAACTTAAATACCGTAGAACTGCATCAACATATAGCCTTCAATAACACTGTTCAGGGTCTTGGTCATTTTGAAGCAAAATAATGTAGTAAGTGGGTCTTCGGATATGGGAGCACTTCGGGTTTTTACTTTACTTTATTTACTTTAAACACTGCCAGTAAAATTTGCCAATCCAAGTCAGAAAAACAGTTTACTATATTTCAATTGTCACCATGACCCTGGATATTGTGCTAGGGAATAACAACTTATTCTTAATTTGGGTGAATATTTTAGCCAAGTAACATTATTAGTATGTTTTTTAACTGTATATCTCAATAAAAGCAAGGAATATATGATTGATAAAAGTAACTACAACTGTAGGGCCAGTGATTTTCCGATCGTGGAACACACTCGGAAAGCTCACATTAACATATCTGAATCATACTCCCAGTGTATTGCGCAACGAAATGGTTTTTGAGTTCTAAGCCATTTTACAGTAGGCCTAATTATTTTATTGGTGATAGCCAAAACGGACGGATTCAGTGTTGGTCGGATGACCGGAAATGAGTCTTTTTTTGAAATGGAAAATCACTAGCTGTACAACTGAATAGTTTGAACACGTTTGAAGACCGGCATGTCAGTATCACTGTATCTGACTTCATAGTGGCTGGTGTGGTGCACAGGGAAACTTTGCTGCACATCAGCGACAATGGACCGACACATGGTCGCAAACAGCTTAGCTTCTCTTTGAGCTTGGCTGTGGGATGGATGCCATTGGTTACATGTCTATAGTTCGAAGGCTCACAAGTCCAAGGGTTCGATACGTGTGCGTCTCATTTGAAGTAAACTCTTCAGCCTCGGTTATTTTAACGCAATTTCCAGCTTCAAATGAATGACTATAAATTATATCCATTCGTTTACAAACTATTTCTGCCCTAATAAATTGCTAATGTGTCTGCTCTTGCAAATAATATTTATTTGAAATCATGTCCTTTTTGAAATTTAAAAATATCCTCAACTTTACAAATGTTTGCTTTACAAATGTTTGGATATGGCCCTTTATATCATCCTTATTAAAGTCATTTGTTATTTCATTTGGGGCCCACACGCCATCAAATAGGCCCCTATACATTTGTCGTTTTTTTACTTGTGACATAGGCCTAAATATAGTTGAAATCATAATAAAATAAATCATGGAATATGCAACAATTATTATTGTTATTATTATTGTATTTCTTTAGACGCTTGTATCCATCTGCATAGCTGATCACAGCGCTTACAGAATAAAAAGTCATGTGTGCTAAAAGTGTCAGTATCTTATTAAAAACAAGGCTAAAAACGTGGGCCAGCAGAGTAATCTATATGCAGATTGGAATAGGTGTGTTTTCAATGTCTGTTTAAAGATTGTAGTGTGCGAATTGTCCTAATGTTCAATAGCAGTTTGTTCCAAAGTTCTGGGGCAGGTGTACCAAACGCCTGTTTACCAACAACTTTGGCACAGGAATGAGTGCTAAGTTCATGGCACACCTGTTTTTGACGATTGTCGATTGTCTCGTGTTCTGGTAGTCAGGATAGATGATAGATAGTTTGGAGCTAGTCTATGGATACATTTGTATATTGTCATGATCTATTATCTCTTGAATGGGCAGCCAGTGTAAGGCTTTGCGGATAGGTGTTATATGTATTGCAGCATTCGAGCGTGTTACGAGCCTTGCTGCACGGTTCTGAAGCCGGTCCACATCTTTTGCAGCCAGACCACCTAAGAGTCCGTAACAGTAGGCAATATTAGCTGTTACGAGTGCAACAACTAATTTGTGGCAAATACCAGCTGTGATGTACTTGCGAATTGATCCTATTCGTTGCAGGTGGTATGATGCAACTTTGATCTTGTGGTTGATGAAGCTAACCATTGTGAGCATTTGATCGAAATGAGCTCCAAGATTTCGAACTGAAACAGCAGGCTTAATGATTACTGTACCAAGTTGAAGGTCGGGTAAACCATACTTTCTGAGCTGATGGGGACTCATGAGTACGAGGAATTCTGTCTTAGTCATTTAATTTCAGCTTGGGAGTAGTGAGAAGTTGTTTTAGTTCTCTAAAGCATGCTTGTAGTCGGTAGATAACACATACTACATGTGGTCTGTAGAAAAGGTAGATTTGTATATCGTCAGCATACTTATGATATTTGATGCCATGTTTCTTCAGAATCGCCTCTGTAGCCGCAGAATAGACCATGAATAGAAAAGGCCCAAGTACAGACACCTGCGGAACGCCGTACTTTAGATTGTGATTGGCTAATTGACTGTTTCCTACTTTCACAGTGAAACATCTGTCACTTAATAGGTAGGAGCGGAACCACTTCAATGGGGTTCCCTTTACTTCAAGACGATTGTGTAGTGTGTCTATGACTGAGAATGTTTGCATCGCCGGCGGACATATCTAGTAAAACTAATAGTGCTGCCTGGTTGGTATCCATTGCATTTGCAATATCGTGCTGAACACGCATCAACGCTGTTCCTGTATTGTGCAATGGTTTGTTTGCTGATTGCAGTTCTTCATGGAGTCCATTCAATGTCAAGTGTCCCGATAGTCTCTGCACTGCTATCTTCTCCATCACCTTTGCAGTAAATGGAAGGCTAGATACAGGTCTGTAGTTGGCAAGGATGTTAACGTCCAGACCATGCTTTTTCAGAATCGGAGTGACCAGAGCATTCTTCAGCGGCACAGGTACGATGCCACTCTCAAATGATGTGTTGATGAGCCTCGTGAGTGCTGAATATGTGCTGATGATGTTTTCTTTATAATTTCAGTTGGTAGGGGGTCCAATAAGCATGTTGTCGATTTTCTAGATTTGATTGTTTTTCCAACTTCTGTTTCACTCGTTTCTTTCAAGTAGTCAAGTGACAACAATGTCATGGAAAACACCATGAAACACGACAACACTATTTTCTAATCAGTTCATATCACTATTTTTTGACTTTTGATAATTTTACTAATATTGGAATTGTGATTCGTTTGATTGCACCCTGTGGTTGTGTACAACTTCCACAACCCGCAGCCTTTTCCACGTACACAGCCAAGCCATACACTTTTTGCCACTAAATCTGTCACTTCCCCGTTTGCTTTCACTATCAGCACTCCTCTTACCAATTTTCAGAATTTTACCTATAACACATTACCTTTACCTATTAAACCCCTAACTTTCCCTTTGTTAACAAGCTATATTAACTTTGCCGAAGGAAATTTCGGCAACAGCAGATTTTAAACACATCAAAATGCTAGTACTTTTTTAAATATTATATTATCTTCCTTTCCTCCAACTTCTCCACTCGGGGTTTATCAAAATCCCAATATCTTGCCAAAATTCCGTTATTATTTTAAAATTTATTCGGCTAGTGTTTCTATATTGCCTGAAAACTATTAATTTATATCGTAGTTCTGTTCTACTGCTCGTTCTTTAGAAATGTAATTGTCGTCGCGTCGATCATACTGGTATCTTGTCTCTCTTTACTGTAAATCGCATAGTTTACCTTCTATTGTTTTTCCGAAATCTGTTACAGTGCAGTGGAAGCGTTCCATTGTCGCACACACGAACGTTACTACTTGATAATATCGAGTCAACTGTTTTTGTCACTTGCTTTGTTTTTACAAGCGTTCATTTAATTACCACGCGAATTTGGAAAGTATACTTATTGCTTGAATTCCGCGTTTTTTCCATGATTTACTTTGCACTTGCTGTACAATCGGATTGAACAGTGCACAATACCTTACCAGGATATTAACCCTTTCAGTTCACACTCTAACCACAGTTCACATCCTGCCATAACGCAACGTTATTTCATAGCTCACGGTTTTACTGTTTATAAAGTTTCCTAATTTATTTGTTCAATTTTCCACTCATTCAGCATTTTTTGAAATTATGGCGTTTATAATGACATCGTAATTTTGCGATCGATTACCTAAAGAAATTATATACAGATTTATATAAGCCTATATTCTATTCAGATATAAGTATATATTGTTGAATTTTCACATATCCCATATCTAGCAATCAAAATGTCTTTCAAGGACATTACAGGTGCTCTTAGAAGGAGCAGAGCCGCCTATAAGGGCAAAATTACAATGATTGTGAATGATTTGAATAAAAAATCAGAACAGAAAACTTCACAAAGTAATTTTTTGTTGAAGCAGGAAACCACCGTAAATACCTACCTGCATAAAATTGACAGAATTAATGATGATATTCATGAGCTATGTGAAAAAAAGGAAATCAAAGTGGATGACACAGATCGTGTTACTGATTTCAAAGATGAAATAAAATATGAAATCGGTGTTCAGGAGAAAATTTCTGATGTCCAAACTAAGATTACTCCTGTAAAAACTGACACGTCATCGCACATTCCCACAGTTACCCCAATACGGCCACCTAAATTAAAATGTCCAAGTTTCAGTGGTCTAGGAAAAAACAGGTTGATGTTTCAAAACTTTCTCATGCAGTTTAATAATGTAATGACTGCTGGTGGTAAGCTGGATGATTCGGCCAAACTAACGTACCTTCGCGGCTACTTAACAGATTATGCCTTTTCAGTTATAAGCCACTTGTCAATCAGTAATGAAAATTACAAAGCCGCATTAGACTTGCTAAATGCCGAATTCTTAGATAAAGAATTTATCATTGAAGAATATTTCACTAAAATTATCAGCAACTCGCCCAAATATGATCCCCAATTTGAGGATGTCAAAACATATTTGAATGAAACTAGAGCATGCATACATGATTTGAAAAACTATGTGTTGATCTTTTACTACCCAATTCCTCTGGGTTAAAACTGATTAGCCACATTGTTTTCAATAAACGACCCGCTATCCTCAAGCGAGAATCGGTTCATAAAATCGGATTAAACTATCCTTCCCTCAAGAATTGTTTGATAATTATCATGATTTGATAAAAACGATCATTCGAACAAGTTTGAAAAAGAAAAATTTTGATCAAAAAAGCAAAACTGTATCACAAGGTCACGATGATCATAAAAAGTTTCTCTCAAAACCTAGTAGTCATTTTAGTGAACCTACCATGTATCAACAGGATTCAAATCCCGAAGGGGCTTCTGCATTACAAAATTTTACCACGCAATCGTCAGCTTCTCACCCCAGAAAACCTTGTAAATTTTGTAATGCAAGTAGTGTGATGTACCGATGTGACAAATATAATTCCCATGAGGCCAGAAGGCAGCGTTGTCTTGAAATGGGTCTATGTGTTCTTTGTACTAGTCCATTTCACAAAAAGCCACAATGTCCTGGCAAAAATAATGAGCTAAAATATCAATGTTTACATTGCAAGGTAAACTCTCATATAAGTACATTATGCAAGGATATTGACAAACATAAAAATGCCCCTAGCCAGACTAATTCTAATGTGTGTTTAAATGCAAGTGAAATAGTATCGGCAGAACATTCTATAATAATGCCCATCATGGACATTAAAGTGAAGACTGGTTCAAAAGTTTGCAGAGCTAGATGTTTATTAGACTCTGGCAGTCAAAGATCTTACTTATCAGAAAAAGTTTGTGCTGTCTTAGCATGTAAAGATGAATTTTTTTCATTTATACAGCATGATATCAAAACATTCTTGGGCTCTCAAAAGAAAGAGTTGAAAGAAATTTCTGTTGCTGTTTAAATTCCTAATTTAAAACCCTTTAATCAAAAGGTGTTAATAAACAAGGAGTTTCATATACAACTAAATATGCCTCAATATGTTGAAGTTATTAGCAATCTTGCATGTAAAGGTGTCCCCCTGTCTGTTCAATATGAAGGCCGTTTGCCTCTTGAAATTGTAGAAATAGACGGACTAATGGGTGCGGGTGTTCTACAAAATGTGTCTATGACCAGAACAGTTGGATGTATGAAGGGTATTGCATGGGGATTTCCTAATGGTCTTGTGCCTTATGGAGACGCAAACAACTTTCTAATCCCAAGACAAATCTCCGTCTTACCTAGTTTTCCTATCTCTAGACTTGATACATTCAACTACTATAACCACATTATTTCTAAATATGCTAAATGTGCAGATGTTAATTTTGTCATGAACCCCAAGTCATCATATCCTGAACCATTACAATGTTTATTTCCCGAAAGTTATGTGGAAAGGAATCTCGATATGATGTTTCAAACCGAGGGCTTAGGCATTGATAGTAAAGAAAATGCCATTACTGATTACGATTCTGTAAAAATAAAAGACTTTGAAGATTCCATCAAGTTTGAAGATGGTCATTACAATGTCAAACTTCCATGGCACGAAGATGTTCTGGAAAAGGTTCCATCTCACCATAATGTAGCTTTAACTGTGATGGACAGAGTTTCCAAAAAGTTAGATAAAGATAATCTTATGGATGATTACATAAAAGTTTTTAAACAAGAGGAGGAAGGAATTATTGAAAGAATAGAAGTTGATCCTCAAAAATATGCTGATTACACGTGGATCCCACATCGTCCCATAATTAAAACTGAGCAGCAAGTAACTACAAAAATCAGACCAGTTTTCAATTGCTCACTTAAAACCCATAATTCCCCATCTCTAAATGAAGCTGCATATCCTGGAGTCAATTTGATGACTGATATGACAAAACTTCTTTTATATTTCAGATCTAATAAGTTCACTATGATTTCAGACATCAAAAAAGCCTTTCTGATGATTAAACTAGGCCACGAAGAAGACAAAATCAGGTTTTGTTTTTTCTTAAAAGAAGGAAACAAACTGAGCTGTTTCAGATACAAAACCATAATCTTCGGTTACAATGACAGTCCTTTTATTCTTAATTTTATCATCAAGCACCATGCTAAGCAGTTTCCTTCAGATTACTGCTCTGAGGTATTACTGAACAATTTTTATGTTGACAATTTGATGCTTACAGCAAATGATCAAGATAAACTTCTCTTTTTGTACTTAGATCTTGACCAGAGAATGAAAAAGGGTGGATTTGATTTGAGGTCTTCTAATAACCCTATGCTAATAGAGAGAATAATCTCCGATAACAAATATAGTGAGCATGAAAGTCCCTATGAAAAGTTACTAGGTTACAAATATTCAACTAAAACAGATGTATTCCAGTTGTCTGGAACCGTATTTGATAAAGACGCGAAGACAAAAAGAGGTATATTATGTCAAACTTCCAAATTGTTTGATCCTCTCGGTCTTTATTTGCCTGTTACAGTGAGAAGTAAAATTCCCATGAGAGAGCTCTGGTCACAGAATCTTTCATGGGATGAAAATGTCATGGAAAAACATATGAATTTGTGGTCCCAGTTAGCTCATGATTTAACATCTCTGAATGTTACATTTCCAAGATATGTTGTAAATGAGGCATTTGACACTGATTTGTATCTTTTCTGTGATTCCTCAAAACAATCGTATGGGTTTGCATTGTACAATGTTCAAGATAACAAGTCCAACTTGATGTTTGCTAAAGCCAAAGTCACTCCTATAAAACCTCGAAGCATTTAATACTGGATTCCTACTCCAATGTTACATTCAAGAGGCTTGTGATTGCAGTAGATGCCCAAGTAGTTTTGTCTTGGCTGATGTCCCAGCAAACAAAAACCAATTTGCTAAAAACAGGCTGAAAGACATTAGTATGATGACACAAGAATTGAAAGTCAAGTATAACTTGGATATTGTTTTCAAGTATGTGCCAACAGATCCAAACCCTGCGGATCTTTTAACTAGGGGATTGTCCTTGAACAAGTTTATTTTGGACACACGGTCCAGAATGGCTGACAACAGCTGACAGTGATTGGCCTGTGAACGAATTAAACTGTCTGAGTGATGCTAATAAAAAGACAATTCAAACTGATGTAGCAATAGACAATAACCAATAACAATAGACAATAACAAGGTGGAGTGTATACCAACAAAATCATTCTCAAATTATGGAAAAAATTTCGAATAGCACCTTTATCTACTCCCACAGACTGTAGACAGCAGGGCTCGACACTTAACGGTTGCCCGATTCCCGGGGCAACCGACTTTGGGTGGGCAAGTAAAAAAAATTCAGACAGTGGCCCCCTGGGCAATAGCTTCAATTTTCACCATTTTAAATTTGAGCGACTGTCACAACAGATATTAGCATGTCAATGGCAAGTCGGGCAAGTGATAAACTTGGGGGACAAGTATCCCAAAAATGTTCTTGCCTCCGGGCAGTTTGTGTCAAATGGTTAAACTTTTGAAATATACAATATTTTGTTAGAAAATTTTCAGGATCGATGCCAAATGACTAGAAAATAATAGGCCTAGACCAGGCTAGGGTTTACAAAATTTCATGAAATTCGCTTGAGAATTTAAACTTCAAATATTGAATGACTGGATACTGAAAAGCTAACTTTCATTTTGGACCATCCTCCACCGTCGGACAGACTATAGAATAAGCTAGCACTTGACCAGCAGGACAGCAGTATTAGCACTGAGTAGCAGGTCGGCCGAATCTAATCACTGACACTGACTGACTGAAAGAGAATCAGAATCTGGGTAGGCCTAGGACTAGGAGACTGTCACTGTCAGTGAATGGGAATGACTCTCACTGTCTCAGTCTCACAGTCACTGTCTCAGACGGATCTACGGGGGGTGGGGGGTTGTGGCGGTTGCAACCCCCCCCCCCCCCCCTCTTGCTGGCCCATGATGTGCCTGTGAGCATCTACAAATTCGAAATTTTCCGGGGGAGGGCCCCCAGACCACCCGCAACTCCTCCCTTCATTTAAACCTGGATCCGCGCCTGGTAGTCCAGTGGTAGGCATACTCTCGACTTAAGTCTTGAGAGTTGAGTGTCACTGACACAGTGACAGTGATACTGTCTGATTCTGATGACCGTGTCACTGTCAGTGATTCAGATTGTGATGCGACTGAGTCACTGATGACACTGACAGTGTCACTGTGACTGTGTCAGTGCTGACTGATGCCAGTGTCACTGTCAGTGATGGTGATTGGTGCTGTCAGCGTCAGTGACAGAGTCACTGACTGTCAGTGATGTGATGATTATTATACTCGCCGTCAAATCAACCAGGATCACATGATTTTCGGCGATTTCTCCGTCAATTCTGAACTGATTTTCTTCAAATTTTACAAAGGCCATTTTCTATTCAAATCCTAACCGCCCTGAAAATTTCGTAAAATTATATAGCGTATTTCAAAAGTTAGACCATTTGCCATGTAATGAATTTAAATTATGACTTTCCTCTTTAACCCCATTAAACTAATTTTAGAATTTTATTACATGGCAAATGGTCTAACTTTTGAAATATTAAATATTATTTTGCGAATTTTTTACCCCTGTTAGGATTTTAATAGAAAATGGCCTCTGTCAAGGAAATCGGTTCAAAATTGACGGAAAAATCGCCGAAAATCATGCGATCCTGGTTGATCATTTTTAATTTGACGGCGAGTAGGGCCTATAGGCCTAGTATTACCCGAGGCTGAGTCTGCCTGAGAGAGTGGCAATTATTATTAGGCACTCTAACTTGTGTTGTGAGGGTAGGCCCATCGTGACATCAGGCATGCAGTGGCGGATCCAGAATGTGCACAAGAGAAGGGGGCGTAAAGCCACATCTTGAGACTTGGCTGAAAAACTTCAAAAAGGGGTGTTAGCTTCACTTCATTAAAAAAAATGCATGAAAATTCAATATTTTCACCAATAACGGGGGGGGGGCGTACGCCGGGTACGCCCTATGCTGGATCCGCCACTGGCATGACCATGTCATGATGATGACATTAAGATTTAGGCCTAAAATTAAATGAGCTGACATAGGCCTAGCTGAGCCCGAGGGGCCTGAGCGATAATCGAAGTGATTACATTCACAGTGACAGTCTGGCCGACGGTGGAAGCAGGCCTGGTTAATTACTTAAAAAGTTATTAATGAAATAATACATACCAATCCATAGTTAAACCATACACTGATTTTATCTTTCCCAATCTTGTTTTCCCAAAGTTGTTTGATCTGTTGATGGTCTTCTTACATTTCTGAAAACATGATTCCAAAACCAAATTGTCAAAATATTTTCACGTGACAAATCTTGGACTTGCCCCTGGCCTTGGCGAACTTATTTTTCAAATACCCTACCTTTCAAACTTAAATTCATTAACTGTTAGTAATCTTAAACTTGGTAAATGTCGCTAATATTTGTTTTTATGCATCTTACAGGTTGAATTGTAATTTTGGTAGTCTTTTTAAAAAATGGAAATTTGACCGATGAGAAGAAGAATTAATCGCGTGTGCGGAGCATGCATTTCCAAGTGTGTCAGCTGGGAACGGCTGTGATGTCTCAGTCAAGTAGGGAATAAAGTAATTATTCTTGGAAAAGCGGGACTATGAGGGTGGTATAGGTTGGGCATCGGTCATATTTTAGTGTAATGAATATTTTGACTGCAAAAATATGTCTATTAAACGCTTTAAATTCACATATGTGAACATCGATCCGGGTTCGGTGAAAATTCGTTTCATAAGCTGTTTCTTTTTTAAGACTCTGGGTCACAGATCCGGTTCAATCTCCGGTCACTAAGTGTCCCCATCTATATCTCAATTGCAGGCGAGCGTGATTTCACCTTATGAACACACCAAATCGATTTCAATTCGTACATGCGTTTGCAATTGTGGTACAACAGCTATTCATAATATATCCAATACAAAAATTGAACACTTTTATCTTATGTAAATATGCGAAAACTGTGAATTTCTGTTCGTCATATGCGCTTGTCGATGGCTCAATAGAAAGCAGGACACTATGTATCACGCATGACACCATGTTAAAGAGAGTATCTGCATGACAGGTATACAGAGGGTGTACAAGATGTGGTTACAATGCCGTTGAAGAACATTTTTTATTCCACTGTAGTTTTTGAATGAGGAGAGATATGTTTTATTTCACGAAGCAAATAATTCTATTGAAAATGTTAACACACTATCACCCAATTTCAAATTTGTAGTACTTTTAAATTGCCAAGAACACTGTATTATTAAGCTTCTGGCTTAACATGTCTTAATAAAATAGAAGCGTGATTTTATGTTTTTACACATTTTTTATTTGCACATTATACCACTTTATTTGTATATTCCATTACTTTAATTTTCATATTATTTTCATCGCCTTATAGTTTTATTTTCTAATGCATTTTAAATATTTGTTAACGTTTGCCTGTGTTTTGTTTTATGTTGCATACCATGTATACACATGACATTTAAGTCCAGTTGTGACTTTTCATTGTCAATACAATTTTTGTTGGTATGTCTGTCTGTCTGTTTAAAGTTTTTCCACATTTCTAAGTAACGCATACTTGATATTTTTCTATTTTCACTCTCCATTTTTAATTATTTTTCGAAGTAAAATTTGTTAGATTATTGTTTCGCTTGGTATAATTCAGGGCTGTCTCTCCAAAGGAAAACAAACAACATTTGGAATAAGAATATTTATTATTTCTAGTTGAGTTTACTTCTCATTTTATGTTTTGCTAATTTGAAGGTCACCAAATATAGAATATGATCCGACAGATTCGAATTCAGCACACACAAATTATGTAAAAAACAAGTGGATACAATAATTATACACTAAAATGCCAGCAAAGTTTCAGATTTCAGTCCAGGCTAAATAGACATATTTCCATGAAAGGATGCAATATTCTTCCATTAAAACACAATATGAGTGTTATTAGGCTATGCTCATTATAGTTATACAACTGCATTATATAGTGGATTTGATTACTAGATGTGTACTTGTCTATGGAATATATGTCTATGGTATATGTATAGTCATTACACTTTATATGGCTATGTAACATTTCATATGAACATATATCAAATTATAGAAAACACAACATATCTTTGTCTTAATGATAGTAAATACGGCTTTGTGTACTCGACGCAGACGCACACGCAGACGCACACTCAGACGCACAATCTGACGCACAATCAGACGCAGACGAACGCTCCCATGTTTCGAAGTTCCCACGTTCTGATAACCATGATAAAGCTCCTCGGTCGGTTTGCCCATTGACGTGTAGCCAACCAGGCCACCATATTTAGCTGAATTAAAACAGTAGGCCTATTATGTTTTTTTGCTCCATAGGTATAATTGTTAGGTCTAGATTGTAAAACCAGCTGGTGCAATTTGTTCACCCTTGAGCATTTATTTTTATTCTTCGGACTTGGTGGTCATTGCTGAAAATCTTGTTTTTATTCGTAACAGTTTGTTCCGGCAACTTAAAGCTCCGAAATTCTGAAAAAAAAATTTAGAACACCAATTGACATCACTGCCGCAGATGGCAGCCAATATCAGAATATATGTCTAGGCCTAGCCTAAGCATGCTAAATGTCGGCTATAGATCACTCTAATATTTTACATGAAAGTTAAGGTAATAGGAGGGGGGGGGAGGGTAAACATTGAAAAAGGAGGTAGAAACTCAAGCTCGATCAGCCCCCGATGTTGTTGTCACGAATGCAAGATATTCATCCTATGATGACTCAATGTTGGTCCACCATCTGCGATGTGATGCTGGCCTATAGGCCTACTGAAGCTAAATAAAGTAGCCTAAGTTTACTCGTGCTTCCATATGTTTGTTGTTTTATTGTTGGTCCAGTAGCCTATCTCGTAGACGGTGACCCAAGTTGAAAAAAACCCCGTTTGGTCAAAATAAAAATAGAACCAACAGGAGGTCTGTTTTAAAAATTACGGATGTGAGAACTCCTTCAGTCCTTTCCATCAAAAATCGACATGATGCTAGGCCTAGGTCTAAATGCTAGGCCTAGGTCTATAATGACCCACACCCCGCTTTTGCTGGGTCAGATGCTATCCCCACCACAATGTTGTTTTAATCTTGGCCCACAATTTACGACGCTGGCCCAGCATTAAATCACCATTCTGCATCAAGTACATAAAGCCCAGATTTTATGCGTCTGAGTCTGCGTATGCGTCTGCGTCGAGTACACAAAGCCGTAAATACGCCTTATAGAGCGAGCTATATTCACCATTAGATATATATTTAAGCCATCTGGATCATCTACTGAATATAATTCAGGGCCGCTGGAAGCGGTCCGACCATGTCAAAATGCAGGAAAATGGCTCTCAGAGCACTTATTTCTTCAAAATTTTCCCCTGCCTCCCCCCCCCCCTACAACAGGCCGGACCACTTCTACTTTGCTTCCACCGGGCCTGTAATTGCTTGGATGTATAATATGCAACTGGTGGTGGGATATAATACATTAATAGAAAAAATACATGCTCTGGATTATAAAGTTGTATAACAACATACTATAGATAGGCCCACCTGTAATCTATACTTTGATGGTAATAAATAATTCGACGACATTTCGTTAACAAATTAATTATATTATATATCAAAAAAAACAACGTTGCAAGTGGATGAGAAATGGGATACTATAAGGTATTTAAAGAGTTTTATCGCTGGATGGTTGTGAAGTCACACAATTTTGAATAGCAGGTTAAAATTATATGGCCCAGTTCAGGTCATACAGATCAGTTACCATTTTACACATAGTATTTGTTTTATTTGTGGGTGTATTTCAGACTACATCAAGATAAGTTGGTGTTCTGTTCCCTGTTAACCCTGTATAGGCAGCAGTAGAGTCAGCAGGCGGGGTGTTGACTTGAGGTGTAGCATCCACGGAGCTAATGTCCTGGTAGGAATAGCTAGAGCCTGAAAATATGCAAAATGTATGTTCAGTATATTATAGTATGAAATAATTTACCATAAAATGTCAATTTTTATTATTATTTGTTGGGAATTGTCAACATGATTCTTAGAATCTAAGTTTGCCTGAAAAGCGGGTGTCATATTTGATTGTGATTTAATCTTCCGTCAGCACATATCTCAGATTTGTAGAGCCTGCTTTTAGTTTTTCCGACACATAATTCTGCTGAGAAAATTGTTGTTGCTTAAATTGGCAGTAGGCAGTAGCTTACAAGGACATTGTTAAATTAAAGAATGTACATAATTGTCTGACAGCAATGCCCCTCGTCTTATTAGATCAGCTATAAAACCATTACACTGGCTTCCGGTGCCCTACGTTAATATTTCACCTGCAATTTCGTCATAGACAATTTCTGTTGCTGGACCACTGGTCACGCCTGCATCACCAATGCTGTCGAGACAAATATAATCATTATCATAGGGGCCTACACACTTATGACACATATAATTAGCTCTATACAATACTGTGATTAAATAATATTTATATCGCTACAACTCAATTATGCCCCAATTAAAATACACCCATGACGTCAGTTTATTGTTAAAACAGTAGATTCGAATCTACTGTTATCTTGTATTGGTCAGGTCGGGCAAAATATACGAGTTTAACCTTGAATCTTCATGGTTTAACCATAGGCCTACTGACAAATGAAATTATGGTTTTCTATGTCAAATCTTGGAACATCTGCATATATTCTGTGTATTTTAAGTAGAAGAGAGAACTCAATTACAATAGATTTGTAGATCCGAATATACTCCCCTCGTACATTCGGATCTACGAATCTATTGAATTTCTCCTTGACATAATACATTGCCACATGATTTATTGAGATACCAAGCGCATTGAAACATATCAATACTATTCAGCTAGCAGGCACAGCTAGCAGGCATTTCAACTAATATTTTTTTTTCTTTTTCCATTCAATCAAGAAACAACTAAATATAGTGTATAGTATTATAAACCTACCTGTTTTTCTGTTTGGTCATTTGGTCTGAAAAATATTAAATACAAAATTAGATAACTATATGACATTAATATTTAAAACGCTTTATCTATGACATTAATATATAAAACGCTATATCGCTATATCATTACATTTTATCATTATTTGGAATAAGGACAAGACAAAAATATCCTTTACACAATACATAATAAAATTAGTTACAGTTGAGGAGGGGGGAGTACAGACATTTTACTATTTGTTCTATAATAGGGCCCATACATATGATCATGCATTGGGGTCGAGAACACATCAACACATTCAGTTGAGAGACAGGGGATTATCAAGACAAGTTTTCGGATAATGATTATCACAAAATGTATTTAAGCTGAGAGCGTGTTGTAGGCATTAAATGGTACATAAAATGTGTGGATACAAATTTTGTCATCGCTAAGAATTTAATAAACAATGATTACATGTACAACTAAATATGTGATTGAAATGCTACACAATAATACAAAGCATTATTTTTCTTAATATGCTGTACAAATATTTGCGGCTCCCTGTGTTTTAAAGATAGAGTCACGTTCTAAACTCGCATGTGTGTAAGCCTTCAGCATACAGTACAGTGTGGTTGATTCAGTAACCTGATTACAAGACTCGATACTACTCCAACGAGACACTCACCCAACGCTGTTTTAATGTTAGGCCAACATATGCGACGCTGGCCCAACATTGAACCAAAATTGGAGAAATGTACAATGTTTGAGAGAAAGTCCTGTCCAGCAAAAACAAAACATTTGTATAACATTTATACAACGTCGAACCAACGTCTTCGACGTTGGTCCAACATTGTATAAAGTCATACAAATGTTTTGTGTTCACTAGGTGTCGTTATACAAGCGTGGGGTCAGCCCGTTTCGAGATACCAGCAGTAATACAGTCAGTTTGTTTGCATGCCAACGACCTGTTAAGATCCAGGAATAAAGGCTTTGAGATTCAATGGAATTATTAACTCATAGATGTCGCTCAAGTATATGAACTTTCTGTGATTTGAGAACTTGCTCTTAATTTAGTTTTGAGTGTGAAACGCATATCTAGTATTATTATGGAATAGGGCCTTGGCCTACCCACGGGCACTATTGCATTCTGGGGACCCTTGACAGTTGACCATACCTTTAATGTGTTGTTTTTATAACTTTCACATCAGTCAAAGTGATCATTCTTGCTTCTTAGGAACGTCTAACTCTATCGTTTTAACTACTTGTAATGGTGTAATGTTGCTGACTTTTACTTTACCTCCCACATCTGAGCTGCATATCTTCATAATGACAATCATTATAACCCATGTGATTATATGCATCAATAATGACGAGGACATCAGTATAACAGGGAGAGTGAAAGCTACATCGGTGTCATTAGAAGTGTCCCCATTTGAAGTGTCTGTAAACATTTAATTGATATAATACAGTTCAATGTCTGAGGAATAAATTAAACGGACGTCAAACTAGCGTCTAAATGAATTTATCATTTGCATTGTCTAATACATAATTCACGTGTGACATGTAAATATTAGAACTATACGTACTGTGTTATAAACATGTTTAGCTAATACACGTAAAACAATTAGTGTTTTGACTTGTGTAGATCAACATTTCAATACTCATTTATCTAAATACATAGATGTATAAGTTTGATGACACTATTTTTGTTTTATATACAGTGTTATATCATGTTATGAAGAAGTGTATACTTATTTTGTATGTGCACGTCGATTTTTATGAAATTGTCTTTATCACTTTCAATATAATTGTTTGTATATAATTTTGTTGTCACTAATGAATAGTTAAACTCACCCAAGTATTCTTTTGTAGCTTTAGTTGTATTTGGTTGCTCGCTGGTAAATTCTGTTGGTGTTGTCAGCGGGTCAACTGCACATGTGGTAACTCCCGTAGTAGTTATCATCGCAGATAGTACATTTCCTGCATTGAAATAACAGTAACATTCAAAACACTATTAGGTCACAGTTAAACTGAAATTTTAAATCCACACACACTACATAGGCTACACAGTAAAGTAATGTACATTATAATATTGATAGAAAATGGTTTTGTAGGTCACAAACATTTATTATGGAATTTTTTATAAAATAAGGGACGCACCATTTGTTACCTGCTTATGGCCTGAAAAAATTGAAAAAAATAGTTTGTCGCCACAAAAGTCGGAAAAAAAAGTTTGTTGAAAATGTGGGCAGAAAAAAAAGTGTGTTGTCGAAATTGATGAAAAATATGTTGAAAAAACACCAAATGGTAACGTACATAATAGGGAAAGCATACGACAAAAAATTTCTTCGACGAAACATAAAAAAAAAAGTGTCGGACGTTGATCGCCAAAAAAAAGATTGTTTTCTCTCAGAGTTTAAAAAAAAAGTTTGCAAGCAACAAAAACTCTAGCCCCCCCCCCCCCCAGATATTTAACGGTGCGTCCCTCATTGTATATTCCACCAACAATCATATCTCTATACTATAATATTATCATTGAATAATTATTATTATTGAATATTATTATTGAAGGTATTTATGTTATTCAATGTGGTTCTAAAGCGCCTTTTATTTTAGTACAACAAAATACAACAGTTAAGCTGCTGTCACACTTGATCAGATTGGGCAGCGAACGTTACTGGACAACGCCACCGTTGGTGTTCGGCAATGCTGTTTTTTAATGGTGTTGTTGTCCTGCAACAACGCTTCATGCTCGGTGATGATCATTGCGTTCGTCAGAAATGATTTTTCTTTTGTATATGTCCTGAATGTGTTACTCTCCCATTACTTTGTTCTTACACTAAATTCCTAGCTAAAGACATAGGCTATCTAGATTTTCCAAATACTTTGCCCCGAATCTAATGTATGCATTCAATACAAAATATTTTTCTTATTGGAACAATTACTTTTATTTCGGGTTTATTTATCAGTATCTCAGATATTTCAAAAAAAATTTACATCTTATGATTACAGAAATGCGAATGAACTAAATCAAATCCCCAAACTATAAACTGTTGAATACATCGCTGAAATTAATGGACTATATAAATACTATATATATATATATATATATATATATATATATATATATATATATACTTGATATATGCGTAAGAGATACCCACCACTGATCGACACATTTTCAAACACACGGCTTGATGTATCAAAATAGGCAGAGATAAATACTAAATAATCTGATGCAGGTGGTAATTGTGTCACGGTGAAATTATAACTTAAGATGTTGTCGAATATAACATGGAGCTTTCTGTCCAAGTAAACTATTACATCGAAATGCTTTGCAACCTGAGGATCCCACTTGACATTGAATGAAGATGAGCTTAGTGCTGTGATCTTTAGTCCTGTTGGTCTAGCCGCACCTGTTGTGAAAAAGATATATAATTACTAGTTCCTTCATATAATCATCACGCGCAGACATGGGTTAGCCTGGTAACCTAGGCTACGTCGTGACGCCGCCCTATTGATCGGTTACGTCATGACACTACTACAATTAATCTATGATCCGGCTATAGGATCGAAACCTTAATGACAAAAATGTTGTATTATTGACATTTTTTGAACCAGGTAAGCGGAATTGCAGTGTTTTATTTGAAATTTTGGTGAAAGATTTTAGGCAAATTTTAGGAAAATTGGCTGAAAGTCACGGAGCAACCCATGTCACTGCATGACGGATCATATATTACTTGTTCCTTCATAGATGCTTTCAGATCTCTCACTGACGTCACCTCCATAGACTGCAGCCACACTGATGTAGTATAAAGTAGCTGGAGTCAGGTCTTCTAGTTTATATTTAGTGTCATCGTTTGCAGTGCTGATATTGTATTCCATGCCAATATCAGTTCTCCAGTATATGATAAACTCATCTACCTCGCCTTCATGATCCCACGCCAATTTAATGTACGTGGAATATTCGGAAGATTTCTTCAGGTTTGTGGGGGTGTTAACAACTGAAAAAGACAGAATAGTGAGCATTTTAACTGGCTTTCTAATGATAGTATTTACACATTATTCCACTATATTTCAAGAAAACTATACTGGATAGCTTTTTATTCACTTTCTTGTGAGAAAAATCGGTCAAGGAGTTACTCACAACAAAGAAAATCGCATATAAAATGTGAGCGTTTTTTTCCACATGTGAATATAATGGCCAGAAGAACATCAGACCAGCACCAGTCTAATGTTAGGCACAAATAGTGCATACGTTTACATTAGTTGTGTTTTCATTGACCGAGTTTTTGTTATAGTCACACATGCACGGTGCACAGTCCACACATAAAAGTACGCATTGTAAAAAACGTAGTTAGTTGGTAACGAATGCACAGCGTGCATCCAAAGCGAAGGGCGAATGGACAGCGCTTTACTAATGCGTTGGAATTGATAATTGAGCAAACATTTTTTAAATAGAAAAATGTGTCCTACATTTATGATAACATTGTATGTTTTGACTCAATTTCCACGAGTCAACAAGATTTTCAGCACTTAAAGCCGTAAATCGTTCTAATGCGTTCAATGACGCAGGACCAACGATCAAGTAAAAATTATAAATTTTTAGTGCATCGGTGGAGGTGGAGACATGTTGCTTTACCTGTGTCCGCTCAGTGCTGTCTGTGAGTCTCTATCTGTGAGTGTCCCATTTACTTTTGGTCTAGCGCTTTTTAATCGTGCAGGCGGTCAAACACAAGACGTTGACCCAATACTTGGCTAATGTTGGCCCACTGTCTACAACGCTGACCTAACATTAGCCCACTTTTGAGTTACCATGTCGTGTTTGGCGCCACGCTGAATGTGGGACAGCGTCACACACGGAGGGCACCATTAACCCAGCTTTGGTTCAAAGCATCGTGCCGGTACTGCTAGCATGAAGTACTGGCTAGGACTGAATGGACTGCCCAGCACCGGGGACGCTGGCCCAACATTTAACAGACATTGTGTCAATGTCAGCTTGTACTCGCTGTTACAGACCCTACTGGGAGTGCTTCTAGTTGTCATAAACTCGCTAGCTTTTTTACTATCACAACAAAATCCATGGACGCGCAATAACGCACTGCTCTCATCTTTTTCATCCATGGTGTGGGCTGTACGTCGTGTATGTGTGACTGAGGTATTAACTACGTAAAATCAAAGTATAAAGTATATCTGGACATTAGGACATGTACACGATGTGTGTATTTAACATATCCACAGCATGAACTGTACCGACAAAGTCTAGATATAGTTATTATTTAAATAACATTTATATTTTATATTAGATTTCAGGGGCGTCCAGACCAATCCGGCTGGTACATCTCAAGCCGGACCAATGTGTAGCCATAGTAAATATTTTGAAAAACAAAAATAGTTGAACTATGAGTCTAATATATTGTCATATATATATATACATACCGTCCATTGTACCCACGGTTATGAAACGCTAAAACAAAATAGAGGGAGTAAATTAATTGAAAATATTGTAGACGAAATATAATGTTCACCAATTGAAGCAAGGCCACATTCATTCAAGCTACATTATCACTCCCAGTAGGGTCTGTAAGAGCGAGAGTGAAGTATTTATGATCCTAGTAACACAGTCCTGATAACTGTAACGCAAACTTGGTGATAGGCTATAAAAACTTGATGATCCTGTACTACAGCACGAAGAGCAAGTTAAGTTTTGTCTGTTTTTTACACGAATAACAGTCTCTAACCATCATCAACACAATCCCATGCATCAATTTATCTTGCCATGCCATCGAATATTATCACGACAATGTGATTGCTATACACTCTCGTTTAGGCTGTTGTGTAACCATCCTAGTAAATTGTGAATGTTGGTCGGCACACAGCAGATCTCTGATTGCTATCGATACAGCGGTAGGTTATAAGTAGAAGACTAAATATATGTAATAAACTTTGTTGTGTGATGTGTTAGAGCTGAAAAAATGCGATTACAGTTATATTTGTCAATAAAAGTGTGTAACATAAACCTGGTGATAGTAATGGAATGAGTAGCAAAGTCTTGTCAAAATTGTAACCAAGTCTTGATGATAAAGTAATAAAATATTGATGATAGTGTAGGAAAGACTTGATGATAATGTAACGAAGTCTGTTTGATTATCGCAGATATGGAATTATCCTGTGCAGCTTCATCCAGCATTTCCCTGGATGAAACAAATCAGTCCTTGTCAGTACAGCATTTAGATCTGCAATTTCTTTCTAGCTTTCCCATAGTCATATTTGAATCACCGTAGAGTAGGCCTACTCCAATGAAACGCATACACTTTGCATGAAAAAGATGTAGACTTTTTGACCAGAATTGTTTTACATCATTTGTGAACTGCGTTAATTGTGATTTATTGAATTTTACAACATCCCAAAAAAAGCTGTGATGCAATATGGTCAACATCAAAGCTACCAGAGTAAACCATATTAAAATAAAATTATTCCAAACTCTTCTGAATGCTCGCGTCCAATCGTTCTACTGTCACATTTCATTGTGTACTAGCTATTGGTATTTTTTTAAATGACAACCAACTGAGTCGAGTCAAAACTACCAATTATCCTGGTTAATATGCTTATGGCACAATTAGCCCGGGCCCCATCCGAGCAGTGAGCGTGGCTGGTATCTTAGTCCCTGGCGGACCCCGGGCACTGTATACTGTGTTCATAATCAAATTGTGTATCCGTCACGGGACCTGGCCGGGTGGCGTAAGGTGTAAGGGATATCGGGCGGACACCGCCAGCACATCGGCAGGGTTCCTGCAGGGCCTCTCAGGGGCCCCGGTAATGCTTAGATCACAATTAGCCCGGGCCCTGTCCGGACTGTGAGCACGGCCGAGATCTAGGTCTCTGGCGGGCCCGGCACAGTGGTCATGATCAAATGTAGTTTTACAGATACTCTGCGTACCTGGTGGGTCCCTGCGGGCGCCCGGCCAGTTATCGGAAGAGACTTGTTCTCATTTCTCTGAAAACCTTACCGGGGCTAGCAGGTATCCCTCACGTGATCCAGCCGGGGCCGTAAGGTGTAAGGGATATCGGGCGGGCACCAGCAGGGCATCAGCTGATAATATAATATTGCCCGGCCTCGATGGCTCATTCGATCCAGTCGTGGCTCGAAACGGAGATGTACTGGGTTCGAATCCCGGTCGGTGTGATGTTCGTTATCGAGTTTGTGCATATACAGTGCTCCAAACTGTTGAAAGGCATGGAGTGTGTAGTGCTGTCTGTGGTACTGTGCACTATAAAGAACCCTTGCAGTCATTCGATACGAGTAGAGTATAGTCCCGACTTTGGGCTTCTTTCTATCGCGATATTGCCTTTATTGTGCAGAAAGCGACGCAAAGCAATATTCACACTTCTGACATTATTCATTCAGCTGGCCTCAGGCTTAAATTATGCTTGCAACAGCCCGATAACGTTACAACGTTGGCCTTGTGGCAAGAACAATTAAATCCCGCAAAACGAATGCGGTGGGTTAGAACCTGGTTGGCTCTAAAAGCCCGTTACAGGCAATACAAGAAAAGCATTAGTTCCCTATATGGAAGAATGCTTTAAATTATTAATAAAAAACAGGTTGTGTAATGTTTTATTTTACTCGACTTATCTATAGGGGTGCAAATGGGCTAAAAAACAATTCCAACGAACTGCGAACCCCCGACATCGAGGATTGCAGTTTCTAAAAAGTGTAAACAACGAACATAAACATGTATATCTAATGTAAAAAACGAATATATCGACGTCAGAATATTATAACTATCGAACGAAGAAACAAACTTAAAAAAACTGAAGTGACACAGCGAACTTATTGTACGGCCCCTCAACTGGCACATAGGCTAGGCCTACATCATTGTACATGTAGGTCATATGTAGCCCAGCCAGGAAAATAAATAATATAATATATAGCTGATGTCTCCATGCCCTCAACTGCCACAAATGAAAGCCGCATGTTTATTCGTTGACAAAACAAGGTCATTCTGTGTAACCCAATCAGAATCAGAAACTGAGGCGGAAATCTAATAAAAAATGAAGGCAATATCTTATAAATAATGAACTGAACACATTTCCCCTTTGTGAATAATGAGGCCAAAAAATGGGTAAAAAGTGAACTGGGAATAATCCATAATTTACAGGACCCATGTGCACCCCTATCTATTAGATAAACTGATGCTAGTAGGAAAATGTAAGGACAATTTAAAGACTGGGCTATCTGCATACAGTTTGCGATGCAAGTTGATTCTAGTCACAAGCACAGTTTGTAAAATGAGAAGTAGCCTAAATTGTTTGATTGATTTATACATGGATTGATTGATTGAACATTGATAAATTCGTCTCTCAGAGGCTGTGTATCCCCCCTGGAGATTATACAAGGGTCCCGACAAGGATCCAGACCGGGACCCGCTCGGAAATCATAAAGGCACCGGCGGAACACCGGCCGGGTCCCCCACAACCCAAGTCAGGACCCCACAGACTCCCGCCCGAGAACCGTAGGCAGCCAGGGCAGGTATCCTGCGTGCTTTCCTACAAAAATTGTCCCCGTGTCCCTGGCGGATCCCGGTAGGGGCCGGGCAGATTATGGGCTTCAACCGTGGTATATTTCTCGCCAGGGCCGGGTTACTTTTATGTTAGGATTAAAAATAACCTGGGGTCCGGGCGGGGTGAAACAATGGAAGGCACTCAGTCGGGGTCTCTCCGTGTCCCGTGCGGTACGGCCAAAAAACAGTCCTGGAACTGCCCGGGACGGCCTCTTTTGTGAAATGTGACCAAGGCATAAGGGTATATATAGAAACGTGTCCCTATTAATTGTGTTTTTTTATTAAAACACATTCTGTAGGAGATGCAAGATGCTGACAATATAATATTCCCGGCTCTGATGGCTCATTCGGTCCAGTTGTGGCTCAAAACGCAGAGGTACCCGGTTTGCATCTCGGTCGGGTGGGATGTTCGTCATCGAGGTTGTGCATATACATAGCCTTTAGGTTTGTGCGCCAAACAGTTCAAAGGCCTGTAGTGTGCAGTGCTGTCTATGGTACTGTGCACTATAAAGAACCCTTGAAATCATTTGATAAGAGTAGATTATAGGCCGACTTTGGGCTTCTTTATGTCTCGATATTGCCATGAGTGTGCAGAAAGCGTCGCAAAACAATATTCACACTGCTGACAATAGTTATTTATCTGGCCTCAGGCTTATATTAGGCTTGCAACAGCCCGAGGCCGTGACAACGTTAGCCTTGTGCCATTGCTCCTAGAGAAAGAAATATAGACAATTTATTCACGCAAAACAAATGTGGTGGGTTCGACCCTGGTTGGCTCTAAGAGCCCGTCACAGGCAGTACGATACCCTTTTACAGGGTCTAAAACCACGAATACTTCAATTTTTTTTATCAGGATGGCTCCGTGGCTGTTCCAAGAAATTTTGCCCGGGTTGGCCCTTTAATTGAGAAAAGTATTAGGCACCTACCGAATGTTTTAAATTATTAATAAATGTCTTCTTTTACTCGACTTATCTTTATAGATAACTGTAGTTAGTAGGCATATCCACAAATGTGAGGAAAATAAAAGACTGGGCTATTTGTAGGGCCTATACATTTTGTGATGCAAGTTGATTCAAGTCAGCCTAAATTGGTTGATTTATTTATCGATGGGTTGATTTATTGAACATTGATAAATTTGTTTCTCAGTAACTGTATATATCCCCCGGGAAATTATACAAGGGTCCCGACCGGGACCCGCTCGAACATCCTGAAGGCACCGGCGGAACTCCGACTGGTCCCCTACAAGTACATGGGCTCCCGTAGGGGGTAGGGCAAGTACCGTGCGAGCTGTCCCTCAAAATTTGTCTTGGTTTCCCTGGCGGATCTTGACAGGGGCCCACAGAGCCCCTGCCGGACAGTTTACGGGCTTCATCCGTGGTATATTTCTCGCCGGGGCCTGGGTTACTTTTAAGTTAGAATTAATAGTAACCCGGGGCCCGCGCGGGGTGAAAAAATGGACGGCACCCGATTGGGGTCCCTCCGGGTCATTTGCGGAACAGCCATAAAAGGCCAAAGACAGCCCTGGAACTGCCCGGGAAGGCCCCCTTTGTGAAATGTGACCAAGGTATGGGATTCAACGACACCACACGTCACATCACATTTACATATTTAAAAACGTTATGCTTTGTATTTCAATTTGTTTGCTGTTGACAGAGTAGGCCAAAGCAGTCAACTATTCTTCAGGGTGATCATAATGATGTGTCTGGTCACATGTATTGCAACACCAAGCTTTCCATGACAATAATAGATACGTCCTGTCTTGTGATCCTATTATCAGGGTAAAATGTATCATCCAGACTGTGTGACATAAACATAGACTATCAGGAAGACCTTGTTACACTATCACTAAGACTTTGTTACATTCATTTATTGTATTTCATTATTTTGACTATGATAACTAATAAACACCAGTGTAACAGACAACCATTATAACAGATAACAATATGGAGTAATACTTACAATCTTTATTTTTGATTATCTCAAATAAACAACAACATAAAACGACCATATCAATATTATATTTACAAAATTTACAAAACATCACTAACAATTGATTAGTACAATTTGTCATGTTATTTTGTACAATGGAGAGTCGGACAACTATATCTTATACATGTGTGTATAAATTAAATGCTAAATCATGTGTTTTCGTACCATTTTAAGCCGTCATCAGTTTACATGTTGTCACGCTGCAAGAAAACTATCACCAGGTTTGCTTTACAGTTATCAGGACTTTGTTACTAGGATCATAAAGACTTTACTCTCGCTGTTACAGACCCTACTGGGAGTGAATATGAGATACACAAATAAAAATCGGTATTAAATTAGGTTGCATTGTGAAACAATGTGAAGTAATGTAGGCATACGTTGTAAACACATCTACTTGGAAGATCAAGTATATAAACGAGATATAATATAGTGTCATTTCAGTCTTTATGATTGTATATATATTTCATCACACAGTTGTTTAATAAATTACTTGCAAACCAAAAGCCGATGTAAGACAATATAATAAACTGTTGTCAGGAAAAACATCAACATTTTTATTTAAAAGTAAAGTTAGTGTTGTTCATGGACGCTACATGGGGAAATGTTATGGTGAAAAAATACACGACTCATCACATCTGATTGTGGAGCAGTTATCTCTGCAGTCCTAGTAAGTTAAACTTGCTGGTGTTTAGAATAGAAGGGTCCCATATACCATTCTAGCAGGAGCTTGACGGGACATAGCTGCTCCGATGAGTTGGTGGTTACGGGATGTACCTGATGTTATGTCAAAGATTTAAAAAATTTACTTTTTTCTTATTGACTAGTTGCCAAAGGAAGCCATCGGTAGGGACCCCTTAATTTCAGCAGAATGTTTTATTCCTTATCATTGTTAAAATTAATCCTTGATTTGCAATTTTGTATTACTCCGTCTGGAGCTCAGGGCCAAGCCGCATGGCTTTAGGTCGTCGTACAGAGAAATAACAGAAGAATAAATTAATAGGAGTTATTTATTCCCGTCGTTCCGACAGAAGAGTTGATGAAAATATTCTATATAACCATAGATATGCCTATGTCGCAATGTTTAAAGAATTATTCAACTGCAAAACGCGCATGTCTGGGACGGTCAAGTGTAGACCAACAGTAGCCTATTGAGTACAGATTGACGACATTAATATAGCCACTGAACTGATTACAAGATACTACTTAAACAAGACATTGATCCAATGCTGTTTTAATGCTAGGCCAAAGTCTGCGACGCTGACCTTACTTTGAACCAACATTGAATAAATGTACAATGTTTGAGAGAAAGTCCTCCTGCCCCAGCAAACATTTATACAACGTCGGCCCAACGTCTTCGACTTTGGTCCAACATTGCATAAAGTCATACAAATGTTTTGTGTTTACTGGGATGTCATTACAAACTTGGGGTCAAGCAGTTTTAACATCCCCGCAGTAATACAGTCAGTTTGTTTGCAAGCCAGCGACCAAGTATGGGCAAGGGCAAATGGCTTTGAATTATTAACTCATATATGTCGCCCAAGTATATATGAACTTGCTGTGATTTGAGAACTTGCTCTTAATGAGGCTTTGGGTATGAAACGCATATTTAGTATTATTATGGAATAGGGCCTTGGCCTACCCACGGGCACTATCGCCTTCTGGGGGAACCGCGAATTTTGACAGTTGATCACACCTTTAATTGTGCTTCAATAAAAAAACAAATACAGATTGTCTCTACAACTATATATTCTATATATTTATTGCAACATTTATAACATTAATAAATTCATTTTGCGCTTGTAATTGTTCTTGTTGGCTGACTTGACAAAAGGATTGATTGATAGAATAATATATCGATTTAAAGGGCTATATCCAGGTGATGATGTGCTGGGGTAGGCTTATCCCCAAATAAATCACACTAAAATCTGCATGTAGATGATGTTGTTGTGGAATATATCCATACAAACGAATTGATGCAGGTTATTTATAATTCATGCATGCTGCATAAGATATTGACGTAAAACTAACAAAACGTTTTACGCTAACGTTATTAGGTTATGATATTGTTTCAGCTTCAAATACATTAGCTGACTATATACTATAGTGATACGTTTTTTTGCATTATCTGCCACGAGATATGTGCCACGAGCATGTTGCATAAGATATTGGCGTTAATCAAACAAAACATTTAACGCTAACGATATTAGGTTAAGATATTGTTTCAGCCTCACAAACATTAGGTGACTATTCTAGATTGATAATACACTTTTTTTGCAAAATGGTGACGTCGTCAAAATTTAAACAATATACTTGCACTTAGGATTACATACACAAGAGCTCGTGCGACAAGAAAACAACATTGTTATCTAGAACTTTAAGCAGCTGGGCATTTTTCCACAATGCAGGAAAAAAAGCAATATAGTAACTGCTAATTTATGAGTGGCAATAAAGTTGAAAATATGCTTGAGCATGTGGATCCAGCCAGAGCTGGCCCCCTTTGTGGATTCAGTCAGAGCTAGTCCTGTGGCTGGAAGAAAAACAATATTATCTAATAATTGTCTGAATATTGGAACGAGTATCGTAACGGTTAGGGCTGTAACGGAACGAGACGAAGTCGAGTCCCGTTAAAGCCCTGACCGTTACGATACGAGTTCCAATATTCAGACAACGATGTCTTATTCTGTTTATTAAACATATAAACAGCTATGACAGATAGGCATAGGCTACATTACCTTTCAATTCTTCATCGTCACCAAAACATGACAAATAATCTATTCCTATTCATGATTGTCGTGCTATTTGAATTTCTAATTGTCTGTATAGGCCTATAGGCTTCTAAGACTTGCAGATAGGCTAACCCAACGCAGTTGCGGTCTATGCCTATAGATAGTCTAGAAACGGAGTCAGCCTGGGCGCGAAAGTTTAGAGGTTGATTTGTAGGACCATGTCAATTTCTGTCTAGACAATATAGGCCTACACATGTACACACATGTAGGTCATGAAGTGCACACCTGCACACAATACCTGCAAGTGACGCACGCAACGTCACTGCCACGGCGACGGCACTATCCAGATAGACTAGGCCTACCCATCAACCACACTACACTTGAGCTTCATTTGAAACGTCGTTTAAGGCACTTATGATAAAATCTGTCGTCAAAATGTGTTCTTAAACAGTGATTATGTCACAAAAAAACAAGATTAAATAAACCGTGAGTCAATCGTTTTTGTGGTCCCGAAATTATAGAATACATAAACTTTGAGGGGGGGGGGGGGGGGAGGATTCCATGCGCTATGGAGTTTTTGTAAAGTTAGGCCTAGCCGTGTAATAATAATTAATAATACACCGTCACGTGATTAAACCAACAATTGCATGATGATGAGCTGCCCTAAGTTGATAACACTGGCTACGTTCATAATAAGTGATATTTGCACGACCGGTAACAACACATATGTTTGAGAAAAAGCATGAATAAATAAGGTCAGCAATACATTTTGCTATAAACACCACCTACCAGTATTAGCACGATGAATACCAGGGTAATATGTTCATCCATGTTGTGATAAAGCTTGAAATCTTTTCACCGCATATGTATATCTCCTCCTTGTATTCAACACAGTGATGTGCTCTGTTCGTGCCGAGATCAGATCTCATAATTATATTGGTTGCAGGGGCGGATCTAGCTTTTCAGTGAGGGGGAAGGGGGTTTAAAATTTAACAAAAAAAAATTCTTGTAAGGAAACCCCCAAATAAGGTGATGATTATTTTCTGAGGGGGGTTAAGCCCCCTCTCCCCCCCCCTTTGGATCCGCCACTGGGTTGATCGAGTAGGAGAGCAGTGTGTTTGGTGGACCAGAAAAAACATGTAATGCTCTGGAGTGTAATGACACATCCAGCTCAATGTTTACTAATTACGACACCTGAATCGATCCATATTTCTTTCATAATTGAGCAAAATTAAGGCATATGCTAATGTTCATTATCCTACCTAATTATCTCAATCAGTGAGATACATGTCAGCATGGAATTGGGGAGTTACTGACTACGGCATTGATATTTTGTCACATAGGAATAAAATGACTTT
The DNA here is from genome assembly GCA_964017125.1 of Flabesymbios commensalis. NCBI lineage: Eukaryota > Metazoa > Annelida > Polychaeta > Terebellida > Flabelligeridae > Flabesymbios > Flabesymbios commensalis. The sequence goes on along the minus strand of OZ024907.1, from coordinate 3,635,812 downwards.
ATATTCGCTGGAAAAGATAATAAATCTATCAAATACAGGTACATTGAAAACTTCAAATAATTTTTTTTTTAAAATGGTGTTAATAATACCAGAAATCATATAATGCGAATACAAAATAAAGAGGTGACGATATTTTAAATGACAGGGAACACATCTGAGCTAGATGATTTAATATTGTGGGGAGCCTCTGTGACCGAGACGTATTGAGCTCGGCCTCAGACCGCCAGGGTTCGACTCCTGTGTCTCGGGGGCAATTCATTCATCTCACCATCGCTAGGAGGTTCGCTCAGCCCAGTTTAACCTATATGTAAACTAAGGTGGCCTAAACCACATTTATTCATTCAACAAAGCTATAGTTATCGCTAGACTGTCAAATCTATTGAGCTGGTGCATTTTATGTATAACATTATATTCAACGGTTATAACTAGTTATACGCCTGTACAATTCAAACACGTCCCCATTGAGGTCCATGGGTGCGCCTACTAAATATATTGTGTCGGTCACAAAAGAACGGAGCTGGCCTCTTAGTGATGAAATTTACCAGACAGGGTACACATCGAAGCTAGTTACTTCTAGACTGCCAAACCTATTGAGCTGGTGTATTCTATACATACAATTACATTCAATGGCTATAAGTTACGCCTGTATAATTCAAACATGTCCCCATTGATGTCCCTGGGTGCGCCTACTAAATGTATTGTGTCTGTCACAAAAGAACTGAGCCGGTCGCTCTCATAGCAGCCCTACATATTTAATATACCGGTATGTTAATTTCAATACCATAATAACTAGGGCCTGAATATTTCAATTGATATCTCGTGATGTGTCAGCCACTAAATAAACATGTCTCATAACAAATGCTACCATTGATGCTTAATAAGGCAATTATTCTAATCTACTCTAGTGAACATTCTATCAATAACTCTAATAGGAAGCTATGTCACAACAAGTAAGACTGCATAGAATAATATATATATATTTCTCATTTTTCTTGGGGTAATATTATTTTGTCCATACTTAAGGTATCAAATAAGTGGTCCAGAGCCTGAGAGGGTTAACTCGATCCGAAAGTCTGACTAATGTTTGAGTGGTTAGATATCAAATATGTTGTGCCTCGAATTTTATATTAATTGCCTCAGCGATTTTTTTATTCTCAGTTGACTTGTTATGTTTTTTTTATTAATTTAATAAGTATTTTTGCTTGAGCTTCTTATTAATATACAATATAAATCGCTTAAATTATGGATGGAAATGTAGCTCGTGAGTAACAAACGTTGGCATTCTGTTTGGAAATCCCTTATCCTAGACACAATTATAAGGGTTTAATCCATTCGGCCCCCATACCTCAGTTGTTGGTCCGTTCATCAATCCATCCCTCGATTCATCCACCCATCTATATGCCTATCCTTCTACCCACCCATCCATCCACTCATCCATCCATCGAATCTGATGTGTTTGTAATCTTACGCACTGTTAGTCTAAAATTGACAATCAACTTAAGCCTATGGATGATAAGGTGATATAATTTGAACCTATCCTCTTGACACAGGACATAAACCAGTGATACAGCAAACGAATCTTGATTTATCGCATCAATCCACGCATCAATTCAAGTTTTGTTCAAGCTACTTGACGTCTTTAATAGTGCATAAAATGCGACCACTGACCTCACATCAATTACCATTGGAAGTAGATAAAACCAAACGTATACATATGTATAAACAAAACAACAACTGAAGCAGAAATTTAATTTAATAATTTAAATATTTAATTTAGACATTTGTTCGCAGATATTGGGATTTGTGATAATAATTCTTTAGGAACATATCTCGGTTTTGAGAGCTTAGTACCCATTAATGTAGTGTATTGCTTTGACAAAAAACCTTCAGTTAAAATCCCAATTATATTACGTTACACTATATAATTGGTTCATTATTGTGAACATCTGCAGCCCAAAATGGATTCAAAACAGCACTATATATCTATCTATCATGTTTATATCAGTTAAATATTACAGTTGGTGTTATATTTGACATTTTTAGAATTCCATTGGATGGATTTTTATCACTGCGTTTGTTGTAATAAACATTATTAGTGAAAAACTGCTAAATCGCCGCCCGCTCTGCACTGAGAGGGTTTAAACGTCTTCCAAGCAGCCAACATTAAACGGTAAACCAATGTATGCTCAGCCGGCATAACATTGGCAAAACATCTTGTCTATACTGGATGGCTAGGGCTTGTATGCAACGCGACCTCCGAGCTTTCTATCTCACCCCCCCCCCCCCGTCACGACGCATGTCTAGTAATAGGAGGGAAAACCCACCTTGTATAAAGTATTTCAACAATGTTATATTGAATGTTGTCACGCTCACATTCTCTATGAACAAACTAGAAACATTGTCCCGGTGGTGGGGTAACGCTTACGACGCTGGCCCGTCATGAAACCAGCATTGCGCTGAGATAAGGATCACGACATGTTGTATTATAATTGCATCTTGTCACGCCAGCCGTTCGTGACAGGTCTGAAAACTATCCAGCAAAGATCAATACAAATCTTAACCATTGTGCTGCTGAAACCGTACAGTATACGCAGTTTCAATCAAAAGACCAAATAAAAATGTCATTGCAATTCACAAAATGGATTGTGACAGATGCTCAGTTAATCGAATGATTGAATTTCGCAGATGATTATTTGTCATACAAACATATATTTTTGGTCTTTTGAAACTGCAATTTGCGTCAGAAATTGCAGCTTCAGATGAATGAAATATAGAAACAAGCAACTCAGCAGCACAAAATTTACCCTTAAGCAACTATAGTAGTTTTTAATCTGTTCTATCAAGGATTCCTTGGTTCTATTAACAGGGTGAATTGCAGTTATTGAGAATGAAATAAACATTTAAACTTCAAGATTTGCCAATGTTTGATCCCAAGTTAAGCAAATATGAGTAATTTTCAACTACTCGAGGTTGAAAAATTAAATAAAATAACTATAGTAGTTTATAAACAACATATTAAATCAGTTATCAAATAAATAAAATAACTTAATCAGAACTATAGTAGTTTTACTACTCTTTTATTAGCAGATTAAATCACAGTTATTGGGAATGAAATATGTACTTTAACATCAAGGTTTGCAAATGTTTAGTCCTAAACCCAACAGATATGAGTATTTCCCACCCACTTAGCAGGTAGGCAGGTCGTTCAATCAGTCAGTCAGTGAATGAATTATGTAGGCCACCTTTGTGCACATACAATCTAAACCAGTGGCGGATCCAGGGGGGGAGGTTTAACCCCCCCCCCCCTCAAAAAATATCATCACCTTATTTAGGGGTTTCCTTATGATTTGGTGATATACTGAGTGAGATACTGTGCCCAATATGCCTTAGATTGCATGAGAAAACCTTTGGAAATCACAAATTTTACAGTAAATTTTTTTTTGTCAAATTTAACCCCCCCCCCCCCTCACTGAAAAGCTAGATCCGCCCCTGTAAACACAGGATTTAAAATTCGTGTCCAGCTGGGCAGAGGACGAGCACGGTATCTCTAGGCCAAGCAGGTTCTCAAATATACTAAATATTTACGATTGATTGGGGAAGAAATATTTGTTTCTTCAAAAATTAAATACTAGAGCTCAGACGTTTATATAGTTACAGGCAGGCTGCTTTAGCCACTACACCGAGGCCACCTGTGTGCATCTTACATAAAAAAACGCGTGCATTATTACAATTTATCCACCATTGAGCTGAAGGCGTCGTTCCGCCTCAGAGAGTTCACATTTTTTCAAGTTCAGTGAACATGCTAAAGCTGATGACACAAAAGCCGCGGCACTGCTCTTCTCTTCGCTCAACCAGTGGCAACATGGATGACAAAGTGGTTTACCTCGTGCTAATACTGGTAGGTGGCGTTTATTATTCAGTTTTTACATTGCTTTTCCAAATTAGTATGGTTACGTTTTGTGTCGTTATAATAGTTTAAGTTTTTAACCCTTTGCTCTATTAAAATGTGCTATCTGATTACGTTTGTGTCGATATAATATTTCCCAGTATATTAGTCTTCATTAGTTTGACATTTTTAATAAATTAATCTTGATTTACACATTTTGTTTTCTAAGTATAAGGCGTAGGCCCCCACTTGTTGAAATTTGTGAGCATTATATTTGCATTACATTTACAATAATGTCAGTTATAACTGTACTTTTTACTTTGTTTTAGAATATCATAGCTGTGGGTTCACTAGGTGGTGAGTATACCTGATATCAATAAAAGTAAAACATTTACATTATAATATGATATTAAAACAATCATTATACTGGTGTGGTATTATCTATACTTGGTAACAGTGCATGTGATGAAAAAGCTAAATATATAGTGAGGTGGTATAATTTTGTGTAACTTAAAGGGACTGGCCCAGGCTAAAATCATCAAAAAATCGGTGATTTTATTTCGGGTTCTTAATATGACCATATGATGTAAACATGTACATAGACTAGAACTGCAAATTTTTATAATTTTTTCTGCTGCGCATTCATCAGTTAGACTAGATATAGAGACGAAATTCCCGCATTTCCTATTTTTGACATGGTTGTCAATAATTAGAAATCAGGAATTTCGTCTCTATATCTAGCCTAACTGGTGAATGCGCAGCACAAAAATTATAAAAATTTGCAGTTCTAGTCTATGTACATGTTTACATCATATGGTCATATTAAGAACCCGAAATAAAATCACCGATTTTTGGATGATTTTAGCGTGGGCCAGTCCCTTTAACTTTTCGCTCATAAGTATATTGTAATTTTGATTTACTAAATAATATTTAACATGGATTATTTCATAGCTCATATTATGTAATTAGCATTGTCTGTATCTAAGCGATAACTTATTATTTCGGTTTCTACAATATTAGTGCAAATTACATTACAGCATTGTTTTAATGAAATACAATGGAATAATTATATTTCAATAATAGACCTCATAGTCTATGGGATGAATGATCAAAAATAATTTTCCGTTGAACTTTACTCATAATTAGGTTTCTTGGTACCAAAACAAAAATGTACATCTTAGCTAGACCTAATTATAAGTGGAGTTCGACGAGATTCTATTTCAAGCCCTTTATGGAAAACAGCCCACAGACTAACATGGATTATTTATATTTCAACAATGGACCGGATAAATTATTTAAAACTTTCTCTTTTCCAGCCGTGAATGCTCCATCAAACCTCAGGGAATTAATCCCCTTCTCTGATAGAATAGTGTTGACATGGGATCATGAAGGCGAGGTAGATGAATTTATCATATACTGGAGAACTGAAAGTGGCACGGAATACAATATCAGCACTGCAAACGATAACACTAAATATACACTACGAGACCTGACTCCAGCCACCATGTACTATATCAGTGTTGCCGCTGTACTTGGAGGTGACCTCAGCGAAAGATCTGAAAGTATCCATGAAGGAACAGGTAATTATAAATATTGTGGATAATGTAGCCGATATATTATTTTTACCTGCCTGATATAGCTATGATGATTTAGAGAAGACAATTGTGTGCACTAGGCGTACATCGGTTATTTCCCCACTTGTTTCGGCCGAAATATATGCATGGTCTAGAATGCGTCAATTGAGGCCTTAGATACGGTCTCTAGAGGATATAAGTGCCAGCTGTGGTGAGTATAAATTCTTTTAAAAATCGGCGCCCGTGTGTCAATTCCTAGATCCGCCACTGATCGTAACCTTAACTACATGACGAAGGTATCTCCTATGTTGGTACATAGTCCAGTTATGATTGGTTATATGCTATAGTCAGGGCCCATTTTCGAAATTTCTGACTGGGTAAGGCATTTTTTAGTAGAATTTGGCATGCAGTTGTTCTTACACAATTTGGGAACGGTGATTCCAAATCTGCCCCATGCCAAGCTATATTTTGTGTTTTTCCTATACAAAATTCAAAAACAAAATGGCCGCCAAAATTACTGAAAATGTCACAATTTTGCATCACGGCTTGGCTTACAATGAACATAAAAACATCATTTCGGTGTATTAAAACCCACCTGAGCAACATACTCAAAGTCCCCTGAATTTCACCTTGTGCGCTTGACGCTAGTGGACAAAATCCAAAATGGCCGCCACTGCAAGGCAATGTGCTATAAATTTGCTTCCAAATAACGTAGAGATGTGTTTTTGGTGTCTACATATAGGTTTCTCGCAGCCGTAAACCAATTCAGAGCCGTGATAACATCTATTATCAATATTTCACAAAGTTATGGGAGAAAAAACAAATGTTGCGCCAGGGAAACGACACATCGTAGGCCAGTGTAATAATAGTGATTTATTTAATAAAGTCATTATTTCACATTTAGAAGTCGAGGGAAACAGACGTAATATCCGGCATGTTGTAAAAATGTTTAGACCATTGACAAAAAATATTTTATGATTGTTGATCAGTGTCCGGGACTAGATAACATGTCGCTCCCCATATATCTGTTCTAGGCCTATTAGTATGTGGCGTATGTGATATCCACCAGCATCGTGTTTTTACAGTACCGTAAGGAAGAAAGCAATAATTTAAATGTGCGTTGGCCACGGGTTAATACATCAAGGTGGTCTGTATAACCATGCAATAATGACACACATACACATTCCGTTCGTATTGAGACAAGAAGTCGTTTAAATTTAACAATTTATGATTCTAGTAACTAGATATATTGTACACATCACATAAAAATTATGTTTCTCATCGGATTGACAATTTACATAATCATGATAATCATATCATCTTAATTTTTATATTTTTGATCAGAATAGATACCGTACAAAAGCCTGGTAATGCGCTGATAATAAATAATAATAATAATGGTGAGTTCTTATATAGCGCACATACAATGCTCTGTGCGCTTCACACATATTACCCCTGGTCACTGGACCTGTTCATTCATGTACCATTTCAACTCCCTTTTTGGAGCATACAGCACTTGCAGCCATTTCGGCGCTAGGAACTAGTCGCACACATTGCCATCTCTGTCCTACCAGGTACTCATTTACACCTGAGTCAAGTGAAGCATGTGAGGGTAAAGTGTTTTGCCCAAGGACACAACATCGAAATAATGTCCCGATATTGAGAGGGGAGAAACATGATATTTCTCTGAAAATCCTGCACCAAGCGGGATTCGAAACCGCACGGCAGGCAGTGACATTGGCAAAGCTCCGCGCTCTAGCCATTGCGCCACGTCCCTCTCTGATAACACAGTTTTCAAACATAATTGAACGACTAAAGTGCCAACCATCGGCTCGGAGATCCACACAAAACCGTAATGTAGGCTACACATATTTCTACTCCCCTAACTTGAATGAGATAGATGATAACACCATCAATAACTGCAGTCACATGATATCGGAAATCTGTATTTTGGTGCAGAAGTTGACCTTTATATGTTTTGGGCTTATAAGGTTGATGGTTGAAGACACGCTAGGGTAATGTTGAAAATACTGACGATGAATTTATTTCATAAATATAGTATGAACATACACCATCTTCAGAAGATGTTAGTAACTAACTCAGTCTTGGCAACTAAATGCTATAGAGTGTCATGAACAAGTCACCAAAGATTATTGGGTACACTATTGCAACAAGATATGATGCAGAATATGTAGTAATTGGGGCAATAATACCGTTCGTAGCACGATCAGGATGTTTTTATGAAGATTAACATAAAATACAGAAACTTCCTAGATGTGGTCGTGATATAGTAGAATGTATGAGGAATCAGTAGGTTCTGGAGTGGCCATGCATGCTTCTAATCAGATATAAGCTCTCACTCTCACATAATATACAATAACCCAACAGGTTCAGTTGTGTATTGAAGTGGTATGGAAGCGACCACTCTATTTTGCAGGAAGAGGTATCAATGTTAAAGACAATAAGTCTTACCATATAATTTATAAAGTATGAAATCGTATGAAATCATATGATGGACGTGAAGATATTTAGGTCCCTAATAACTATATGTCTCCTCCAGACATCGTAGATTAATTATTAATTATACAGAGTATTTATTACTTATCTATTATATTCTTTTGTAATAAACATCGATCATCTAATAATCTATCCAAAACATATGTATCCTACATCAAAAACATTTCATGCACACTGCGATGTTATCTCAGATGAATAAATAACAGATAAAGTACAGAATCAGGGAGGAGGGCAATACAGTTTCAGTTCAATGTTCAAATTCAGCACTTTTGGTAAAGAACAATGCCATTCAACTATTCAATAAACACTGGTATTTAAGTGTGAAAAATACTGAGGTAAATTTTGGGACGTTAAAAGTTATCACGGCAATCAAACTTTCAGATACTGACAATGTGGTGGTCGTAGGAACTGATGCAAACTTGCTCATTCTGCTTTCGAAACGTTCTCATCATAGCAATGCCTAGCTGTGTAAACCTAGAACTGGTGATATTTATGGTACCATTCAACCGTCTCAATGGCTTCCACAACACCAGCACATCAATTCTAAAAGAAAGAACTTTAAATTAATTCATAAACACCCAGAACTAGAACTTAAGCCAATTGGGGTATTTTAATGTCTCCTCTTCGTCAATAACCCCTGCCACAAAAAGTTGATATTTTTTCCGTATTTTAGGCTTGTTTAGCAATAAAAACAGCTCTGGCTAGATAACAATATTATAAACATCTATGCGATTGTGGTTGGAGCTTCATTGATGGACAACTGCAACTAGTTCTCGTGTAAAAGCTTCCTGCTCAACCTGAAGAACTATCACATTTAGTTTGATTAAGTGTGAATTAGGAACACGAGAAAGTAGCTAATGGCGTCCTATCAAGCAGTCGCTACATCAATTCCGAAGCTGCACACATATATGATCAATATATTGATAAAGGTGACTATTCTAGCATTATTATTATGCAAGATGATGGCATTCATGCAAATCTAAGATATACACAGCAAGCCTATGTAGCTACAGTGATGAAAGTGACACATGCTACTTTTGTGCAATTTCCTCATAGTTTATGTGTTGTTTTTAAATAATCATATTTTTTGCATTCCCCATCCCCCGTAACATGGAAGTTGAGTTTTTTAAGCTGTGTAATTTTTTTTGTATCAGAAAACTATTTTAGCGCCAAAAATAAATTCCTACAACATTTAGAAAAATGGTTATAGTACTTGCTGTATAATTGGCGGCCATCTTGGATTTTTCCCTGAAACTACATGTGATATAAAAGTTAGAGATTATTACTGTATTGTACTAGATTTATTGGTATTAAAAACCTATATTTAGCCACCAAAAACAACTTTCTAACGTTATGGTACTTTCTGTATTATTGGCGGCCATCTTGGATTTTCTGCGTGAGAGTTGACCAGGTCTTAGAACATGAAATTCCTCAAAACAAAAATGTCATTTTGAACACGAAAGTCAAGTTTGTGTGTCCGCTGTGCACCCAGACATGATGTATAATCATGATAATTGAAACTTTATCTGCTATTTTGGCGGCCATTTTGTTTTGCAATTTTGAAAGGGAAAAACTAAAAATAGAGCTTGGCATGGGGCAGATTTGGAATCAACATATCCGAATTGTGTGAAAACAACTGCATGACAAATTCTACTAAGAAATGCCTTGCAAACTTTATACTATACTACTATACTTTACCTGAAAATGAGAATTTTTTTTCTGTAATCCAATAAACTGACAAAACAAACGAAAGTGACAAAACTGGTTTTAGGATATGTTAGTGTGTAATGCTGTGCCCGTAGCTATTTCATATTTTGGACAAGGAGGTCCGAAATACGAAATCGGGAATTTCGTCTTTATTCTGTGAAACTCAATGACCTCGACCTCCTTTGTTTTCACCGAGCTGGCTAATACAATGAAGTATGGGGGAGGGTTCTTATATAACCTTGTTTTCACAGAATGACGTCAGTGTCTTTCACTAAATGAAGTATGGAGGAGGGGGTGTTATATAACCTTGTGACGTTACTGCGTTTCACAGAATATCTCGCTTAACTGGTGAATGCGCATCACAAAAATTAAAAAAATTACACATGTCCAGCCTATGGACAAGTTTACATCATGTGTTCAAAATAAAACGACTAATTTTCTGATGATTTTAGCCTGATTATGTCAGTTCGATCTGGGAGTAGCAGTATACTTATGTTTTTTCTAAATTTTCAAGCTGAATCAGCCGGGTGAAGAAAGCTTGTATCTGATAAAATACTAACCCTGTTATTGGATAATCTATAAATATATAATTTATGTTATATATAAACCATAACATATATCACTATATATCTATGTTACATATACATTTGTAGTAATATACTTGAAGATATTTCCCTCACAACAGGCACAGTTGAACCTACAGGATTAGAGCTGACACCGCTAAGCTCATCTTCATTCAATGCCAAGTGGGATCCTCAGGCTGCTGATGAATTCATCTTAAAGATTGACAGAGATGGACTGACCCATGCTATCTACCACAACATCAAAAACTATAATCTGACAGTGGTGAGATTACCAGCTGCTTCAATGTATAGCGTTCACGTGCAGGCCCGGTTTGATAATATACTTCGTTCATCTGATCCTGCTACTGTTAGTGGTAGGTAGGCTACCGAAACACATATTTTCATATATACAGCAATATTAACCTTTTCACTACCATACATGACGGAAATTTCCGTCGTCATTCGTCAATGAACGTAACCATAAAATGACACAAATTTTCGTCAAATATATACTACATTTATGTATTTTTCGTCATTTGAAGCTGGAAATTGCGTGAGCAATTCCAGCTTCAAATGACGAAAAATAGAACTCCTACACCAGTATATCTGGATCCTGGCATGCACCCCGGCCTGGAAGTCAAAGGGTTAAACACGTTTCAGTTTTAGATGACAACTATGCAACTCTCGAGAATGACATACATTTTACCGGTCGTTTTGTAATGTCATTATGCGCACCTAGGATTTAATGATTATTGATGTTTGATTACATCAACCCTTCATTTATGAATGGGTTCATTATTGACATTCACAGTGAAGTTTGACCTTTTGATGGGAGTTAAGCATGTTGTGTAATTGTACAAGCTGTGTTGTATCATTTATATACTAACACACTTCATTTATTACTATCTTATACATTGAACGTACTAGTGGTATTGATACATGTGGTGGTGTGGTGAGTTAAATATTATGCATACATTCAGATTGTTCAATATAAGTATGCTATGTATAGCAAAACACGTTCATGTTTAGTGTGTTACCATCTCTCCGTATGATGCAAAACTTTTGGTAGTTTAAAATGTTAAATATGTTTCAATGCAGGGAAGATACTATCTGGAATAACTACTCCAGGAATTGCCACATGTGCGGTTGACCAGGTGACAACACCAACGAAATTTATCAGCGACCAAACAAATGAAGAATACTTGAGTGAGATTATGTATCCTGTAGTAAAACATGATATAAAATAATTCACATTAAGAAATTAATAAACAGTTAGCCGGAAGTTCGGATTCAATACACATGTGGTGTTAAAAACAACATACATTGTTTCATGTCACTGCATAATTTATAAAAGTAAAAAAATCGTTAATATTTAAATCTTTATAGCGGCTCCGTGGGATGAGAATTTTCAATTTTAACAATTTAATGTATATGAAGCTTTATAGCCTACTGACCTTAAATAAAATAAAAATATATAGAAAAAATGTTAAAGCACTGAAAAATACTAAACTAGTTCTATCTCCAAGATGTATATTTTCATGTTAACCAACTTGTTTACATCAGACAACACATTAGACCACAAATACTGACCATCTCAGACGGCATGAGCAAAGTAACCACATGGGTTCATTAATAGCTGCCGCCCTTAGTTGCCCCCACATCACCGATTGTCTGCTCAACGCTGGGCCAAATGCATCAACATGTCTGCCACGGATTTCTAGAAATGTTGATAAAAAAATATTTAAAAAAAAACGGGAAATTTACAAAAAAATAAATCATGATCTTTGTGATACACTTCTTCTTTACGGAAATTTATGTCATCCCACGAAGCTGCTTTAATACTTAGATCTCCAATATTGTTATGCTCACACCTTATTGTGGTAAGCTTCACAATCTATTCCAATCAAATATTAAAATTCCAAAAAATTACTTCACTTGTATTAAATTATAATAATACTTTAAGTACCTGAAAAAAAAATATGTGATTCCAATATTTATCTACACATGAGTAATGTGGAGCGGACAAGGAAGGCAATTTTTTTAAACAAAAAAATAATCTTGAGATATGTATTTTCGTGTCACAAAGCACCCTAATTGTGATACATGTTTTCGTTTCCCAATTACCCACCCCCTCCCCATTTACCCTCACACACTGCTGGTTTTGTGCTGTTTTATGCTGCTTTCGTGCTGGCAATTCCGGCAATCACATAAATGTATCGCTCTTATGAGGTGATGGGGAAAAAGGAGAATGGGCAAAGTGGAAAGCGGTAATTGGGAAAAGGGAGAGAAGGAAAATTAGGGAAGGTGGGGGTTGTGTGCAATCAACCGTGCACCAAAAATAGCTATATCTAGATGCCTTAAGATTTTAAAATGTTGCCCGTGTAGATCCGCCTGGACTACTAACATAGCAATACAATACAAAATTTATATGGCAAGATAGTTAGCTGTTGATAAAAGGTAAAGGTGCAGGTTTATAGTCTGATATCAAGTCTGAAGAAATCATCCGACTTTACATCTTAACCCCTGGTCACTGGACCTGCTTATTCGTGTGCCATTTCAACTCCACGAAGAGCATACAGTCCTGCAGCCGTTTCGGCGCATTGACCTCATCGTACACATTGCCATCTCTGTCCTACCAGGTACTCATTTTCACCTGAGTCAAGTGAAGCATTTGAGGGTGAAGTGCCTTGCCTAAGGACACAACATCTCAACAATGTCCCAAGATTGAGAGGGCAGAAACATGGTATTTATCTGAAAATCCTGCACCAAGCGGGATTCGAAATCGCACGGCAGGCAGCGCCACGCTCCAACCATTGCGCCATGTCCCTCTTTTGATAATACAGTATTCATACATGTTTTATTATCGGAATGTTACACACAAATCCATGTAATAAACAATAGGCGATTATTTCATTTTACCATTGTACTTAGATACGATTACTGTATCATTAAATGTAAAATCATTATTAGGTATGCCTACCTCCAGTGACACAGATCCGGTTTCCACCCTCCCTGTTATACTGATGTACACGTCATTGTTGCTGCATGCGATCACATGGGTGATAATATGTGTGATTTGGAAGATATACAGAACAGTTTGCATTGGGAAAGGTAAGTGGCATTAAGCCAGTACAAGCAGCTAAGATCGTGACTTAAGCCTAATAGATTTCCGTGAAACATTCAATGCTAACCATTATTCTATCTATCATTTAAAGTGTACAGTTTGATAATCATTGACCAAATACCAGAGATTCTAACCTCGCCATTTAATAGTTATGTAGGTATATAGATATGTGATTCTTGCATTATGGTTCCGATTTATTGAATACATTCGATTTCATGGCGAATCAATGGAAACGATGTTGGATTTATGTTTACGCCGTTCACTTACCTGCCTTCCCCTGATAAATACCTAAAACTAGCCCTCAATATCCCCGGGAAAATCACACGCAGATGTTTTGCTGGGAATTTACCCATTTACGAGATAAGGCAGCTGAGTCGTTATGCTTCACTGAACTAGAATACTTGAATTGTGGTGGACCCCACTCGTGTGGCCTGTGAACATTCTTCGCATGTGTACCATTTCGTTGTGCGCCTACAGAGTTTAATCACGACGACCCACCCACTTTAAGTTCGAGCTTGTGAATGTGGACAATTACGTTAAATGATTAAAAAAAAAAATTTATGCATCAATATTTAAATTTTATGGTAATGTTTACATTGTTTTCTCAAAATAATAATAATAAAATCTTTATTTCGAGAGGGCAAACCCAATGAGCATTTGAGCCCTGAAATATGTATAGTCAAAATATATTTGTCTTATTTTCAGCTTCTAACTATTCCCAGTCGTAATGGATGTTAGTGGACAATAACACACTGCCTAGTGGTCCTCCTGCTGCAGATCCGGGATTATAATACGCATTCAACGTTGGCACAGAAAGAATTTTTAATGGCCGTAGTAGACCCATAACATAGGTCAAGTGAAGGAGAAAGCGTTATAGTGAATGAGCCAGAGGGGGTCCTCACTACCACTTGGGGGGGCAAATGCCCATTATATTTTTCTGAAAGCCATATATCTAGGGATACTATTTTTGCATGATAGCAGTTTAGAAACGGTAGCTTAACAATTTTATAGATGTATTAGTAGACCACCCATTCGTGACAAAAATGCACGTTCTGGTTCCTTCGACGCGTTTTTATGAACGCGTTTTGCAGTTTATTATTGACTAGTATTGACAGTAAACAAAGCAGACGACACTGAACGATGTCGTGCAAAATGACAAAAAATGTCTTCCACCTATAAGTCTTATCATACTAATCACAAACATGTAATATATTTAATAATATTTTATCGATATCCAAAATATTGTTATTAATCTTAAGTTACTGTGTTTAGAATAGGATTTTGTGACCCGTGCACCCGAGTTTTGGAGTGCCGGTTGAAAACCGGTGAACGGCGTTGTTGACAACTCGTACTCTACCAGACAATACTACTTTTTTATGCATGTATAGGACATCCCCTGACACATAATGCTAGTTTTATATATAAAAATATACGACTAAAGCAATAATATGTCTCCATTATGAAATTATCTAAAAAACAATCCGTTCTTTTTGTTATAATGCCAGACACAGAAACACACGATTGCGGTACTATACTGCAGTTATACGCGTTAAATATTATCGCGTTGCCAGGCATTGTGTTTTCGACTCAATGTAGATGTTGGTTAATTTCGCAGTTTAACTGGTGAGATGCCTCCCATTTCTTATAGCCTACGCAATTAAAGTTGGTGTGGCTAGTGCATTTGGCAGATTCCAATGAATAAACATACTCATAGGGCATATTTTCTGTTTAATACATTATTATGGGGATACATGAGGACGTCGAATAATCTGTATAGGCCCTACTCATGTGCAGCGAAGATTCATGTTGATAAACCTATTAGACATAGGTCTAATCTTCACGGTAGATGATCTACAGTGATGAGTAGACATCAGGCATACCAGGCCTAACCGTTACAATGGTTTACATAATAATTTATTGCTTATACGTGGCTTTTTCAACCAAGTAGAAGTGGTCAAGATATCCAGAAAAAATCTGTAGGCCTATAGGGCCTAGGCCTATATATTTAGGGCCTAGGCCTACATAAGATGCTAATTTTGGTTGCTCATACCAAATTTTGGCAGCCCAAGCAATCTGAGAAATATTAACGATGAAAAACTGACCCTGCTTGATAGGCTACTGTGGGCCCCCTACGGTCATTTATTCCTTAGGTCAAATATGATGTTTGTTCTTAAAGGTAAACTCGATAGGACTATCGCTATAAAAAATGGTTTCAATTGTTTGTAGGCCTATCGTAGGTCTATATTTCTATTTCAATGTGAAGTTGCAATTATAGCGTAATTTACTTCGCATAAATTATAGTCTACCGTTGCTGTCTATATCACATAATGACATTTTGTCGGTATCCTATTATTATGTAAAGTTAAGACAACATCTTTGTTCGCGCCACAGGGCTACGGGACCATTTATTTATATAATAAGTACTGGCCTACAAATAAAAAAGTGTATTCTTGTAAAAAATCTATCAATTAAATTTTCGCACGAAAAAAATGTTTTATTGCTTTGAAATTTTTTTCTACTAATGACTGTATCCCACTGGGCACACAACGTTGTTGCGACATTGAATCAACGTCAAAGACGCTGATTCAAAGTCGCCACAACGTCGTGTGGGATAGCTCGCTCATAACAGCGTCAGGCTACTATCATGGAAAAAGGATGTAGAAATTACAATGTGCAGTAGTGTAGGCCAACTATATTAATGGAAAACAAAAATATACGCTAAGTAGATTTATGTGCAGGCCTATACAGGTTGTCCACAGTTCTTAAAATGTATTTCTTTCAAATTAGTTTTTATCAAAATTGTTTTTACAAAGCTATACATGAGACATGTGTGTTGAAATGGTTAGTGTAATCACACTGAAGGCTAATGCAGCAGTCAATGTATTCCTCGACCCACCCCACCGCGGGGCAGCCTGGGGTTTACCACGGGAGTCACCTGGGGGTTTGCTGTTTGTTCAAGCCCCTGGGGTGTGGGGATTTTCTCAAGCTTTGACCCAGATTGGAATCACGGGATTTGTCTATATTGAAAATCTTTCTGACTATTCAAGTGACTGCTATAAAATAGAAGTTTTAATTTTACAAAACATTGAAGCTGTCATGTTCAAGTTCAGTGGAGGGGTTGATGTGCGACAGTCATATATGTTCAAGGTGATGGGAAAAAAAAACTTTCTCTAATCTAGTCAAAAAGAAAAAAGCTATATCCAATGGTAAAGCTGTGATGTTGGAGACAGATAGGTCTTTGTTTGGAAGAATAATTGTGATAACACAAAGTAGAAGCCTTGATATGAGAGAAGTTTTTGCACATCCCCTTGGACCTTTACCATGGTCACTGGCAAATCCTGATGGAACACCAAGGAAAACAGCTAAATCTGTTTTGGCCAAGCATTTGAATAAACTAGCACCTCCATCAAATTCGTTCCCAACTAATTCAGCAACTATAATCGACGGGATGAGTTTAGTACATAAGGTAAAAAACGAAGTAACTACCTTTGGAGATGTGGCTGCTGAATTGCACGGAATGGTGTGTAAAGAAGGTATGCACAGTGACAGAATAGACGTTGTTTTTGACACTTACCAGACCATATCTATAAAAAACGTTGAAAGGACACAGAGAGGAGAAGAAGAAAGTCTGCAGCTGCACAATATACCATCTACTCAGCTGGTTAGACAGTGGAGATTATTTCTCAAGCAAGCAAATAATAAAGCTAGCCTCATAGAATTTCTAATCCATGAATGGCAAAAACCTAAATATACACAAAAAATACACGACAAGGTACTCCATGCCACAGATGGCAAAAATGCTGGAAAATTTATGAGGACATGTGTGACGAAGTTGAAGAACTAATGAGAGAAAATGAGGAAGCAGATGGACGCATGCTACTGCATGCTGCCCATGCTGTAAAAGATGGTTACTCGTCAGTAATTATTTCTTCAGAGGATACAGATGTTTTTGTTCTGTGCTTGGATTTTTGTGACACCATCGGAGTTCCTCTTTTCCAGAAATGCAGAACACAAACACATACGCGATTGATTGACATCCGCCAGATATGCTCTGCTATTGGCTCACAGTTTTCTAAAGCACTGATAGGACTGCATGCCTTTACAGGATGTGATAGTGTGAGTGCCTTTGCTGGGAAAGGTAAAATTCGTGCTTTAGAATTGATTAAGACAAACGAAGATGCCAGAGAAACCTTTATACAGTTAGGAGAAAATTGGAATATCACCGCAGAATTATTTACTAGATTAGAAAAGTTCACATGTCTTCTATATGCAACAAAGCCGATGACTTCACAAATTAATGACTTGCGTTATAATTTGTTCTGTTCAAAAGATGGTGAAGTTGAATCTTACCAACTACCACCATGCAAGGACTGCCTGGCAAAGCATTCATTGCGAGCAAATTATCAAGCAGCTATATGGAGACGAAGCCTTCAAGCATGCCCTGAAATTCCAAATCCAAAAGGACATGGCTGGCAATTAGAATCAGACCACGACCAACAATTTCTCACTATAGACTGGATGACTGGCTCCCCGGCCCCTGAAGCTGTTCTGGAATTGATGTCCTGTAAATGTTCTAGAGCATGCAAGTTACCGTCATATGTGTGTATCTTGAATGGACTTAAATGCACTGACATGTGTCGACTTCGAGAGTGCAGCAATCAAAAACCAGAAGATTACGAGGCAGACATTAGTTTACAACATGCAGACAATGTAGGCCTACTAGACATATAAACGACAAATACAAGAAGACACAATATAACACATGTATATATGCAATATACATTAATAAGCAGATATGTAGATTTCTTGTTAATTTTATATACTTCAGAACTCGATTATATTGAAGGTATTCATAGTAAAGAACTGCATTATAATAAGTTAAACTTTCACGCCTAAATATACCATTGGAATCTTAATCCACTACAGGCCGCGAATTGCTGTCGCAATTCTGAACTTTTAGTGGATGAAGATGACAAGTCTTCTGAAGGGTGATAAACTGAGTAAAATGCTGTATTGTTGAAATAGTTCTATAGAAATTCTCAATTCGAATTTCTGTAATACATGAAAATGGTGCTTTGATACACCATGAAGGTTAAAATATTTAAATAGCGAGATATAAACGGTCAATAATTTACAATTGAAAGCTTCATCAACTACAGGCCTCAAATTGCTATCGCAATTCTTGTTTTGTAGTGGATGAAAATGAACTAAAAATGTGACAAATTAAATACATTCCCTTCTCTGTAATAAATTTGTTCAATTTTCATGATGTCTATGGATGCTGGATGAAAAATGATGCTCGGGTGCATCATGAAGGTTTAAATGGTACATAATGATCAAACTACCAAATGTATGGCATCATGCACAAGTGGGCTAACCCACTTAAAAAAACGATGAAAATATATGTCATTGATAGTAACAACTTGATCAATATACAAGTTTCACATTCAGGGTAAGACCATTTGGTCATTGATTTTGTTACCTTTTAGTGTTAATTGGTATTTATTCGTTTCAATTTGTACTCCATGTTGCTGCGTGATTTTTTCTCAAAATTGTCAAAATGTGGGTTAGCCCACTTGTGCATGATGCCATCCAAATATTATAAGAAAATATAGTATGTACTCCATTAACATGTATGTTATAAAAGATTATATATCGATTGTCATGGTTATAACTTAATTATATTCTTAACCAACATGTAAATAGGTTATATGCATAAACAACACTTATAAAATATAAATATAAATGTAGCGTACAAGAGGAAGCTGATGTTACTAGTTTTCTTAATAATTATACGTATTGTGTATTATACAAGTAGTTAAGACATATTATATTGATGACGAGTATTCATAACGAAATACTGCACTTGTTAATCTTCACGGTATAACTGATTAAACAATTTCAAAAAGGATCCAACGATAAACGAAAACATTTTCTTGTATTTACAGATATGAATGTTTTAAAATTTGATTTCCATATTGCTCATAACACATGCATATCAAATGTTACGGTTTCACCTCACCTTGCTAAAATATAATAAACCTGATTGTATAACAATTAAATAGATTGTAATTCGCTATGTTTTAATGTGTACGTAACAAGGATAGACAGGTATAGCCATGACTAATATGTGAAATAAAAGTAATAATTTAGCTGATTTAAGGATCTCCCTTTTCAATGGAAAATAAAACAATTGGAGCGGAATGTGTTCATTATTAATTTTTGTCTTTTTCCTGTACCTTATATTTTCATTTGGTTTCCGGCTTTATATTAATTATAAGTGGGTATATATTATTTTTGTAAGGTGAGCATATCATGTTTGGGGTGGCTCATTCGATATGATATTAGTGCTATGCGTGATCATGCTAATGTTATAAGAAATTTACACTCTCTGACTTCGCACTGGATCAGGTTGGTGACCACGACTAGAATATCGCAATAATTTGTGCCCCTAACAAGTAACACTACTAATTCAGTCAGCATGCCTAAGTGATATATGTCGGGCGATATGTAGCCTTGAAATACCCTTGCAATGTTTAATCGCTCAATAATTATATTCATTTTTAACTGAGTAAAATGCCGTCGAAATGCTATTTTTCCCATAGTTCTATGTATATTTTCCCACTTTTATGCCCTTTTCCACAATTAGGCGAGTTGTGGTTAGTGGTTATGGCAGGTACAAAGATTAGATGTCCACTCAGGCACATTTTTGGGAAAAATGAAATTGGTTGAAAAAATACCAGAATTTGACCTTTGGTGACCTCTAATGACCTTGTAAGGGGTGGAGGAGGGGGTTGGGGAGATAAACACTAAAATATATAAAAAAATGTAACATCATTTTAGGGTAGCATTCCCAATGTAGTACATACATGGGGTATGTCGGTCCATATGTTCTGAAATACGCTATAGCTGCGTGTATTTTTAATAAATAACATGCATTTTTAACTGAGAAAAGGGTCGTCAAAATGTTGTTATTCCACAGTTCTATGTATAATGTTGTGTCACTGTCATGTCGTTTTCTCACAGATTAGTGTGCTGTGATTTTTTATTATGGCATGTATAAAATATATGTTCTGCCAGAAATAATTTTGAAAAAAAATGATTTTTTTTTTAAAAGAACCTGGTGATGACCTTTCGTGACCTTTGATGACCTCGCGAGAGGTCGACCGAGGTAACCACCACCGTAATATATTACAATGAGTGTAGATGAGGTTACTGACATAGCAGTTGTTTTTACTTTCTTGTGTGCACAGAACTAAATAGAGCTAATGTTGCTCTCATAAAAAACACTTTCAAAAATGGCGCCAAAATACATATTTATATATATAAATAGGGTCCACTATTATGACTGTAAAATCGTAAAGCTACCGAATCTAAACTGCTATCATGCAGAAATGACATCCCAAGATATATAGCTTTTGGAAAAATATAGTGGGAATTTGCCCCCCCCCCCCCCCCAAGTGGTAGTAAAGGCCAAATTTTCAGGGTCTGGCTCATGCACTATTAAGACCATGCTACGATGCAATGCACAATACATGGTAATACTTCACTGAAATATATTTATTGACAGTTGATAATTCCGAACACTTGTGATTTTCCAGATTAATCGTATTCAGTAGTCTATATCCATGTGCATAACGCAGAATTCAGGTATGATCGAATTTGGAAAAATCCCTGTGAAGTTCTATAGTATGAGTGTTCACATACACACGGACATTGTATGCACGACATAATAGGAGAAAATAAGAATAATTTTGCTATGCTCGTATTCAAACAAAGAAAACAATTTTGTTGATGCTGTTATGCTATCTACGTGTTGTTTTTCATGAGGTTTGATATGTAAGCAGATTGAAGAAATATATAGAATACAGTTTTTTATTTCCTGGTACATACAATAATGTTTAGGCCTACGTTTATATACGCATTATCACACATCCCCATAAGGCCTACCTGTGAACAAATGGCAAAAGTGAATATTAAATAGTACATGTTTATATCTGCTTCTCTTGTTTTGTTTTTTATTTTGTTGATACATATGTGAAGCTACCAATTGTTAAAGGGACATGCCCAGGTCTATAATCATAAAAAAATCGGAGATTTTATTTTAGCTTAATAATATGACCATGTGATGTAAACATGTCCATAGACTAAAACTGCATTTTTTTTTAAAATTTTTGTACTGCGCATTCACCAGTTAAGCTAGATATTCTCAGAAACTGAACGGCCTTGAAGGCGTGACCTTGGGTGCGAACTAGGTGATAGAAAGGCAGTTTGGTCTTGATTTTTCACTATGACAAGTATAAAAAGTAGCGACGCTAAAACACATCTCCCGAAGTAACATTATGCTTTATGTCGCTATAAACATGACAGTCTAATAGGAATATTATCTCTGTTCATTCATATTATGTTTTTTTACCTCCGGAGAGATTGTATGTAGGCTAAAAACGACATTTATTCAACACGGGAGCACAACTTTTAGTAGTGCTTTTTGTAAGTTGCCATGGTGGCACGTGTGACCTCGTCTGCTCAAAGCCAATCATGATGCCGTCTTGTTGCGTGTCACACCATGCACTCGGGGTCACGAGGTCAACGCATGATAGGCGCGTGGACATGTACTGTTTAGCACATAAAATCTGTCATGTTTTTAAACTTTGTCTGCAATTTACGTGCATATAATATAATTTTTTATAGTTTTCAGTGTTTCTATTTGCGGCTAAATATATATTAAAATACACATTGGATTTGAAATGTTATGTTATGACGCGATTCTGGCGAAAACGGGGCTTTTCAAGGGGATGTCCCAACTTTTTGACATTAAATCAGTACATTGAAGTATAATCCCTTTGACAGCTCAGGCGTTGTTATCACCTAGTAGCTGTCCCGCAGTAAATGCTGACCGGTGATGACGTAACACCGTTTCTGAGAATAGAGACAAAATTCCAGATTTCTAATTATTGACAACCACGTCAAAAATAAGAAATACGAGAATTTCGTCTCTAGGCCTATATCTAGTCCGCAGCACAAATATTAAAACAACTTTCGCAGTTCTAGTCTATGGACATGTTCACATCATAAGGTAAAATTATTAAAGGGACTGGCCCAGACTAAAATCATCAAAAAATCTGTGATTTTATTTCGGGTTCTTAATATGACCATATGTACATGTACATAGACAAGAACTGCAAATTTTTATAATTTTTGTGCTGCGCATTCATCAGTTAGACTAGATATAGAGACGAAATTCCCGCATTTAATTTTGTAAAAAAGTTTCGTTGTGGATGGTAATATGTAGATAATTTGCAAAAATATACAAGTTCCAGTGAGTGACTGCCGAGCGGCGAGTGGTCTGGACTCGGGCTGCCTGACTCATTCACTCAGTCATGTGTCAGTAGCAGTGTTCTGCTACGGTCTGCACTGGGCCAGCGTAATTACTGTCACTGATAGCGGATTAATTAAAATCAATGGATATAGTCTAAAAAAATTAGAGATATGTTAAAACCATAGATCTAGAGAAAATGGATCATCAACTTCTTGGTGCGTTCTTCATTATTCCGTATTCGATGTTCCGTCCAGGGCCGTCCACTGGTCTCTCGGCTCGATTCGCAAGTACCTCGAGCTATATTTTCAATAATGTGGCGTTATATTTAAATTATCGTGAAAAATAATTACATATCTAATTGTAGTTTAAAATACACATGCTAAATATATACAATCAACACGTTGACAATAAAGATTTACAATTTAATTTGATGGAGAAGCCGAGCCGTGAACGCTCAGTCTCAATCTCTCACTCTCCCACCAGGCAGTGACACTGGCAGTCAATGAACCGGCTCCGTCTAGGCCAGTAGCCATGGTAGCAGTGGCTAACGAGTGTCGTTACTATATTATCATGACAATATAAATAGGGGTAAGTCTACTCTGGCCTAGGGCCTAGCTAAGATTTCACCCCTCGATCAACGCGAGACCCTGTGCGCCATCGCAAACACTGTCACTCAGTGTCAGCCTCTGTTGGGGCTAAGGTAGGCCTAAGCCCAAGTCCACCCCACCTCTCAGCACTACACAGATTCAGGAGCCCCTGTAATCGCTGTATACAGTCTGTTTCACCAGATCCTGGGAGTAGCCTTTTTTCTAATTTGTTTGATCGCTGTTTAAATTTTTTTACCAAAATTTTTCACTGATATTTTTTTCATCTTCCCCCAACATCTCTGAAACTTAAGTGGATTTTTTGTGTATCATCGAAGTTAGACCATTTAGCATGTAATAATTTTTTAAAGCCATTAGCACTGATTAGGGGACCATCATTTAATATCCAGGGGGGGGGGCTGGAGTTTTTGTCGCTGACAAATTATTTATTTCAACCTGGCGCGGCGGCGCGCTGAAAATTTCAAATTTATTACATGTTTATATAGAACATTTCTTGAAGTGAATTATTTATTTCACGCAGAGTTCGCCCAAAAAAATTTATTTAAAAAAAACTCCACCCCCCCTTGGGGATTGAATGGTGGCCCCCTTACTGTGAAACAAGAATTCTATTTCATGCCAAATGGTCTAAGTTTCAAAATACACAACAAAATTCCACCAAATTTCCAGCGATGTTAGGGGAAGATGAAAAAATTAACTGAGATAAATTTTGTTTAAAAATTTTATACAGCGACCGAGCAAATTGAAAAAAGGCTACTCCCAGGATCTGGTGAAACAGACTGTAGACCTTTCCGAAAATTATGCTGACTTTAACCCTTAGGCTGCTGAATTGTTTATTTCTATTTTTCATTCATTTGAAGCTGGAATTGTTAACGCAAATTCCAACTTCAAATGACGAAAAATATGTCCATTTATGAAAAATAGCCATCTGCAAAATAGAATTATTTAATTATAAACTTGAGTATCTATCAAAAACTATTTTGTGGATTTCAGTGTCATTTTATTTGTTCAGAAACTTGCCGGAACCGTATATATACGGTTCCGGCAGCAGAAGGGTTAATCATGTTTAGTCTAAACAGAGGTCTAGGCCTATATAATCTGATAGATGACTCAATATAGACTATAGTCTATAGGTCTAAACCTAGGCTATGATTTAGCTTAGGATATCTATACCTACATTTCTACAACTTGGCCTGTTGACAAGCACAGGCATTTGACAACTATAGTAATACGTTTGGCCCTAACCACTTTTAACCCCCTCAGGGTAGTGATACATGTATTACCCTTTTCTAGACTACTTTAGTTTTTGGGCATGTCCAGCCCCCCCACCCCCGGCACAAGACGCTGCTGATCTGAACTACGCATTTTAAGCATAAAGTGATATTTTATAAAATAATAACTTGTGTACAATACCGATACATATTTTAAAATTAAAATAATATTGTTGCTAATCAAGCTAATAGCCTACTGTATTTGCCAATCAAAAACTTGAAAAACAATATAAAACCCAGAGATATAGAGATGATAAAACCTTGATATTGGATCTCCGCCAGATTGAAAACAATTTAAAATAATTTAATTTTTGTGTTAATACGAACACATTCTCTGAAAATGAATTAAAAATAGTAAAGACCAACAGCAATCAATCAAAAATACAGAGTAAATTCTTCATGTTTTAATGATAACTATCAGAGAGATACATTAAACATGTTCAACAACAAACTTAAACACATTCTTTAAAAAATAATATGAAAAACCTGAAAAATAGCAGCATATTAGCATTTCTTTGATATTAAATCTGGTCACTGCATAGCACTGGGTTGATAATTTTTAAAATAGTTAACCCTTGAACATGAGAAGCGCTAAATTATAGAATTTAAATTTTAACCCATTTGATGTTGTATGGATTTGCTACCACAACACAGAACTTAAAGTGAGTAAAAATTACCTAATTTTGTACAATTTTAATCAACGTACATGTAGTTATTTCTACTTTAAATTTTATTGATTCAAGGTTGAACATGTTGAATAAAAGGCTATTACACGACCATTCAACTATATATTGAATAAAAACGCTAAACACAACTATTCAACTATATATAGCACAATATGTAATTATTATATTTGAAAAAAGTTCAAGATTACAATACCATGGCATATTCCATAACCAGAAATTCCTTGTTTTTACTTTTCCCTGTTATGATTCCAGTTGAAAACCCTCCCTCTTCCTGACAAAACTACTGCATAAACACACCACCTAGATGTACATTATCAGATCATTATATTATATATGGGTATGCACTGACCATTACCATTATTACAGCCACATTGACACATATAATATTTTATTGCCATAATTGTCAGTCATTTCTGACATTAAGCCCATTTTCCATTTGAAACCTAGTGCTAAGCAAATTTCAGACTTAATAAAATACCACTAAAATTTGTAACATATCTTGTGGTAGATATACAGTTGATCAAATAATTCAATTTGGGAGACGTCAATTTTTTTATAAATAATATTATTTTTTATTCACTTGTAGCTGGAAATTGCTTTAGCACTTTCAGCTTTAAATAAATGAAAAATACTCACAAAAACTTTAGTAGTAGTGGTACAAGGGTTAAATACATATATAATATTTTTAAATCTGAACATAGTCATCAAATTCTCAGATTCTTGTTTAACTTCTCAACATCACTCATCTAGCCTCATTTTATTTTCATTCACCTTGAGATGGGGAATGGTGAATTGCAATTCCCAACTCCAGGTGAATAAAAATTTGATGACATTGTATGTCAAATAAAGCCCAACCATCCATAATATGCTATATTATAGGCCTTACCATGTTTCATTACATCAGTTTTCTTTAAAATATATGAAGTATCCTGATAGGGTTAAAATCACATAGCCTACATATATTCTGAGACAATACCATGCACCGACTATTACCATTATTACAGCCACATTCACACATATAATATTTTATTGACATAATTGTCAGTCATTGCTGACATTAGGCCCATTTTTTATTTTAAACCTTGTGCTGCTAAGCAAATTTCAGACTTAGTAAAATACCACTAAAATTTGTAACATATTTTGTGGTGGATTTGCAGTTGATAAAATAATTCAATTTGGGAGAGATCCATTTTTTATAAAAAAATTTAAATATTATTTTTTATTCATTTGAAGCTGGAAATTGCTTTAGCACTTTCAGCTTTAAATGAATGAAAAATACTCACAAAAACTTTAGTAGTATAAGGGTTAAATACATATATAATATTTTTAAAGCTGAACATAGCCATCAAATTCTCAGATTCTTGTCTAACTTCTTGACATCACTCATCTAGCCTTATTTTATTTTCATTCACCTTCAGATGGGAATGCTAAATTGCAATTCCCAGATCCAGGTGAATAAAAATTTGAAGATTTTGTATCTCAAATAAAGCCCAACAATCCATAATATAATTTATAGACCTTACCATGTTTCATCAGTAACCAGCACTTCTCAGGAGTGCGAGTGGACGCAAGTTTAGTCGTCGTAGAGCGATGTTGACGATCCATTTTCTCTAGATCTATGGTAATAACTAGCTTTCGTGCAACCCGGGTGAACGGGTTACAGCTCTATGTTCAGAAGGTCCTATGTTCAGAAGGTCCTATGTTCAGAAGGTTCAATGTTCAGGAGGTCCTTTGTTCAGAAGGATCTATGTTCAGAAGGTTCTATATTCAGAAGGTTCTATGTTGAGAAGGTTCTATGTTCAGAAATATTTGTTCAGAAGGTCCTATGTTTAGAAAGTACGGGTGACTATTTCTCAGTTCCAATTGGGCACACGACGTTGGATCAACGTCAATGACTTTGATTTAATGTCGCAAAAACGTTAAAATTAATGACGTTAGATCAATTTGGAGGCCTCATTAAATTGTAGATATTGCAGTTATAATTACTTTCCAGGTACGTTGTTCGAAATACCATATAAAAAACGAGTGATATAGATGTATAAATATCAATTATTTTATCTTATGTGGTCTATGACATTATTCTCTGTTCAATGTAAAGTCTAAGTGCATGGTTTGTGGTAGTAGGTAAATATGCATTATATCACAACCTTCACAAGTAAATATTTCGGGTGGTTAAAAAATATTATTTAATCAATTTATCGGAAATCGTCTATATGTAAAATAAGAAATAGGCATACGTATTTTAAATAGAATAAATGTATGGTCGTCGTGACCAGTGAACTACCCATATGGTATACATATAGATGTCTGAGTCATGTAATTGTAAATTGCTGCTGTACGTCCTTTTTTGACAGTAGACTAACATTATTTAAGTGTCATTTAAGTGACATTTCAATACGATAAAAACAGTGCAGTTAATTGATGAGATGAATGATATACAGATGGTGATGAGAGCGTGGTAGGGCATGGTGGATTATTGAGAGTATTCTCATTGAAAAATATTGTATATATCGCCCTCTATAAACCCATTAGCTTCGTCTCATAATTTCATTACATCAAAGGGTCTAACTTCTTACATTGTAAAACTTTTCAGAGTAGTCGCCCCATAGCTAATAAATTGTCTGTGCAAAATGTCACGAAAATTGGTTCAAATTGACTGAGGAATCCGCGAAATTCATTCACCCTGGTTGATGAATTTAATGTGAATCTGACTATAGAGAAATTACTCCCGGACGGTCTTCTTGGGTTTTGCTATGCAATGTAATGCTGACACACCTTGGCTTTTCACACAGCTCCGATATCCTCGGGTCGGATAGTCCCCAGAGTAACAATAGGAGCCTAACAGAGGGTAACTCCATTCTAGCCACAGTGGCTGAAATAGGTTGACCTCATACAACAGGCCCGTAGCCAGGATTCTTGTGTGGAGGGTCGTTTTGGGCAAAAAGTGGACCATTTTGTACTTTTCTTTCTGTCGGTAAAGAGGGGGGGAAGTACGGGGGCATGCTCACGCGACTTTGTTTTAAACCCTTGTGCTGCTAAGTCAGAATATATACGTTTCAAGCAAATTTCAGACTAAATAAAATAACATTTGGAAGATGTCTATTTTTTAGAAATAATATTATTTTCATTTGAAGCAGGAAATTGCGTTAGCAATTTGCGTTAGCAATTGAGCTTCAAATGAATGAAAAATACTCACAAGCAATTAAGCAGCACAGGGATTAATATAAAAACCCATATTGCGCGTTTCCTGCCTAAACATAAATTGTGTTTTTAATTTCTGCTGAGTTTTTACTCTTTAAAGTGCTAAATCAATCCATATTATTACGATCACGTGCCATTTTGTATTTATGTGTCTACCACTGAATAGATGTCATGATGTTGAGCAATTTAATACATGCTTTTTGAATGAAAAAGAACGTATATTTCAACATGAATAGTTATAGGGGAGACCGGGGCTAACTGGGACACTTTTATCATTTATCGCCCTGGGGCAGACAATAATAGAGTTAGAGATTCAAAACAATCATTCAACCTAGGTGTGATGTTTTTTTATTGTCACAAGGGCCTTTAATAAATGACAATTAAAACTTATACAGATTTGGTGAATTAAAAAAAAAAAATTATGTCCCAGTTTGCCCCGTATACGGGGCTAATTAGGACAAGGCCAGGGGCTAACTGGGACACTCCTAAAATTTCAGCAATTTAGGATCTATAGAGATTAAACAAAGTATACTGCACCCTGTGATGATTCCAAATAGTTTGAAGGGGGTGAGCTATAAATAAACATATATATGCCGTTCAAACACAAAGGTTTAAAGTGCAACAAAATAATGCAGAAAATAACAGCTGATCCCCGATGCACTATAGGCCTAATGTGTTGATACTACGTAACACTCACATTGTGTCCATCCCCAATACATACAATCTAAAGTAGGCCTAACAAATGTTAATTGAGTTGCGCAAACATATATTTAGGTCACATGTCAGTACCCACAGGGGTTAAAGGTACAGTGAAGTGAGAGGGTGCACTTGGTGGAAAGCGATAGATCATAAAATACTGAACAAATTTCAAAACTATGACCTATGTTTAAAAATTACAGAACAGCAATTAATTGGCGTTTTAAGTTTGGCATTTTTATTTCAGTTTCCAGCTTCCATTGATAATAGATATATCCTACCAAATATGGTGTGATTTCATCATCACTTCATGTGCAAGTGTTACTGATGTGGTCATCGTTTTGTGTGCAAGTGTTACTGATGTGGTCATCGCTTCATGTGCACAACTTTGCTAGTTTGTGTGTGGGTATCCCGCCGACGTCACGTTTATACACCGCAGAGGACAGCCCTTTTGGTTCTGGTTGTAAACAAACCACTCCATGCACTCAGGCCACTGTCACTTCTCTGCGTCAACAAAACGTTAATAGGGCCCACCACCAATAAACGTGTTCAACAAAACATGACATTACACACAGGCAACGAAATACATATAGGCCTAAGAGTTAAAGTCAAGTGCTGATTATATGACATTAATTCGACATTTTTGAGTAATAATTTAAGGCCTATTTTATAGTCAAGTATAAGTTCTAGACTACACTACAGACACAGTACTAGGCCCGGTTACACTAAAAGACGCATGCCACCACATACCAGCGCATACCAACGTATACCAGCGAAAAGACGGGGTAGAGGACATAAGAACCATATATTTTATAGTCTATCGTATTCAATACATCCTACGGAGTGTATACAAAATTTTGTGAAAAAAATATAATTATAACTTGCCTAATTCGGCATTTTAAAGTCCGTCAATGAGCGCTATGCATTGCAATGTATTATCAATGGGCGGTATACTCCGGTATGCATACCAGCGTATAGGCCTACCAACGAAAAGACGGAGTAGACGATATAGAAACTATATATTTGAAAGTCTATCGTATTAAGTACATCCTGCGGAGTGTATAGACCAAATTTTGTGAAAAAATATTAATTATAACTTGCCTAATTCGGCATTTTAAAGTCCCGTCAACGAGCGCTATGCATTGCAATGTATTATCAATGGGCGTAGTTTATATTTCCCACACTTGGTGTCATTCACACCGCTGATAAGTCTAAACAAATAAGTCTTAACAATAACTTTATTGTTTGTATCCGTAAATAAAACATACCTTATACTGTATCACATCATTGTTCGTACAAATGGAATAATTTTTCACAGAGAAAAATATATTTTCAAATTGTACTTTTTTGGTCAGACATGATATAAGTCGCAACAATATACCAGAGTGTTTATAGAAACCTATAATTTGAAATCTTTTTATTCGTGATAAATATAACTGACAATTGAATGACTCCGTACAAGAACCTGTTAAGTGCATGTTTTATAGTTTTGAGAAAAACGACTTCAAAGTTTGAGTTCAATATTTTTTTTCCTTTAAGAGCTTCCGCGTAAAATATGTTTGTTTATCAATAATATTGGTAAAGTAAGTTTAGTAATCATGTCTAAGACTCTCAGCATGCCTTGCGCACATTTTCAAAGTTTGTTAACTAGTATTTGCCAATAGTCTTCAAGTTAAATATCACAATATTTTATGGTAAATGACATTACCATTTATTGCCTTATGCAAATGTTTCCAGAAATCATGGATATCGATTAGATATCTGTGACACAGCGACTTCATAACCATTCATCTGAATACTTTTGCACATTCAAAATGAAATGAGTTGATATTTGTAAAATCATGTTATTGGTGCTTACCATCTCTGATTTTTTATTCTATTATTTGCAAGAACATGTTAAGTGAGATCACCGGTAGGATTTGCTACATGTTATTTAGTAATATTTACTGGTAAACGCGCTTAACAGTTTTTTTATAGGGAAATTTGTCTCACTAACAGCCATAAACATGTACTTGCTTCTGAAAAAAATGCTTTATATTGGTCGTAGAGCTAAGATTTTTTACACAATAATCTTCCATACCTCAGAACCTCAAATCCGTCGTTATCAGCAAGAACCTGTTAATGGCGCTTAACAGGTTATTGCATGGAGCCCTTCAATTATTATGAATGTCGTACTCTACTGACAAAACTGCGTCATGATTTATAACAGAAACGTATAGCGATGTTATATATAAGTGAATAAAAGTTAGGTCAGATTCATTTATTACTAAAATGTGCAGTTGATATCAGCATACGACACAATTATTATTTTTTTTCCCACACATATATAGATACTAACTTTTTGAATTGTAGCACGCAAAAGGTGTCGTGCTTGACCCTTATTGTGCTGAAGTGATGCCGCTAATTGTCTCACCGTCTCGCCATGTGTAAACACACCCTTGGCGAGCCGGCAACATGAAAGATACACACCTTTTCAAAGGAATCGCTCGAAAATGTCATCGACTGCATATGTTTATTTATTGGTTGTTTATTTATAATGCTTTATATACTCACATGTATATACTTGTTACTTGTATAGAAAAATAGTGGAAACATGAAAATGTGAATGAAACGTTCAACATTCAAGATAAAATTTCAATTAACATGCAACAAAACTATATATAAATAATTATTTAAAAATAATAATAATAATAATAATAACATAACTGAACTCCATATAGTATTATTATTTGAATAATAAAAAATTAAACCCTTGTTGCCGGCATTAAGTTAAGTCATTATACGGCCTATGAGGCTACGTCCTGCATTTCTTTTCAAATAAAGTACTTTGCGCGTTTGCATGCTATTATAATGTAATTTATATTATTATTTTCAGAATTGAATAAGCTTTCTGGTGACATTTATTAGGCCTACATGTCTGTATGGTCACAATTAAAAAAAAATATGAATTTGCGTTTTCATGCTGTAATATATTATGCTGTAATATCTTAATCTTCTTCATTGATGAGGAGGTGTGATTGTCACTCAATAGCAGTGATGACATATCTAATTCTCAATGAAGCAAGCACAAGACATTAAGCCATTATTGAGCCATTGTTGGTTCAAGGTTGGACCACCGTCTACCACGTTGGCCCAGCATAAAACCAACAATGGCCGACTAGCTCGTTGTCAACGGCTTGAATTGTGGATAAGTACCTGGTTTCGATGCCACTTAAACATGTTAAATCATTGTACCTCGGTACCTCATGAAGATTCGTTATCGAATTATTGCATATAATAATTATAGCCACATGGCATATTACGGCTGTAACAGCTGATTATCATATTTTGTATTCATATTTACCATATTTACCATTAAATGTTATATTACATGTGTTTGCATATAATAGCTATATGTCGGCCAGGATCTTAGCACTTTTAGGGTTAATGTGTCGAGTACAATCAAATCGGCGGCTACGTCACAAAACAATTAGCATTAATGTTAACCCTTTAAACTCTTTAACGCGTTTCGGCCACCATCCCGCTGTCACACTGTTGACTTATAGGCCCTATATGCCTTTAACGGCTAAATTAAAACTGTGAAAATTTCGAAATTAGGCAATTTTGTAACATTATATACATAAATATGTACGGAGTACGCTAGTAGACAGATATGTGTTACCATGTGATAACCATCCTAATGGAAATTCTTAACTTCTTTGTCGTACGGCCACGTAATAAATACCACCAAGAAACCTACTCATTACTGAAAATAATGACATATTATATTATGATCGCACACAAATTCGCAAACTGATTCATTTGGGGAGCCGGTAGACATGTTGTTAATTTGCACTGATACGAAGTTCAGCTTTGTTAAATCGACGTTTCTGAATATAGAATTCAGAAATGTGTCTTTTTATGGCGAAGTGTTTTTGTTTCGCATGTACTTGATTTTGAACTTGATTTCATCTTAATACTTGAGTTAATCTTAATAATTTAATTATTCAATGAAATTAACTTAAAGCTGCTCGTTGGGAAATAAACTTTATCTAATTATGTATCACAGTAAATGAATCTATATTTCAAACATTTTTTAAACGGCTAGATAAACCGTGGAGGACGTTTGAATCCGATGTTTATTTCACATCGCGGAAGAACATGCAGGGGACGCATTACTCACTCCTACAGGCACCTGCCTGGTCACGTGTCTGATACCGGAAGGTCAGCGCAGGTCAGCATGGCCAGAGTAATAGTAAACAAAGCCACGTGGAACTGCTGCATAGACCTCACGTGATGTCTGCAAGTGTGTGTCAAGGTCCTTCACCGTTTACGTCCTTGATTTACATCTTACAAGTCTGGACTAGGCTACAGTCCCAGCCTACATTAGCGTACAGAAGAAAAGATTTTTCACATTTATCACTGGAATGGAGTCACAATCTGTAACTGTAAGTATTCAACCAGGGCCATCCCATTATTTATAGTAGACTATAAGTATAATAGACTAAATTAGTAAATAGTCTAGCACTAGTAGCAGTAGCAGTAGGCCCTCTCTAACGTTAGTCTTCATAGATCTATCTCATTCTCAAATCTAAGTTAGGCCTACACGAGTACTACCACCAGTGCCACTGTACCCTGTACGGTGTACTGTAGGCCTACCAGTACTGCCTACCATTAGTAGACTACCAGTACCAGTACACAGCCACAGGCTGTAGTCTAGCCTTAAAAAAACTCTATTCACATGATTTAGCTCTTTGTGAAGTTTGTCACTGATAATGATATTTTAGAGACTAGACCTAGTCCTAGTCTATAATAATAAAAAAAAATTATAGTTTATAGCAAACCAGCAAAGTCCTAAGGCTTAGCTTAGCCTTTTGCTAGCCAGGCTTGAGTTAGACCTGGGTTCTGGGAGTTAGGGCCCAGACCACATTTCCTGTAATATATAGGCCTAGTCGGATTCACATTAAATTCAGCAACCAGGATTATTGAATTTCGCGGATTTCTCAATCCATTCCCAACCAATTTTACACACACTATTTTCTATTCATGTCGTGACTGCCCTGAAAATTTCGCGAAGTTTTGATAAGTATTGTAGAAGTTAGACCATTTGACATGTAGGCCTAATACAATTCTGAGACAAAGCTAATGGCTTTATAGAGGGCAACATTTTTAATTATTTACTACATGTCAAATGGTCTAACTTTTTAAATACTTATCAAAACTCAGCGAAACTTTCAGGGTAGTCACGACATGAATGGAAAATAGTGTGTGTAAAATTTCATGAAAATTGATTGAGAATTGACGGAGAAATCGGCAAAATTCATCCACCACTGTGAATGTGAATCCTGGTATAGTCATACCCATAGCCTAGTAGGCCTACTATAAAAAAACCTGTAGGCCTACTTGTAGGTCTACAAGTAGGCCTAGTGTAGACTGTAGCCGTAGGCTAATCTCTGCCGTGTAACTTAGTGTAAAATAGTGTAGGCGTAGGCCCCGGTACAGTGCTATATAGTCTACTCTAACCTATAGGCCTACCCAAAGACAGTCATTAAAACTGATCAACCAGGATCGCATGATTTTCGCTGATTTCTCAACATATTTTCATGAAATTTTACAAGCATTATTTTTCAAAATAATCCCAACAGCTCTGAAAAGTTTGTAAAATTATATAGTTTGACTTTACATTTGACATTTAGAGCCTAAGAAATGGAAACTACAACGTCCCTTTTTTTGCCTTAATTATAAACCCAGTGAACTAATTCTAGAATATTATTACATGTCAAATGTGAAATGGTCCAATTTTAGAAATATTCAATAACACGTTACGTTTTTGCGAAATTATTAGACTACTTCTGTTAGGATTTGAATGAAAGATGGCCCTTGCAAAATTGCAAGGAAATCGGTTCAAAATTGACAGAGAAATTGGCGAAAATCATGCAATTCTGGTTTAAAGTGGCTTTAACTTTTTAAGTTTGGGTAGGCCTATAGTCTAGTCTACAAGTACAAGATTAAATGTAGAAAATATTGATGTAAAATTTCATTACAATCAATGAGAATAGACTGAAAAGGGGGAAAAGTAAAAAAGTGTAGAGGTCTAGGCCTAGTCTAGCCATTGCCTACACTAAAATATGTATTGTCTTCAAAAAATGGGTGCACACTATCAAATAATTGTCTATATCAAATATATAGAATATCTTGGGGGCTTCTATATAGGTTAGGAAATAGTCTTAGGCTTGATTACAATTATGAAAAGTGGTTCTTTTTAAAATTATGGGTCTCGCTATTTTTTTAGCAATTTTCCCTTCAACGTTATAGTCTACAGTTAAATGAGATTTTTACAAAATGGACTACGCCCCTGATTTGACTTAAAGCTTTCCAAGAATGACTGATTCCATAATTCCTATTATATTTTACCTGAGTAAGAGTTTGTTTACGAAGTGAACACATTGAAAACAAAAAATTGTCAGAAATGAACACATTTAAATAAAAAAATTGTCAGAAATGTCTTTATTTTTGTTAAATCTGCTGTGGGTCTATGATTTATAAAGATGCTTTTAGATCTGCATGTTTGCAAATAAATATCCGCTTTATCAATACATTTAGACCCTATACACCAGACACTTACTTTTCCCTGGAGGAATACAATTTGACTTAGGGACATACCGTATTAGATATCTGGGGAGGGGAGAAGAAATTTAATAAAAAAAATTGTCGTCACAACAGTCGGGAAAAAATGTAGAAAATATGGTGGAATAAAATAAATAAAGAAAGTGATAGGACTCCCTTGGACCGGCCCTGATAACTCACCCGGGTGTGGCTCGAAATTCAGGGGTAGGCCTACTGGGTTCAATTTTATCAGAAAGCGACGTAAAACAATATTTATTTACTTGAAGCAAAACTATGACATTTCTGGACTTTTCCTAGACCTTGAATTTCCATTTATATTATCCCCCGACATGTTTCAACACTGCACATAGGCAGGGAAAAAGAAACTTGAAAATTATTAATTAGCAATTTTCTTTTCCAAGTTGTAACTTGTTAGACATCCTTATCATGGATGTATAAATATTTTGCTAATCAATTACAAATTTGATTAGATCTAATGTCAGATATTTTTCAACAGGATGATGAAACATCAATGGCAGCCGGCTCGTCAAGTAATTCGCCACCGAAAAAAAGAGTAAAAGTCGGCACGAAGTCGAAGGGTCGCGGGAGGGCAGTGTCAGGAGTCAAGTCAGGACGTGGTGGTGCCACTGCCTGCGGACGTGGTGCCCGTGGACGGGGTAGAGGGAGGGGAAGGCGATCCACACCAGCTACTGCAGAATGCGAGAAGAGAGCGACTGACAGTAAGTATAGAAGAAATCAGTGGTGAATCCAAAGGGGGGGGGGGGCCTTATTTTTTGCCAAAATCTCAAAAGTCCCCTAATTTGGCTAAAATTTGCCCAGCGCCCCGCTCTTTCACCTCCCCCCCCCCCCTGGATTCACCATTGTAAATGTATTCAGTAACAAATTTATTCAATTCATCAATTTACAAACATGATTAACAGTAGTGTGACTTGGTTTCAGAGAGATTTAGATAGAATGGATCAAGACAGCCTGAGGAGGATACTGCAGCAAGTCCTGGAACGGCAGCCTGGTATCCTCTTTGATCTGATGGGAGGAGGCTCGCCTACCCCTCATCCCGGCGGAGAAGCACCATCCTGGTGCGTCTGTGGCAGATGCCGGGAGATGTCCTCAGATCTGGAGAGGCTGTGCTGCTACCAGAATTTTGACGAATGCTTGTCAGTTAGACCGGTTAGTAGCAGAAAAAAACAGTTTTTGTTTTTTAAACTTCTGCATTATAGCTTATTGATATTGCCAAATCAACTCACACCAGCAATTAAGGGGGGTGGGTGTGGATGACAATTAACCAAAATATCCGTAAATTGACCAAGAAAAGAAGTTGCTAGAACTGTAAAAAAAACTGAGCTAAGTTGGCTACCTTTCCCATATTAGAGAAAGATTTGAATGTTTTTGATGGAGTGAGGTCACCTACAGCAATTGGAGGGTTATTTGCCCTGAAATATTCGTGCATGTCATTATTTGTCCTTTTGACACCCAGACTACTGAATTTATTGTGAATACACAATCAATTTTTGTAATTATTATGATCCACCACATGATGACCCAGGTTAATGTGCAAAGCCGGGTTACCATGTGATGCCACCATATTGATACATTATTTCTTCAGTCAAAAATATATAACGGTCAAAAATATAAATTAAGCTGAAATGATTCTCTTTTTTTTTCAAAGGAAATGGACCTATTTGTGCTGGACCCGGGGGTGTTGATGGTGGCTAACATGTACCGGGAGGAGATGTTTGCACTGCCTCACCGTGATGACAACAAGTCTCTGCGGCATGGTGGCTACAGACAGTTTATAATGTGGCGTCATGGCCGATTGGGCAGTGGTGTGCGGAGGGTTATCCCTAGTTGTTGTGTTTGGCGAGTGCGCCAGGAATATCCTGACCCTAGTGGACAATATACTGGGTTCAGGCCTGGACGCCTCGCGTAAACGCTGATAAAAATAAAATTTATTGACAAACAATTTTTTCTTGTTCAATAGGTTTAATCTTATAATATACATATAATATATATATATAACTTGCAAATAATAAAATGTTATTCAATGTGTCTCTTCACACAGTAACAAATATCTTTAACCCTTACAGCGCGGGGATCGACTCAAGTCGAGGATAGACTAAAATCTATCCCTGCACTGAAAGAGTACAAATATTTATAATAACCGTGGACCCATAACATAGACATTTATGATGGTTTCAAATAGAAAACAAACCTTTTGGGCTCTTGGTTATACAAAACTATTTCAGCGATTTAACCCTTTAAGCCCTCACGATGCATTAAAGCATCATTTCGCAACCCTGAAAATACACTTAATTTTCCTACAGCAAAGTGTTTTAGAGCGAAAATTTCCTTGAAACTGGTTTACCAATACATGGCAATTTTCTTAAATTTTTAAACCACATCAAATCATCTTCACCCACTACAAGTCAAGAATTGCGACAGCAATTCGCGGCTTGTAGTGGATGAAGATGACAATGATAAATTCAGGCCTGAAAGGGTTAAAAACATCCCCGCTTTCATGCATTGCGGAATTACGAATTCTAAGCGTCTATATACCACTTTAACAACATTACTGTACGTTTTAAACGTACCATCTAATATCATGGACTATAATGTAAACTAGTACATGTGATAGTTTACTATCTGGTCAATAATATTATGAACTAGAAGTGTTTACCATGTAACCACCCAAAAAGGTACAAAACACAACTCTTTTACTCAACATTCCAGGACTAATGTTTACAGCGTCCAGTGTCTGTACTGACACAACTCTCTATAAATATAATACATGTGAGACAACCTTTATTGTCAATACGACGCGTTTTAAACGTACCATCTAAAAACATACACTATGGTGTAAGTACATTACATGTGATAGATTACTATCCGGTTTATAACAATATGAATAACTTCACTGTCAGTGAATCAATATGAATAACTTCACTGTCAGTGAATCAGACAGCGTGTGTGGCACTGCCTGACTCAGTGACAGTGACAAAGCCACTAACTCAACGTCCCGGACTAATGTTTACAGCGTCCAGTGTTTCGTCTGACACAACTCTATACTCAACATCCCAGACTAATGCTTACAGCGTCCAGTGTCTGTACTGACACAACTCTTTATACTCAACATCCCGGACTAATGTTTACAGCGTCCAGTGTCTGTACTGACACAACTCTTTATACTCAACATCCCGGACTAATGTTTACAGCGTCCAGTTTTCTGTCTGACACAACTCTTTATACTCAACATCCCGGACTTATGTTTATAGCGTCCAGTGTTCCGTCTGACAAAACTCTTTAAACTCAACATCCCGGACTAATGTTTACAGCATCCATTGTCTGTACTGACACAACTATTCTTTATATTCAACATCCCGGACTAATGTTTACAGCGTCCAGTGTCTGTACTGACACAACTATTCTTTATATTCAACATCCCGGACTAATGTTTACAGCGTCCAGTGTCTGTACTGACACAACTATTCTTTATATTCAACATCCCGGACTAATGTTTACAGCGTCCAGTGTCTGTACTGACACAACTCTTTATACTCAACATCCCGGACTAATGTTTACAGCGTCCAGTGTCTGTACTGACACAATCGCATGTACACCTGTACCTGCAACTCCTGAGAAAAACCTTTCAGCGGGTAAGGGTTAAAAACGTCGCCGCATTTCATGCATTGCAGCAATTTCTGCTGTTGGCTTGGGAGACTCTGGCGCTAAGGTCCGTGAGATGTGTCTCGGGTCATCCTCAGAAATGTTGCGGGATCTGTATAAATTTCCATGGTCTCTGAGACAGGCTTGCACAACTGCTGCCTGCAGCTCATGAATGTACGAGTATTTTTTTGGCTCCTTCACTGGAACTGTGTAGAAGTTTCCAGATCTTTTACTGTACATACGACGTTGCCTGTAATGACAATAAATGATAAAAATATAAGAACAACTTGCAATATTAAACTACATGTGGCTGTGGCGCAATGGAACAAAAACATTTAAAAAATCCTGTTAAAATATATTCAGGTCAGTCCAGGAAGAACTATGATGGCTGTTTTCAGTAACCCCTCCCCCCCCCCCCACACTGTATCTATTTTTTTAATGGCTACGGCAGCCATTTTGTTTAAAATGGATCAATCCCAAAAATTAATCAGATCATCAGAAATACCTAGATAACCATCCTATCAAATATGACTGCAATCCAACAAACGTTTCATTACAAACGTTTCACGAGCTTTTTGGGCGGCCATCTTGGAAAATGCCCATTTATGGCTCTGTGGAAAAGTTCCAGTTACGCGAAACAAGTTATAGTGCTAAAAGTGGACAGATGGACGGACAGGCGGACAGACGCGCCTGGTGACGACAATAGTAGCATCCGCCAAAATTTTTTTAGATTGATTTAGATGGTATTGAATTGTATGTATAGTAATTAGCATGCTGAATGATATCAATTTGAAGAAACTCACCTCCAAATCTCGCTATCAGCCTCATCAGACTCTGTATCAGAGGGCGGCAGATAAGTCCTGTCATTCATGGAATGAAGATTCACTCCGAAGCGGTCACTGAAATTCCAATCATAAAATGTAGAAATTATATTTTAGACTCAAACAAATTACAGTGTTCATGGTTATATAAATAAGCATAAAACTGTAAAATTCCAGTCCCTGCCCACGGCTATGTGGCAAAACCTTTAGCAGATGACAATATTTCACAAGTTTCGAGTTTTATATTCCTATGGTTCATGGCACCTTTAAAAAACATCAGAGTTAAACCTTTCAAGTCTGAATTGACCCTTGTCATCTTCATCCACTACAAGCCGGGCATTGCTGTCACAATTTTTGCCATGTACTTGATGAAGATGACTTGAAGTGGGTGGCAAACGAAATTTTTTTTTTATAATATTATGAAACAATCCCATGACGATTTCCCTTTTAAAGCCCTATGTTGTAGGGAATTGAGTCATTCTTCATAGATGCAAAATGATGTGAGGGTTTAAAGGGTTACATACCTTGAAGATGTACTTGAATCATCATAAAAATGAGGCTCTGGTACATGCATCTGAAAAGATTCAGACACCAGGTCACTGGGGTCATATTCAGACATGATGGGCATTACGCCGGTCTCACAGGTATCAGTTCTTGATTCTGATATTGTAGATGCTGCTGGGGAAGGAATTATCCCCCCTGGCCTATTGCGATGCCATGGTGTTGATGTTATCGGATTCTGAGTGAACTCATACCTGCACACAAATAACAGTCATTGACATTAGGATTATTTTATACTAGACAACAGGGCAGGTAAACTGTGATTTTTGTCTGTCCTGAAGGGGCAGTGATCGTCCAGAACCTAAAAGAAGCCTAAAATGATTTCAGTCTGAAAGTGCCTCAAAATAAACTCAGGCAATACCAATTTTTCCAAAAGTTTCTGAGGGGGGTGATTAAACATACATGGATCGGTGATTTTGTATTAGGGTTGGTGAATCATAAATTTCAGTGAAAATTTAGCCTTAAATCCTTGACTGCACTGCATGCTACCGTATTTATTCTAATAAACGATAAACGTCCACCCCCGATTTGAAAATAAAACCCACCATCATGTACACTATAAACTCATCTAATAAGCAAACCCCCCCCCCCCCCCTGTAACATATAATAATTAACATGGTATGCTTTCAGTTTCTATTTGTTTATACTATAGTATTTTTTTTAAAGTTGTGCATACTGTAGCTTTGGTAATACTGTGTGTTTAGATTTTCACTAATTGTGATTTTGGGACTTGGGATTTTGGGACTAGAATTCACAAATTATCAATTCCGATGCAAGGTGGCGCTAATAAAATAATAATTTTGCGAGATTATTAAATTCACAAATTTTAAAACTTCCTGAATATAATTAGATCTACAATATACCAGAACTTTTTTATGGGGGGGGGGGAACCTCAACAATTTGATTTAGCTTATTGCTAAATAATATTTTTTTCGAAAAGTATAAAAATAAAGGGTTGACACTAACTGCTACCAGCTAGGTTACAGGGCAGTAGGCCAGAGGGCTAGTGACATTGATAAAATACTGGCCCCTAGTCTTCATATATATATATATATAGTCTTGTATTTTGACAACAAACCAGAAAATTTAGTGAATTACAACTTTGAATATGAATGCACATCTCCATATTGTGGGAAATTTGATTGTAAAATTTGAATAATTCCTGCCTTTAAATTTTAGCGCGCCACTAAAAATTTAGGAGTTGACCTCTGTCGACCATTTTCAATTTTAGTGGCATCTAAAAATCAACTTGCACATCCCCATGTTGCTAGGAATGTCATGTTAAAATTAAAAAGTTTTCTGAGTTTTTGTGCCCACAAGAAAACTTGACTGGAGACGCCTGATGGAATCCTGGCGCGACTAAAATCACCCTTCCCCTACGGGCGGGGAATAAAAATGTAGGGGTCTATGGGACTATAGTCTCTACTAATACTATACCCAAAGTCACATGATATTCACTGATTTCTCATTCAATTCTCAATGGATTTTCATTAAATTTTGCCAGCACTATACCCCGTATATCTTTCAAAAAAATCCCAACAACTCTGAAAATTTTTGTAAAATTATATAGCAAATTCCTAAACTTATATTGGACATGTAATAAATTGAAATTATGATGTCCCTGAGGGGCCTCTATAAACCCATTATTGCATTTTAAAAACTAATTCTAGAATTTTATTACATGTATATCAAATAGTTTAACTTTTAAAATATTCAATACAATTTTGTAAATATTTTATTGACGTTAGGATTCAAATAGGCCTTAAAAATGACCTTTGCTAAATTTCAAGGGAATCTGTTCAGAATTGACAGCGAAAATCATGCGAACCTGGTGACTTTGGTTGGGTAGACCCCCTAGCAGGGTTCGAAATTAGTGGTGGTCCGGTGGCCCGAGGCCACCAAATTTTCAGCAGGACCACCAGAACACTGGGTAGCAGTGGTCCGACAGGCCACTAAAAGCACAAAATTGTTTAAAAGAAATAATAATTATTTCTCTGTTCAGAATATTGTTTGAAATTGTTGTTTCTTCAGAATCAATTTTGTAAATTTTGACAGGACCATCAGTAATGAAAGAGGACCACTACATTTTGGGGGCTGGTGGTCTGCTGGGCCAGTGCTCCAGAAAGTTTATTTCTAACCCTGCCTAGTCTATATAGCCTACTAGGCTATAGACATAGTTTATACTAGGCTAGTCTATAGTATAGGCCTACACTACAGGTCACAACATGACAGTCAGACAAAATTATCTCAATCTTTGACCACAGCTTACATTTTCACTGAACTTATGTAGTCTACAGACTACCAGTAGGCCCTAGCCTATACTATAGTCTATAGTCTGACCAACAGTGGAGGATGGTCCGAAATGATAGCTTTTTGGTATCTACTCAGTCAATTATCAAGCGATTGTCGCGAAAAGTTGTATTTGTCAAATGGTCTAACTTCTAAAATACATATCAAAACTTCGCAAAATTTTCAGGGTAGTCACGACATGAATGGAAAAGAGTGTGTGTGAAATTTCATGAAAATTGGTTGAGAATTGACTGAGAAATCCGCGAAATTCAATAATCCTGGTTGATGACTTTATATCCATACAAAAAATAAAAATAAACTTCTGCCCTAATCCCGCCTGGGATTTTCGCCAGTGTAAAATAAAACTTGCCTCATGGAATTTTTATCAGTCTAAAAGAAATACTTTTTCCGACCTAGTCTACCGCATGAAAATTTTCCCA
This sequence comes from Flabesymbios commensalis, assembly GCA_964017125.1. Classification (NCBI taxonomy): domain Eukaryota; kingdom Metazoa; phylum Annelida; class Polychaeta; order Terebellida; family Flabelligeridae; genus Flabesymbios; species Flabesymbios commensalis. Next base: position 3,592,289 of record OZ024907.1, on the reverse strand, counting down.
CCATTCAGTAGTTTTCTTCAGCTGCTTGAAAAAGTTCAAGTGTCTGGTGTATATAAATGTATATATAAACTAAAACTCTCAACAGCGGCAGCATCTCGGTAGTTTTTTTTCAGCTGCTTTAAAAAGTTCAAGTGTCTGCCTAGTCTGGGTGATGTTTTGGATTCTGTATACCTTTAACAATTTGCAACATTGAGGGGACATCTTTTGGACATTCTTATAATTTAGCTCAGATTCTGATCTAGCACAGCATTTTCCTTGCTCAGTGGAAACTGGAATGTGGTCAAATATTTATTTTAGCATGTCGGCAGTTACGAAAAAAGGACAATTTAAAAATTTATGGAATGTACCCAACTATATATAGTCTATGACACAATTATCTGGAGGGCATGCTTTTCGTTGAGTTCTCCGTAAATTCTCTACCGATTTCCTTGAAATTTTGCACAAGACATTCCCACATTGTTTTGTCCAACGGCCTTAATGATGGCCTCCAAAACTTCCTCATAACGCAGTGGAAATATTCTATCTTTATTAGTCTATTTGCATGTTTTTATAAAAATTAAAACAATGGCACCTGTGACTGTGTAAAAAAATTTATCAGAAAGGGCCACAACATGCCTGTTCCACTTAGACTAGCCTACCTCTACAAGCATTTGTTGCAACAATTATGGAATTGAAGGCGAGAGCTGGCACAATTTTTTTTAATTTCGAGAAATCTAATGATGGGAACCCCCGAAAAAGCCTAAAGGTGATAAAACTAAAAGTGCCATTGAAAACAAATGATCATGTTTTTAATTCCACAAATGTCAATGATTTTATTTGTAGTTAGTCTTAGTCTATACTTATGGTGAGCAAAAAGAACAAACAAACCGAGAAAAATATGTCTTTTATTGCAGTGTCCCACAAATTGACATAGGGCCTAAATACTGAAAAAAACACACAAAAAAACGATCAAAATGACTTTTTTGAATGTACCTATTTCAGACTAGAGTCTAGACTAGATCTATTCGACTATTGAGACTATTCTAGTCTAGCTTGTAGTCTTGACAAAGTCTCTAGACCCAGTACCCTAGTACCAAAGACCAAGTCTTCTTCTAATCTATTTTCTAATTTCACCCACTTCCTTGGAAGTTGTGTCTCGCTACAGTCTGTCCGACGGTGTAGGATGGTCCAAAATAAAAGTTAGCTTTTCGGTATCCAGTCAGTCAATTCTCAAGCGATTTTCATGAAATTTTGTAAACCCTATTTTCTAGTCATTTGGCATCGATCCTGAAAATTTCGTAAAAAAATATTGGATAGTTCAAAATTAGTCTGTTTGCATGTTTTTATAATGACATGTAGTAAATGTCTATTTATGACGCTCTTCTATAACATTCTTCTATATTCATTCCGGTTTATTCTCAGAATTCCGTTACATGTCAAATGGTCTAACTTTTGAAATACTAAACGGAATTTCACGAAATTTTCAGTGTAAACTCTGTTTCACCAGAACCTGGGAGTAGCCTTTTTCCAATTTGCTCGGTCGCTCTTTAAAAAATTTTAACAAAATTTTTCTCAGATTATTTTTTCACTTTCCCCAACATACCTGAAAATTTGGTGGATTTTTTTGTGTATTAGCGAAGACAATTTGGCATGTAATAAATTTTCAAAATTACAGCTCTCTGGTGAAACAGACAGACAAATTACTAGATAAAAATGGTTGCAAATTTTGCTGACAATCGCTTAAGAATTGAGTGACTGGATACCAAAAAGCTAACTTTCATTTTGGACCATCTACCAGTCTATAGTCTATAGCTATATTATAGATCTAGACTATAATAATACTATAATACTATAATAATACTACCGGCGTACCACGACCCACAACTTCCAAGTCACCAGGTCACAACTATAAACGTCGTTAGACCTATAATAACGTTAGACGGTAGACCTAACCGTTACACTTACACTGTAATACACTGCAGCCTACACAACTTCAGTGACTCAGTCTTCACAAGTTGAACTTGAAGTGGGTCTCTACTCTAACGACGTTAGACTAGGTCTAGTCAGACTAAAAATCTAGACTATTATACTATTTATAGGTATAGTATTATTATTAATAGACTAGCTCACGTTAGGCCTGGTATAACAGTGTTATAATGTTGTTAGTTTGCTACCTAAAGTTAATCAGCAAGACTGGACCGATTCCATAAACAAACATGACAAAAGTTTGGACAACTGATTGTAAACAATGAGGGTAGCCTATACTATAGGCTATACCAACAATGAGCTGTAGACATCCGATTCTATTTATAGACTATCATGAAGATACTATTTTTATGCATATCATTAACTCACCCATTCATCAAAAATTCGGCGAGATCAGCGTCAGTTTCCAGGTTGTTGGATGTCCTGAGGGATCGCCAGCGCTCAAATTGATCCCCCAAATAGACACGCGTACCTCCCCTAACCTTCTGCCTCTTCGCTCTTTTTCTTTTTTCCGTCGAACCTGTCATTTTAGCTCGAGAAGTTCTCTTTTTGGTAGGACAAGACATCTTGCTTCATCCGCCGTTGTGATCTGCCCGGTTAAAGTCAGTCACGCATGCGCAAATGTTCTGAGTCGACAACAATGTTGTTGAGGGCAGGCTGCCTTGTCAACATTTCCCCAAAATTCAATCGATCCCTACTCGATAACCAGAAAAGTATTAAAAAAAAAAAAAAACGCTGATCGTTATTTTTTAACACAACAGACCAAATAATGAAAACCAACGCGCAGCTTTAATTCAGCAGTTATGTCGTGTACTGTATTGAATATGTTTAATTCAATGTGCAACTCATACCATCATCTAATGTTTCGTCCGAATCGGTCTATACAGCAGCATATGTGCAGTTTATTTCCTACATTTATAACTTATTTCAAAAATTCATAACTTCAGAAAAATATTAACTCGGTGCACATATAATTGGTGTATACACTACTGTATTGAATATGTCTAATTCACTGTGCGACTTGTCATAAATCGAAGATATTTATGATAAGTAGGCCTACTTGTGTGACTAATGTTCATAACATATATGTATATAATACATTTTTACTTAAAAAATACCAGTATTTTTTTATTATTTGTTTTGTTCTGTTTAATTTTTATTAATATATTTGCATATCCGGCTACATACACTAAATCATATAGGCCTACAGCATAGGCCTATACATATATCCCAGCAGAAACAATACGTTTAATCAATGTTGGCTTTGCGTTGGTCCAACGCCTAAGACGGTGGACCAACATTAACTCAACGTCTTGTGTCTTCATATATTTAAGGCGTCGCCCAACATTCATGATTAGTCTGATTCGGGCCTACTACCAGCGCTAACTGTAGGCCTACCTATGGCTATGCGGTTAAGGACATAAAAACTGGGGATTTTAGTCGTTTGGCTGATTGTATCGATATAAAATTTAGCAGTTAGCTTTATGGAATAATATTTGAGCTGATGATAACAAATAGATACCCGAAATATAGTTGCATTGGGTGGCATGCGTTGGTATATGCTGGTATGCGTTGGTAAGCGGTGGTGTGTGTTGGCATGCGTCTTTTAGTGCTTCCCGTACTAGGCCTACACACAAATGCATAGGCCTACTGACTGCACAGCAAAATTGACACAGGCTCACACAGCTTAGTTAGACACAGGCTCACACAGCTTAGTTAGAACTGCTAAGTCAACATTTTAAACCGGTCCCGCCCCCGTCTAGAAGTCATGAAGTGGAACGAAGTGTCAGACAGCCTGACAGGTGCCCCGTCTAATGTTATGTTATGTATGAGTATATCGATCACAATGTTTAACCCTCAGGGCACTCTATATATAATTCAAAAATATTTCTAGAAATGATAGACTTATGGGGCCCTATAGGGAGAGGGACAAAACTTTGAGAAAACTTTGAAACTTTACTATTTTGTAAAAAATTCAAACATTTTTAAAATGTCAAATGAAAATGATTTATAAAACCTGTAACAATAACACGTCAGGTTGATCAACAGAATAGGCCTAGCCTATTTTAAAACATTAAATCTATACAAATATAATGCAAAACATTCATCCAAAAAACTTTTTAAAACAATAAAGGGACAGGCCCAGGCTCAAATCATCAAAAAAACGGTGATTTTATTTAGGCTTCTTAATATGACCATATGATGTATAAACATGTCCATAGACTAGAACTGCAAAAGTTTTTAAAAATTTCCGCTGTGCATTCACCAGTTAGGCTAGATTTAAAGACGAAATTCCCGTATTTCTTAATATTTTTGCCATGGTTGATGCTGACATCATATGGTCATATTAAGAAGCCAAAATTATATCACCGATTTTTTGATGATTTTAGCCTGGGCCTGTCCCTTTCAAATGCATTTTTAAACATAATATATAGGTATTAAAAAAACTGTTTTTAAAAAAAAATTAATACTGTTTTTGCATAATATTCTATATGAATGCTTTATAAGATTCTGCTGATCCAACATTTTAATATTTAAGAAAACATTTAGCCTAACATTTTCTAAATATCATTAGACCTACAATGTTTTGTGTTAACTTGCAGGGATGTCAGATGATGAAAAAAAAACAGACATAGAGGTCTAGCCAGCCTATCCAGTGCCCACAGACTATTTCTTAAAATATAAAATACACATGGATTAATTTCATATCTCCCCTGATTTTTTTTAATTGTCATAGACAGAATGACGTACTGTCGACTTTTAAAGTGTAAAAGCTTAGTGAAGCCTATTTTATGTATAGGCCTATATATGCCTACATGACAATGAAACCATGATAAATAGCATTATAACCCTTTAAGCGCCCAATCCAAAATTAAAATTCCACCCCCATCTAAAGGTGTCTCGCTATTGCAGCACACAACTTCAACAGTGATTTATTCAAAACTACTGTAACAAGACCACATATTCCAGGAGCTCCCCTTCCGAATTAGAATTTGATTTAAGCAATTATGTGTAGGGTTATTAATGTAGTCCTAGGCTAGGTAAAAAATCAAGACGCAAAACAACTAGGTCTAAGAGGCTCAGTCTAAGAGTAAGATAAGAACTAGACAGTCTGTCAGAGATTGCTAACCTCCATTGAAATTAATGATCCCAATGATCAGTATCCCAGTAATGGTGTACCTATCTGGCACAGTTTACCCGATATCAGGCCAATCAAGGTCAATAATGGCTGATTGCGGTCATTTTGAATTCGATATAATTTAAAAATTTCAGGGTGCATCCTCCCCCAAAACCTCAGTTTGTCTTATAGTAATGGTCTAGCCATCTAACACAGTTTGCCAAATATTGGGCATGTGAAAGTCAATAATGGCTGATAGGTGGCCATTTTAAATTTGATCGAGTCAAAATTTTTCATAATGCATTCTCTCCTGAAATCCATTGAAATTAATGATCTTAATCAGTATCCTAGTAATGGTAAATATAGGCTGATTGCAGTCATTTTGAATTTGATCTAGTTAAAAAATATCAGGGTGCATTCTCTCCCGAAACCCCACATTTTGTTTTATAGTAATAATATAGTAATAATGGCCGATAGACGGCTATTTTGAATTTGATCGAATTTTCAAAATGCATCCTCTCCTGAAACGTCACATTTTGTTTTATAGACTGAGCCTCCATGTGAAAGTGAAGAATGGCCGATAGGCGGCCATTTTGAATTTGATCTAGTCGAAATTTTTGAAGATGTATCCTCTCCTGAAATCTCACATTTTGTTTTATAGTAATGGACTAGCCATCTAGCACGGTTTACCAAATAACGGCCATGTGAAAGTGAATAATGACCGAGAGGCGGCCATTTTGAATTTGATCGAGTTAAAAAATTTCACGATGCATCCTGTCCAGAAATCTCACAAAATGCTTTATAGTAATGGTCTAGCTATCTATCACGGTTTACCAAATATCAGCAATGTGGAAGTAAATAGGCCTAGTGGCCGACAGGCGGCCATCTTGAATTTGATCAAGTCGAAAGTTTTCAAAATGCATCCTCTCCTGAAACGTCACATTTTGTTTTATAGTAATTGTTTAGCTATCTAGCACAGTTTACCTGAGATCAGGCCTATCAAGGTAAATATTGCCGATTGTCAGCCATTTTGAATTTGATAGAGTTAGAAATTCACAGGGTGCATTCTCCCCCAAAAACTCAAATTTTGTTTTCTAGTACTAATGGTCTTGCCATCTAGCACGGTTTACCAAATATCAGCCTTGTGAAAATGAATAGTGGCCTATAGGCGGCCATTTTGAATTTGATAGAGTCGAAATATTTCAAGATGCATCCTCACCTGAAATATCACATTTCGTTTTATGGTAATGGTTTAGATATCCAGCACGGTTTACCAAATTTCGGCCATGTGAAAGCGAATAATGGCCGATAGGTGACCATTTTGAATTTGATCAAGTCAAAATTTTCAAGATCCTGAAATCTCACATTTTGTTATATAGTAATGATTTAGCTATCTAGCACGGTTTACCCAATATCAGGCCTGTCGAGGTGAATAATGGCCGATAGGCGGCCATTTTGAATTTGATCGAGTGGAAATTTTTCAAAATGCACCCTCTCCCGAAACCTTACAATTTGTTCTATAGTAATGGTGTAGCTATCTTCAGCGGTTTTCATGATATTTGGCAAAATATTTCAGTCGGATTTACAGATGTTATAAATTAGGTCAAAGAGCTGGGTCAACTTCAAGGTCAAGGTCCAAAAACCTGAAAGAGCACAACTACGGACCTTAGAGAACATGTACGTACAATATGACTGTAATCTGCCCAGTAAATTCCCAGATCTGCTCCGGAAACGAAGTGTGCGTCAAAACGTATAAATAGGTCTTAGTTCGGAACCAAAAGTAGGTCAAACTTCATATACCCCAAAAGGCACAACTAGACCCCCTAGAGGTGTTGTGTGTAAAATTTTAGATATGCTCCGGAAACAAAATATTCACGGACGGCCCAACCCCGTACCATCATTTTCTCCTCTGCGACCTTGCATATTGAATTCAAATTAAAAATATTTTAACTTGTCCATTATCTACCCAGAAGTAGCCCACATACCAAAAATTGTTATTCTAGCTGTTTTTGTTACAAAGTTATAGGCAAAAGAAGAGATAAAAACCGGGACGGAGGCAGAATTCATAGCTCGATCCCTCCGTCTCACCTACAGTGACGGCGGGAGTTAATAACAGGGTTTAATCAAAACTACTGTAGTCGCGCTTAGTCGTGTAAGGGTTAATTAATTAGGTGATGTTGGACAGATAATATGAGAAAAAAAACAAATAAATAAATAACTATTTATAACTGAGATATGTATTCCCTGATGTGATATTTATGACCCAAAACACTATTAGGTAAACATAAACAATTTTCTAATTCAGAAATATATCTAGTGAAGATATGCGAGTACATCGAGTCGGATGTTATTTATTTGTGATACATATATTTCAGTACAATATTATTGCCTGAGAAAACTGTTATCAATCAATCAATAAAAAATCAATTATTAACAAAATTTTTTTTTTAAAGCATGCCTATACTCATCTTTGTAGTTTACATATTAAACCTTAAATAAGTGCTAATCTGGTCTACAATATTTCTATTCAACCTAGAAATAGAAAAAATTCCAGGAGAAATGAGAAATAATTTAGTGGAACTGCCATATTTTTAAATTCAGATTTTAAAATATTAGTACCGGTAAGTTGATTATTATGATATATTGCATTTGAAAGGATACCAAAAGTATAATACATAAACCAGAAAAATGAGTTGCTTATCACAATGAGATCATACCTGTTATCATGGTCATGTATTTGATTGATGATACAGGGAAAAAGTTGTTCAAAATTTATTTATTAGCAATTTTCTCTTCTGAGTGGTAATTTGCAAGACATGATTATAATTTTAGCTCAGTAATCTAATGATGTTAACATGGTTAAGAGTAGAAGAAGAAATATGTTATCACTGATCGACCTCAGTGCCATTGAAGTGCTGAACCACTGTATAGGGTCCATCTTTAAACCAAAAAACAGAGCAATGTCTTTTGTTCGCCAGTGTTCAACAATGGAGTGGAAGATATAATTATAATTAAGTCTTTACACATTATTAATTAATTTTATACAACATCAAACTACATATTATCGTCATACATAATGTCAGTGCAGTATGTTTATAGCACCTGGTGCAGCTTATAAAGGGTCAGACACTATTTGAAGTTCACACAGACATATATAAGAAGATGTATCCTCTCCTGAAATCTCACATTTTGTTTTATAGTAATGGACTAGCCATCTAGCACGGTTTACCAAATAACGGCCATGTGAAAGTGAATAATGACCGAGAGGCGGCCATTTTGAATTTGATCGAGTTAAAAAATTTCACGATGCATCCTGTCCAGAAATCTCACAAAATGCTTTATAGTAATGGTCTAGCTATCTATCACGGTTTACCAAATATCAGCAATGTGGAAGTAAATAGGCCTAGTGGCCGACAGGCGGCCATCTTGAATTTGATCAAGTCGAAAGTTTTCAAAATGCATCCTCTCCTGAAACGTCACATTTTGTTTTATAGTAATTGTTTAGCTATCTAGCACAGTTTACCTGAGATCAGGCCTATCAAGGTAAATATTGCCGATTGTCAGCCATTTTGAATTTGATAGAGTTAGAAATTCACAGGGTGCATTCTCCCCCAAAAACTCAAATTTTGTTTTCTAGTACTAATGGTCTTGCCATCTAGCACGGTTTACCAAATATCAGCCTTGTGAAAATGAATAGTGGCCTATAGGCGGCCATTTTGAATTTGATAGAGTCGAAATATTTCAAGATGCATCCTCACCTGAAATATCACATTTCGTTTTATGGTAATGGTTTAGATATCCAGCACGGTTTACCAAATTTCGGCCATGTGAAAGCGAATAATGGCCGATAGGTGACCATTTTGAATTTGATCAAGTCAAAATTTTCAAGATCCTGAAATCTCACATTTTGTTATATAGTAATGATTTAGCTATCTAGCACGGTTTACCCAATATCAGGCCTGTCGAGGTGAATAATGGCCGATAGGCGGCCATTTTGAATTTGATCGAGTGGAAATTTTTCAAAATGCACCCTCTCCCGAAACCTTACAATTTGTTCTATAGTAATGGTGTAGCTATCTTCAGCGGTTTTCATGATATTTGGCAAAATATTTCAGTCGGATTTACAGATGTTATAAATTAGGTCAAAGAGCTGGGTCAACTTCAAGGTCAAGGTCCAAAAACCTGAAAGAGCACAACTACGGACCTTAGAGAACATGTACGTACAATATGACTGTAATCTGCCCAGTAGTTTCCCAGATCTGCTCCGGAAACGAAGTGTGCGTCAAAACGTATAAATAGGTCTTAGTTCGGAACCAAAAGTAGGTCAAACTTCATATACCCCAAAAGGCACAACTAGACCCCCTAGAGGTGTTGTGTGTAAAATTTTAGATATGCTCCGGAAACAAAATATTCACGGACGGCCCAACCCCGTACCATCATTTTCTCCTCTGCGACCTTGCATATTGAATTCAAATTAAAAATATTTTAACTTGTCCATTACCTACCCAGAAGTAGCCCACATACCAAAAATTGTTATTCTAGCTGTTTTTGTTACAAAGTTATAGGCAAAAGAAGAGATAAAAACCGGGACGGAGGCAGAATTCATAGCTCGATCCCTCCGTCTCACCTACAGTGACGGCGGGAGTTAATAACAGGGTTTAATCAAAACTACTGTAGTCGCGCTTAGTCGTGTAAGGGTTAATTAATTAGGTGATGTTGGACAGATAATATGAGAAAAAAAACAAATAAATAAATAACTATTTATAACTGAGATATGTATTCCCTGATGTGATATTTATGACCCAAAACACTATTAGGTAAACATAAACAATTTTCTAATTCAGAAATATATCTAGTGAAGATATGCGAGTACATCGAGTCGGATGTTATTTATTTGTGATACATATATTTCAGTACAATATTATTGCCTAAGAAAACTGTTATCAATCAATCAATAAAAAATCAATTATTAACAAAATTTTTTTTTTAAAGCATGCCTATACTCATCTTTGTAGTTTACATATTAAACCTTAAATAAGTGCTAATCTGGTCTACAATATTTCTATTCAACCTAGAAATAGAAAAAATTCCAGGAGAAATGAGAAATAATTTAGTGGAACTGCCATATTTTTAAATTCAGATTTTAAAATATTAGTACCGGTAAGTTGATTATTATGATATATTGCATTTGAAAGGATACCAAAAGTATAATACATAAACCAGAAAAATGAGTTGCTTATCACAATGAGATCATACCTGTTATCATGGTCATGTATTTGATTGATGATACAGGGAAAAAGTTGTTCAAAATTTATTTATTAGCAATTTTCTCTTCTGAGTGGTAATTTGCAAGACATGATTATAATTTTAGCTCAGTAATCTAATGATGTTAACATGGTTAAGAGTAGAAGAAGAAATATGTTATCACTGATCGACCTCAGTGCCATTGAAGTGCTGAACCACTGTATAGGGTCCATCTTTAAACCAAAAAACAGAGCAATGTCTTTTGTTCGCCAGTGTTCAACAATGGAGTGGAAGATATAATTATAATTAAGTCTTTACACATTATTAATTAATTTTATACAACATCAAACTACATATTATCGTCATACATAATGTCAGTGCAGTATGTTTATAGCACCTGGTGCAGCTTATAAAGGGTCAGACACTATTTGAAGTTCACACAGACATATATAAGCTGTGACCTAAGCAATTTGTTCAGTTAATTTGCTTATAATATGATCCTGAGTGAGTGATGACCCAATTAAATTATCTTGAATGCTCTGAAGATGATCTATTCATTCTGTCAATCAAGACTCCCATATGACCTGGAAAAACATGTACATACAGACATATAACACATGTACAGTCATACAGTAGATATAACAAGATTTTTTTCAAATTGTATCATCATGGAGGAATTTGTTTGAATATTATTGCTTTAGAATTTTGTCCTCAAAGTTGTGACTAATTTCCACACATACTTATTTCTTAGATGAATAAAAAAAAAATATTTTAAATTTGCTTAGAAAATAGGGAGAATTACATTTTGCTACGCAATACTTGACATGCTGAACAAAATACTGAACTTAATCATGTTAATGTCAAATTATATCATATAGTGCCAATTTATATTATTATGATACATGTAATATCATCAGGAATAGGTCTATAGTTAAGTTGAAACAAAATAGATACCATCAAGACTGTTGAATTTTTTTATATATCTAAACATAAAAAAATTGTGTTATTCCTATAGTCACTGAACACAATTACAGTACATTATACAGTAGAACCTGCTATGATCAGCCACTCTTATGAGCAGCCAACCTCCTGTGTGAGGCCAGTCGGCCATTCCCCAAAATGGCATTTTGTATACAAATGAAACTTATATGGGCAGCCACCTGTGTTTCCTGTGTCACAAGGGTGGCTGCTCATAGCAGGCTCAACTGTATACGTACTCACTTGTCAAAAATTCATGATGTCAATGAAATTTGTCATGTGATAAGGCAATGACGAGACTTATTTGATAATTTTATACTTATCGACCAGGCCTGCAGGCCCATGCCACTAAAACCTGTCTAGAAATGTTCAAATTACCCTTTAACATGTTTAAAAAACTGATAAACATGAATATAGTCGTTTTTAATCAATTTCAGTATACTAAGCAAAATCACTATCAAAAATCAATATGTGCCAATTTGTTTTTTCAAATTAAACAAATATATGTAATCTGCAAGTGCAATGGTAATTTCCACCCACTTTCTCTTATTTCCAATGAAAATGCCAAACTGCTTGTAACTTTTACAATAAAAATGAAATGTTAATTTTAAGATTATTATTGGGATGGGGTTAAATGTGCTAATTGATAATATGGTTCATAAAAATGTGCCTAAGTGATCAAATATGGAAAGAAATATAATGATGAGAAATTTCGGATTAAAAGTTTTTGTCTGTTAAATTCATCTAGAAAATATTAAATAAGCAAAAAATTGGGGAAATAAAATGTTATTTTCAAATATGAAGAAATAAATCAATTACTTTTTTGTTTGAATTATTCCCGTGCACAAAGTCTTGAAACATATTTAAATTATTTTTTATTGCTTTCTCAAAAAATGGCCAACAACTTCATGAAATATGTATGGGCTACAAGAGTTACTGATATATTTTATCCACTTTCTGTTCGGTGTGTATGCTACATATATGTCGGAATAATAACTGTCAGACTGAGAGGTAGGCTAAAATTAACAAATGTTGAACATTATTAATTTGATAGCTTTAGTTGAAATGTTTCCAGGGCACAATGTGAAATGCTTCCCTGAACCTGCCCATTTTTTATACTAATGGTCTATGTGTCTGGCTATTGTATCTGTATATATCTATATCTATTGTATCTGTATGACTTGCCAGATATTACTCAAATTAATAAAGTCAAAAAATGGCCACATGTCGGCAAATTTCAATTTAAAAGATTTTAAATTTGTCATGATGCATCTATTCAAGTTCAATTTTTTTTTTTTCATGTAGTTTAGTTTTTGATACCAGGGTGCAGTGTTCCAGATATAAAAATGCTTATTATTGATTTTTTTTGTATTCTTGGGAATGGAGTGTATATATTTAAAAAAAAAATGTGATGAATTATTCCAAAAACAAGCAACCATTTAGACACAAGATTATATAAACTATAGGCACAATTAGCCATGATAGCTATATGACCCTCAGGGCTTAAAGTGCCATACCCTGTAGTTGTAAGATGACACTACAGTGTTATTTCAAGGTCAAACAAGGCCCGTCGATGACGGAAAAAGGCCTCAGCTTCTAATCATCGCTTAAAAGTGAAAATCATTTGAAACAAGAGCACATTCGACAATAGCTTGCCGCCATTATTGAAATTGTCAGTCGGCCATTTTGAATTTGATCAAGTTTAATTTTTTATGGTTATCTCTACCTGACACAGCACATTTTGTTCTATAGTAATGGTCTAGCTATCTAGTCCGGTTTTCCAGATATTACGCATATTAAAAAAATAATGACAGATAATCGACCATTTTTGGCGCCATGAACTAGTTTCTGTCCGAATCTTGCCCAATTTCAAACTCATCAGCGCTATTAGTGAAATGGTATGCATTTCGGAGCAAAACATAAAAAAATGTCGAGTGAATCACGTTATAATCGAGAAAATTTGACGATCTGAAGTGGCCGCAGGTCGGCCATTTTGAATTTTTTCATGTTGAAATTTTTTGTGGTATATCCCTACCTGGAACTGCACATTTTGTTCTATAGTAGCTATCTGGTCCGGTTTTCCAGATATTACGCATATTAAAAAAATAATGGCCGATAATCGGCCATTTTTGCCGCCATGACCTAGTTTCTGTTCGAATGTTGCCCAATTTCGTACTCATACGAGCTATTAGTGAAATGGTATATCTGGTATAAATTTTGGAGGGAAACATAAAAAAATTGTTGAGTAAATCGCGTTAACAAGAAAAATTGTCAATCGCAAAAAAGTCAAGGTTATATTGGTCACAGAAAGGTCAAATGTGAAACTAGTCAAGCTTTTGTCATGATTAACCTGTATGTGAAGTTTAATGTGCATTGCAGTTATGCGGAACAAGTTATAGTGCGCAAAGTGGCGGACATACGGACGGACGGACGCGCCTGGTGACGACAATAGGCATGCGCCAAAATTTTGGCTGAGGCCTAAAAAGCTGATTTTATATGTATGAAAATCACATTAATATTGTGATTTTCATATGTATACATAAAAATCCAGCTTATTTGACCTGGAACTAGTGAATAATTAGTCATTACTATTATAATTCACACACTGGATATTAAACAATGATTTAGCATGATTCAGCATGATATTCTATGAATATAATAAATTAATTACATTTATAATACAATTGTGTTTACAATTTCCTGAGATTTAATACAATACACACCGGATGTGATTAATTTATGCATTTAGACGTTATACGCTTTTAAGTGCCCTCAAACACAGCACTTGGCAGATCCAGGAATTGGCAGACTGATTTTTGCAATAATTTATGCGCACCTCAGCTGGCACAGCCAGTCTCTTATATGCTCCCCCGGGAAATTTTGCAATCTAAGGCCTGAAAATGACTCATTCTATAGCATAATTTGGCCAAAATATGCTTTTTTTTGTGTGTTTTTTAACCCTGAAAGGGGGGGGGGGGAAGGGGGAGGCGCCGACTGCGCCTCCTTCTGAATCCGCTACTGAAACATGCTTGTTATGCACTTTCAGGTGCCCCTAAAAATTACTTTTTTGCGCATGAAGGCCTACCCGTCAAGGATGGGAGCACTATGCCGCATTTGAAACCTAGACACTGATTATTGCAGATTAATAGGGGCTATATACAGAGGTTGCTCGTGATAATTATCACGAACAACCTAAATAAAGCTATATAGAAAGAGAGAATTGTAGGTAAAAGGTCATAACCCCCGAAAGTCACTTCTACACCCCCTAAGAGATGTCTATGTGCAATATCAAAAACATTTATCCATGGGTGAAGCCATAACCCTCCACTAACAACTTCATTGCATGGATAGGGAATCCGATAAAAACAATATAGTCATCTAAGTTCCCTGCATAACCAGTCAATTTTGTAGCCAAAATGAATTTGGCTAATAAATTTACAACAATTGACATCAATCCAAATATTTATACATAATGATATATTCCTGATATTATGCAAGAGCAGTTTGAAATTTATCTAATTACACATATATCATGTTACTGTATATGCTTACCCTTGATTTTTATCACATCTTCCCAGGAAACTCGACTTTTAGTGAGCATGTAGGCTACTGAGTGCATGCAGTAGTTCATTTTTAATTGTACGGCACCTGCAACAATTTTTTGCATCAACTTTTACAGCATGGGGATCAACTTTAGATGTCAGAATCTGACGTATCTAGACGTCACATTCTTACGTCTAAAGTGTAAGAGTAAAAATATTTATAATGGTTGTAAACCCTTACCACAGCTATTCAAAGGAATCAGAAAGAGCTAACTTAGACATTTATGATGATTTCAAATTGAAACAAGAGCATGCACACTCGACAATATATATAGTTATTTCGCCAACAAGGTCAAATTATTGACGTAAAATGTAAAAAATTGCAATAAATTGGTCATTTCGATTTTTTTCAGCCGTTATTAAGCTTGTCCGACAACTGCTTATTAGTATTACATACATAACAAATTTGAGCAGGATAAATGAAATACTTTGTGTCATTGCGCCCACAAGGTCAAATTATTGACGTAAAATGCAAGAAATCAAAATAAATTGGCCATTTTGATTTTTTTTCAGCCATTATTGAACTTGTCCGAGAACTGGTCTTTTGCTACATACATAACAAATAAATTGCGAAGGATGCATGAAAAACTTTTCAAGTTATCGCGCCCACAAGGTAAAATTATTGAAGTAAAATGGGAAACATCACAATAAATCGGCCATTTAAATTTTTTTTCAACCATTATCGAACTTGTTTGAGAACTGGTCATTAGTAGCATGCACAACAAATTTTAGAAGGATACATGCAAAAATGTTCATGTTATTACCGCCACATGGTCAAATTATTGACATAAAATGCGAAAAATCGCAATAAATCGGCCATTTAAATTTTTTATCAGACATTATTGAACTTATCCGGCAACTGGTCACAAGTAACATGCATAACAAATTTAAAGAAGATACATGGAAAACTTTTCAAGTTATCTCACCCACAAGGTCAAATTATTGACATAAAATGCGAAAAATCAGCAATTTATTGTCCAGTCAAAATAACATGAAAAGGAGGTAATACACTTGTTCCTAGCTTCATTTTTTTTTAAATTCACATTTGACCTTGTCTTGTAGCGATAAAGTCATTTGATCTTGTAGCTTAAAAATTGTTTGTCCTAAATGGACGGCAATATTTTTCCTCTCTGGAGCATGAAGAATGAGATAAATATAGTCGTTTGTTTTCAACCATTCAGTTTATCAGAACCAATTTCGATAACAATATTTGGATATGGCCTCTAATCTATAGTACTAGTAGAAATAAAGCCATATATCATTTGATCATGATGCTCAAATTGTAAAATTTGAATCTTTTTTAATATGACACTTTATCATCAGATGATCTTTTTACAGGGTTCACATCATCAAATTAATCGCCAAAACACCGAACTACCAGTAACAACAATTTTTAAAATTACTTGATGATGTGGAACCCATGAGAAGATCATCTGATGATAAAATGTCATTCAAAAAAAAATTACCTAATGATGATATTCCATCTGCTCCCCTCCCCCTTCGAAATTCAATAATAATATCAATTCCAAATGCAACGTCGTGCTTAAAGAGATGATTCTAGCAGGCATACTGCAACCCATTCTGGTAAAAAAAAAACTGGTACCACTTTTATTTGAGATTTGATCCACAGATTCTGAAACCATTTTTGTAATTTAGCCTAAGGAGACCAGTGTTTCTGAGAAAGAAGGTCGGAGCTCAAAACCCAAAAAGGCGTATCTACATGTACCCTCCTGAGCGTGCAGTATGAAAAAGACATATTCGCTGGAAACAATATTCTTCAGTAAACACCTTTAACATTGTAAAGCTTTTAATATAGCCCAAGAGATGCAGGTCAAAAAGTAGGTCAAAAGGCTAATATAATAAACCTCACTGTGAGGTTTACTATATTATTATGAGTCACAAGGGCACATCTATCGACACCCCCTACCAAAAAGTATATATCTGTATCATGGGTATATATACATGATATATCTTTTATTAACCTCCACACTGGGAGATAATATACATAATTTATTTCATCAATAAATATTTCGAAAATCAATATAACTAAGAGAACACATAAATATAAATACATTTAACCAGTTGCGAACAGTTCAAACGTGATGTATGTGTGTTAACACCCCCCCCCCACAATATTATATAGGCTATAGGGAGAAAAATATTGCTACTTTATTCAACCAGAAAAAGGTATGAAACAAATTTCTTTTTACAGGGTGAGACTTCCACTAACCTTTTGAACCCTCACCAGCTCATGATGCATCAAAGCATCATTTTGGATGTGTGATTAAGAATGATTTAATTATTTTCTCCACCTTGAAAAAAGTTATCATGGAACTGTTTTAATAATTACAAAATAAAATATTAATAAAAATTCTGATAGTTTAAGGCAGGTAATATTTTGATAGTGGTGGATATAATCACTGATAACATGTGAAAGAATTTACAGCGAAACAATCAGGCAGAAATTATCATTTCTATTTTGACCACTTAATCATGTTAGTTTGTCCATATTATGAACTATGGAATAGCTTAGTTTTTTAAATTTTGTGTTGTTCATTTACCAGTTAAAAAAAAGGAAATAATTTCAGACATGTATGTCCAAAATACGAAATACAGGAATAACTGAGAAACAGCATTTCTGGTACACTTGTTATGTTGCCATAGCAACCAGCAATTTAATAGATTTCTGCAATTCTATTCTAAGGACACGATCACAAATTATAGACATATTAACCATGTTAACATCATCAAGGAGACAAAATAAAAATGATGGCATGATTGTGTCGCTTTGATGTGTTTATCAACATGATAGATAACCTGACATAGTAACAATTACATAAGTAAGTTAAATCTATAAAATGGTAGTTATATAATAAGAAATGAAATGAATCGGGCTTTAGGCCACCTTTGTGCACATATAGGCTAAACTGGGCCAGGAGAACCTCCTGAGGATGGTGAGATGATTGAGATGACACTGTCCTCCAGACACAGGATTCGAAATTCGAGCCCTGGCGGTCTGAGGCCGAGCACGCTACCATCTCGGTCATATAATAAGAGAAATGCTCTGAAAATAGGACTGTCCAGAAACTATTTTGTTGGATATTTGGACAGATGGCTGGCCGAAGATAACATACCGTATATCCCCGTGTATAATGCGATGTTTTTTCTTAGCTATTCATGTCACAAAAAGGTACCTCGTATTATACATAGATGTAGAATTTAATACAATTTTTTAGCTCTCTAGCGGTGAAGTTCTCTAGCGGTAAACTTATCTTTAAACGTAGGCCAGTCAGCGTGTTTGGTAAGCAGGCCTATACACAGGATGCTGTGCCTTTCCAACTAGTAGCAAACAAGAGACGTTCACCCAATGCTGGTACATTGTTAGCCACCGTCTGCGACGCTGACACAACATTGTACCAGCATTGGGTGAATGTGTCGTGTTTGCTGGTCTCACATTCCCGCCAACGCGCGTGGCACCTTTGACAACCACAGGCAGATAAATTACGCCGTTAGTCTGCAACCAATTCACACTCCTGACCTATTCATTTATATTAATAATGATTTAATCTAAGATCGCCTTGCATATGGGAGTGTTCTATTGTGTACGACAAATCTGAACATGATATTTTACTATTGGAATGAGAGAATGCGTTGACGAAATATAACAAGATATCACTGATTATATCTCCTATCGCAAATTCTATACATGTAGGCCTCAGAATGTCCATATTGCTGGGATAACATTAACGCCTACCGCTGTTGCCGCGGCTGATACGGTATTGAGCAAATGGTGGTATCTGTTAGCTGTAGTTCATGGAGCGCTGCTGTGTTATTGCAGACTGACACCTTATACACCCATGCACACCTCTTGTGTCTAGACAATGCGGCTAGTCTGCAAATGTTTTACAATCACATTTCATCTTGAAATGTTCTTATTTGAGCACGACGATATTAATATAAGGTCTTTGTAATAGATAAATTAAAATAATATAAATTTGTTGGCGTAATATAAATACGGGTATTTTAAAATCTGTGTGATGTAGCCTATGCAGGCATCAGAATATCTGCCCATCGAGACGGTCCTGATGACATCCACTCTGCCGTGGAAAATGAAAATACAGTAAGCAGATACTGCCCTTTGGTTTTGCAGAGCTGTACTGCTGCCGCTGTACCCGTCATTGAGCATCGTCTATGCAGGTGTCACGGCACTATTTAGTAGAATAAGATAATATCCATGCCTCACATTTAGATGGCCCGGAACGCTACCGACCGGGACGCTGCTGACATCCAAAATTTGAGGTCGTATTATACAGAGGGGTAGACGTTTTTCAGGTCATCCGAGGCATCAAATCTTAACTCCTATTATACATGGCGTGGCACTATACGCGGGGATATACGGTAACCCTCCCCCCCCCCTACTGTACCCACAAATTAGTTGGACAAGGATACAAATAATTTCAAATAATTAATTGTCAATTTGATTTGAAAAAATATGATAGTAGGTCTAGGCTACCAAGTAGACCATAATGTACTGGAAAGTGTCCCAGATTATGTTATACAGTTGTTATATTTCATTTAATAAATTATTATATTTTGCTATGAAATACAATAATTTAATTTGTAGTCTATGCCCAGGCGATAACATAGCTACTGTGAAGTTGATTTGATTCACAACAAAAAGTTATTACTCATGTCACTTAGAACAAATTTCAGGGAAAACATTATTGAAAACTTATTGTAGACTATTCTACATGTAAATTGACATTTAGTCTGTCGCGGGTCAGCAGGTTTAGACTTTAATCATAAATGGCATTTTATATATGTGGGCCAGACCCACCAGATACAAGTGATGCTTGGGGTCCAAACATGCTAAAGCTGTGCAATAATAGTCTCCCATAAATTATAAGACTTCTGTCTATAAAAAGTAAGTCATGCCTAATATTTCATGGTAGAGATGAAAATTGATTGGAATTTCATAAGGGGGCCACCAATCCATCTCAAGGGGGGGGGGGCTGGAATATTTTTGAAAAAAATATTTTGAGACTGAATTTTCATGAAATAAATAATTGTCTGAAAAACATGTTGTAAATAAATATTTAACATGTTTATTTACATCATTAAATGACGCTTCAATTTTCGAAGCCTCACTTCGCTATTTTCCTTAATTTTTTCTTTTTTTGTAAACAATGCAAAAAATTAAAATAGATTATGACCACTGCCCTATGAAGAAGTTCTGGAGGCCATCATATCAGACCATTTAGAAAGAACAATGTGGGAATCCATGTGAGTCTCTAAGAATTGAGATAGGCCCCTACCTGGGGATGGCCGCATTAGTCTAGTTTGCTCGGGGTAAAACCTGCGTGAAGGTTTGTTTGTCGGCCCTAGGCCGCCCTACGCTCCCTCATGGGGCGCACCGAATGTGAAAAAAAAGTTTCTTAGACATTATAAGGATGAAAATTCATCAAAAAATGTCTTCCATGACCCCTTTGGACTAAAAAAAACAAAAAAAGGCTAAGAGGGGCCTGAGGTTTTTATGCCCAAATTTCTAATTGCTATGTGCATAATGTGGTATATTTGCTACTGTTACTGTATTGTGGACACTCGTTTGGTGCCCTGATGTATCTAAAAACTAAAACTCTCAATAACGTTCATCCCAGTAGTTTTCTTCGGCTGCTTTAAAAAGTTCAACTGTCTGGGTGATATTTTGAATCTTCAGCAATTCGCAACATTGAGGTAACAACTTTTGCATGTTTTATTAATTTTGCTCTAGCACAAGATTTTTCTGCCTCAGTGAAAACAGTGGAATGTGGTCAAATATTTCTTTTAGCATGTTAGCAGTTACGAAAAAACGGTCAGCATAATTGTATAGGGGAACTTTAATTTTTTTGTTATTTACCTACTTCAAGCAATATTCAATTTGAACTATGAATTATATGTTCTTCCAAACCCCCACCACGAGTCACTTCGTTAATTATTAAAAAATACTGTGAAATGTCCAATAAAGTTAAAAAAATTGGTCTAGATTAGATTAACAAAAAAATCTGGGGTCGTTGGGGGAACCCAAGGCCTGCCACTTTTTTTAAAATCCTCGATCCGCCACTGTTTTTTCGCCACCCCCCCCCCCTCTCATACTCAAACATTCCTTCCGATTTCGGCAGCATCTCGCCGGAAACCCCATCGATGTGTCACTGACATTGTCTCATTGTCAGTAACGGTAAACACCGGTAAACGGTTAGGCTACCGAACTACCGGTCAGACCGCCAGTAAGTAACTCGGTCACTCACTGTTTACCAGTGCCGTGGCACTGGCAGTGTTTACTCATTACTGTCCTGAGACTTTTGAATCTGTGATTTGTCACGTCGTGTGTCCGAGTGAAATTTTTCATAACTTCATAAGAATATGTTAGGACCTGCTATAATGGTTCTAATAATACGGGCCTCTTGTGAGACGAATGAGCGCGAAAAATATGACCTGGCATGTGGGTATGGTACAGCATCGAACATCTAATAATTGTAAATTAGGCAGTAAATATGAGTGTTTTCAGTGATTATTTCAGTATAATACAACTATAGTAATTTGGGTTTTTTAAGATTCGTAATTGAGACGTGAAAAATTACTTGGAAGGCAAAAAAATACATTTAGTTTTGCCTGCGTGTACAGAATAAAGAGGGCTCAATCTGGCGGCTTTCAGAAATAAACTGGATAGATAAATAAAATTGCCAAATATGAACACTTACTTCCCTTGTCCTACCCTCGCTCACCAAGATTTACAATCACACGATCGTCCGACTCCGTTTACCTGTGGCAATATCCAGAAAAAGTAGCTTTTGAGGCGGCTTAGCATCGTTTTTCAACGGAAATTCACAGTGGATAAGTGATGTACGCTCATATATGTACGACACGTGCATACTGAACGTGTAGAAGACCCACACAGCCACATGACATATAGGCCCTATTACCGAGAAAAAAATTGTTCAGTATCGCATAGCAAAATGATACTCAATTCTGCCCATTTGCTAATGAAATTTGTTATTGATTAACAAAATATTTATACATCAATGATAAGGTTGTCCAGTTAGTTAAAACTTAGATGAGAAAATTGCTAATCAATAATTTTAGAACAATTTTTTCCCTGAGATTACGTAGGTCTATATATTTCGATGCACAACCCCACAAACCATTCACAGTTGGTCCGGGATGGATGATGACAGAGGGTGGATGATGGTTTAGCCTAATAATTTATAGAACACAATTTACCATAATATGAACCTACATATTTTTTCACAATTCATCTTTAAAAGACGCTGGCCCAACATTGATCCAGCGATTAAAGTAAGAAATAATTTCAAATATTATGATAATAGGCTATATATTATGGTAATCGATCATAATAAACCTATAGACTATCATGACGTTTTGTTTATTTTACTTCACTTTTACTTCTTTTTAACCCTTTAACCGCAAAATTATTCAATCTGAATTTTCACCCACTTAAGTGAGTGAGAATAATTCAGATTTGACAAAATGGAGGTCAACTGTTTTCAAATATTGCTGATTGATGTCACATTTTATCTTTAACATGTT
Source organism: Flabesymbios commensalis (assembly GCA_964017125.1). Taxonomy (NCBI): domain Eukaryota; kingdom Metazoa; phylum Annelida; class Polychaeta; order Terebellida; family Flabelligeridae; genus Flabesymbios; species Flabesymbios commensalis. The sequence goes on along the minus strand of OZ024907.1, from coordinate 3,569,798 downwards.
TAAAGGGACCCCTTGGGATGAGACATTTTCAATGTTGTCAATTTTGAAAATTTAATTTATATGAAGCTATATAGCCTACTGATCTTAGCTAAAATACGAAAAAGTCAAAAAACAATTTTAAAGCACCGAAAAAAAGCGAAATAGTTGTATTTCCAGGTCGTATATTGCCATGTGAACAAAACAAGTCAGCAATATTAAGCACTTTCCATCACATATTCCCACGTATCAGAGGTAAGATCAGAGCATTCGCCGCTAATTGGGGGATAATTGGTGTCTCATAGTCAGGACACGGGAGGACACACCTGCAGCACTGATTGTCTACCCAACGCTGGGCCGATACCATCAGCATGTGGCCCAATGCTGTGAAAACATTCAATCGTCCTTCAGGTATACAAATAGTTTGTTTGGGTTTCTTCTGGTTTCATAGAAATGTTGATTAAAAATATTTGTAAAAATATGAAAATTCTGAAAAAAATAAAAACATGATCCATGGGATACGCTACTTCAGTGCGGAAGTAAAACCAAAATTGATGTCATCCCAAAGGGCTGCTTTAAAAGATGGTACTTAATGTGCTAATAAAAAATGAAAACCCGAATATATGCGGCACCGGCGGTTAAAGGGTTAATTGAAATGTATACAATATTTTAATTTTCAATGATAATAAAGCCAGTAATAGTAGGCCAATATGGTTGAATTGAATGTGGTGCCTTTAGTTACTAATTATAGTAGCCGGATTTGTGGTGTTGCATCGCCCTCTTTCAACTGACCACTTGTACAGTTGCCCCCTACATGGCCTACTGCACACACAGGCCTGCTTTAGTTGATTTCCGAGGCTGAGGAATAACGATAGATAAACTGCATCTAAGCGTATTTTCCCTGGGTATTGATACATGAAAATGCACACTAAACATCGTGGGTTGGTGAATCTTGGTAAGTGAGATTGTGACAAAAAGATAAGTGATATTATTTCATATTTTTTTCTGACCGAGTCCAGCACGATTTTAATTTACCGCCATATTGTCTGTATCATGAGTGTATGCGTTGTCCGTCACCAGTGGTCACGTGATGTCTCCCAAGTCGAGTCCTCAGGTAACTATACAGACAGGCGGAGGGAATGTCTGTAAAGAACGCATCGGCATGTCCACAAAACGTCTCTGATATCGATGAAAACAAGTTTTTATTTTGTAATTATTATCATGCGATGGTGTGACTGAGATTTGGGTGATTTCAAGCATGTTGAATGTTGAAATTCGCACTTTATCCGACCGCCCTCTCAAATCAGGTCTGATGTGGCTCAGAGAGTTGTTGCATCCCATGGATTCTCTAGAGAGGATGTACAGTCCGAGCATTGCTATGTACCCTGGCAAATGTGTCTGTATCCACGCTTCTTTCCCCCAGTGCATAAGTTGTTGAGAATGTGATTTAAAATTTCAACTAGGGCCAAAGGTCTCATGTAGCTGGGGCAAAGGAAAATACTACACATTGTTCACGTATGAGGGTATGTCATTCAAAATGGCATACTCACTCATAACGGCATGGCCTTATATGCGTATCAAATCTGTGATTTTGATAAAATTGTGATGTTTTACTGTTGATCGCAACACACACCATGCAACGGCGACAACAGTAAATGAACGAGGAATGTTGTGTGCTTATTTTATCTATATCAAGACTGATATCAATGGATAATTAAATGATGCTCATCCTCTTGTCACATCTTCACCTTGACTGAGGTTGGAAATGTCCCAATTTTAAGTTTGTCATGTCGGACCGGCAACAACTTAAATTTGGCTATTTATCATAGAGCTGAATTAAATCTCCAATGCTAGAGGCGTAGGCCTATTGCATCGGATGTTGTCCAAACCAGCACGGGTCGACTGTTACACAGTATGTGCTTTAGGCCTAACTTCATTGAGGGGAATGCCTAGGTAGAGGCTAGGTAGGCCCACATCACATCAAAATATTAGATTTGTCCACTATGCGTATAATTTTTAAATGAATGACTAGACTACAATGAGCAGAAAATTATACCCCACAGCTATCAAGTTAGCATGGCAAGGGGTAGCATGTTTTGAACATCATTTTTTGCAGATATGGGATACTTTACTATGAGATTATATCATTCATACATATCACTAACAGAATTATATGAAAACGTTACTAAAAGATATTTAGCAGTCTGCATTGAACTTGAATTTCTAGTCTCAGTTGCAACTTCCATGGTGACACTGCCAGGTCTTGTCTTGACAGAAAAATAGCCATCAATTGATGGAAGGACCCTTCGGCCGTATGCTCTATCCATCAACATCAAGAATTAACTCGGCCCAAAGGCCTCATGTGCTTGGACGAAGGCATTGACTAGCGATTCACTGACTATAGCCATCTCTGACAGCGCACCCCCCGGACGCACCATTTGCTATGTGGGGGGGGGGGGGGTTGGTGGGGGGGCGCTAAAAAAAAATTGAAAAAATTGTTTGTCGCCGCAAAAGTCAGCAAAAAAGCTTGTTGAAAATGTGGGCAGAAAAAAATTTGTCGAAATTCATGAAAAATATGTTGACCAGAAAAAACTTCAAATGGCAACCTACATAATAGGGAAAGCATACGACAAAAAAATTCTTCCACGAAACATAAAAAAAAATTATCGGACGTTGATTGCCAAAAAAAAAGATTGTTTTCTCTCGGAGGTAAAAAACCCACAAACTCTAGGCCCCCTCCCCAGATATCTAATGGTGCGTCCCTTAGCACCATCTCATCCACTGCTTATAGACCTACATCAGCTGGCGGGTCATTGTCTGGCGTCCACTGATGATTCACTGGCGGCAGCGGCTGTAGTCAGTGGGTTGTTACTGGCCCACCGGACAAACCCCCAGAGGTCTGCTGAAGGCTTCACTAGTAGACCGCCGACAGCCCACTGAATTTCTGCTATCTGGGCACTGGCAGCTTGCCCATCGGCCACCGACAGCCCACCACCACCATTGTTTTTTCTGGCACCCCACTGGCCGACCGCTGGCGACCCACTGCATCAGTGAGCCACCATTGGTCCGATGGAAAAACTCTCAAAACGTAGAAAAATCCTACTCGTTACTAACACTGGATAATATTTTAGGTGATCATGATCTTGTCATTGTGGCGAAGGGACCAAGAGTCTCTCCCTTGAGTGCACCCTAGCACCCGAAGGGTGCTGAGAGTGATAAATAAGGCGTAGAAACTTAATGGGACACCATGGTGCGCCAGAGCATAATGTCCATTGAACCCCGTCCATGGTGCCCCAGCATGACGATTGTTATAAGTGTAGCCTTAACAAGCTTGAGGTAGAATTTTCCATTATCAGATTATCACCCATGGTTCTTTAACCAAAAACACATATTTCGCTATAATATTGTTGATTTTTTAAAACTACAAATCGGGAGAATAGCCGTTGGCTAATATTTGTATTGTTCACAAAAAACGATTTTAAATAAATATGATTTGATTTGATAGCTTACACATGTCTTGAGGGCGGGGGCCCTAGGGTAGTGGTTAGCACGGTCCGCTGCCTTTCACGCTAGAGTTCGGGGTTCGTTTCCCGCTCTTGGCGGTTTGAAAGAAACAAAAATGTTTCTTCCCCATCCACTCGTGAAACTCAGTATTGTGGGGAGTCTCCGTGACCGAAAGGGAGCGTGCTCGGCCTCAGACCTCTAGGGTCTAGTGTCTGGAGGGCAGTGTCATCTAATTCATCTCAGTTGCAATTATTTTTAGCTACGTTGTGTTCTATTAGGGTTTACAACTTATTTACAATGTATTATGTCAGCCTACTACAGGAAAATTGGGAAACAAGGTGTGGATATGTCTATGCGGTGACAATCACTAACATGGTTACTTGTTATACTTCTATGAAGACTCAAAGATCATGCTGATCAGCTGTGGTGTGTAATGCCTACCGCAAACACGAGGCGTTGAGCCAACACACAGTCTCGTCGAGTAGTTGACACATGTTTGGGACACTGAAACAAATCATAGACATTTAAATAAACAATTTTCACTACTTTTTGGTTTTGCCATTGAATATTTTGACCTTTCGAGGTCAATGACCTCTAGAGGTCATCAGAGGTCAAATCCAGTTTACCTCCACATCTAAAAATGACCCTTAGAATATGTTCTACAAGTGGTAGGAATTTCATGCTTTATTCATAAAATGCACAATAGGTTACCTTATCTACTGAACTATCTGGTTCATGGACTATAATGGGATATAGATTGATATACAACCAGACGTGTCCATAATGACATATTGATACACCCAGACATTGTCTCGCTTTATCTGTGTATGGATGAGACAATGACCTCAATGCAACTCTCTAAATAAGTCAGTGGTGAACGTTTTCTGTCGTGAGGGAGAAAAGACTGATAATATTGCAGGTTATGTCAGCTAACATACATCACAAAAGCATATCACATGGAATTACCGTTTTTCCCGCTAAATGTTCGTATTTAAATTTTCACCCACTTGGTGTTGTGTCTCGCTACCGCGACCCACAACACCAAGTGGGTGAAAATTAAATTTAATGTAACGGGGTCGTTATGCTTCACTGAATCGAAGTATTACGGCAGACCTCATTCCTGCGTACGTTGACCATGTTGCGCATGTGTGCATGTAGTTGTATTGGGTGCCCTAAATGTTTACTCAGCGAATCATAAAGACCCATCTCCTTAAATTTGAAATCGAACCCAATAACAGTGATTTAATCGACTAATAAAAAACGACTATAGGCAAACTATAGGCAAATTAAAAACGACTATAGGCAAACTTAGCGATGACGTTACTTGAAAATAAAATAGTACGGTTATACCCAACACGAGCCCGTGACGCTGACCCAATGCTGGGTAGATACTGGGCCAGCGTCGTAGATGCTGGTCCAACATTTAACCGGCAGCGGCTCACGTACCGTGTTTGTGTTGCGTTAACGCCACGTAGCGTGTTCGTTTTCATATAAAGCGACACAATCAGGCTAAAATCATAAAAAAATAAGTATTTTTATTTTGGCTTCCAACTATGACCAAAACTTGTCCAGTTCTATAGTATATGAACATGTTTACTTCATATGGTCACATTTAAAAAAATAATAGAAATACATATTTTTAAAAGATTTTAGCCTGATTGCGTCGCTTTGACAGAGTCCGCTTGATGTTTTCTAAAATCCACTGATTTTCATTTTTTTACACGAATTCGGCGGCAATACAAACATAAAACAAAATACAGATACATCGTCCAGCTCAATATTTTGTTAGGTACCGTCATTCATTCACCTGAAATGATGTGTCACTGTTGGTTAGATCCCCCCTAAACAAGATATATTCACCCAATGCCGCAATAATGTTGGGACAGCGTCGTAGACGATGAGCCAACACTGTACCAACATTAGGTGAACGTCTCGTGTTTGTTAGATAGGCCCTACCCAGTAAACACGCCACATTGAATGTGCGGCGTTGAGCCACCATAGGGCTAATATCACAAGGTATCCAGTGAACACGCCGTCCGAGGATTCGAACAAAGCGACCCGGTGCTAATTTCGAGCAGCTCTTAGAGAAGCTTGGCCAAAACTAGTACTACATCTATGATTGGTAAAATGTCGTAAATGCAGCCAAAAATGAAATTTCGTCCATTCAAAGTCTCAATGCGTGCCAGCTTCAGCAAGTAAAGCCTACTACTATTTAGAGAAAACACTGGACTACCGGGACAAGTGTTAAGATGGTTAAATACATTGAACCAACGCTGGTTTAATGTTGGGAGAGTGTCGTAGACGGTGGCCCAACGTTAAGTCAACATTGGCTAAACGTGTCTTGTTTACTGGGAATTACATGGGTTCAGATCGTGACAAAGTTGAAACAGCTTAATATTTGATAATTTTGTCAGTGCTAACACTCCGGTCTTTAGGTAGTCTTTAGGCTACATTGTTCAGTTCTGTATAGATGTCATATGTCTTGCTTTCAGTAACGTCAGTTGAAATACATTAAATATAAGGACGGAGTGTTTCAAGGGGTCTGACAATAGATCATACAATCAATAAATGAGTTGAAAGGGTAGATACGTGGAAACAATCAACACAAGGCTATGTATTATCACCATTCAATCGTATATTACAGATGGAAAGATACAGATACTGCCTTAATAGATTCAGAAACATGGATAATTATCGGGTGGTACTTTTAATTACGCTCTGTTCCTGGTTTTGTTTGCCACATGTGGAGACATCTAAAGCGGCATTATGGGCAGTTTTCAATGAGACATGGGTGTCATGCAGTGAGATGTTAACACTGGATTTCACAGGGCCATGTAAGGCGTGGACGATAGAGGACGAGGCCACAGTGTGGAGAGCAGTGACCGCTGGTAATAATAATAATTATAATGATAATGACAATACTAATAATGACAATAATAATAATGATAAAAATAAAAATGAACTTTATTTATAAAGGTAAACCATTTAGCTGGCGAATTGGTTCAGACTAGTTTTCATTCATTTGAAGCTGGAATTGCTAACGCAATTTCCAGATTCAAATGACGAAAAATAATTATGTTTTTGGAGAAATATACTTCTTCAAAATGTTCTTTTAGATTAATTAAACATATAACACAAACATTTTAGCAATTCAAGGTCAATTTATTTGGTCCGACATTTGCTTGAAAACGCATATATACGGTCCCGGCAGCTTAAGGGTTAGAGCACCATACGAATTTACAATGATCCCTTCGAATACATATGCAATAGTACAAATAATAAAATATATAGGTCTACAACAAATAATGGGTAAAGAATAATACAGGATATAATACAAAAAAAATAAAATGTTATACATCAATTTACACTGCAAAAACATCATAAAGGTCTAACAAAAATGTCGGCCTACATGGTAATTATATTATTTTATATATATGCAATAGTACAAATAATAAATATATAGGTCTACAAAAATAATGGGTAAAGAATAATACAGGATAAAATACAAAAAAAATAAAATGTTATACATCAATTTACACTGCAAAAACATCATAAAGGTCTAACAAAAATGTCGGCCTACATGGTAATTCTATTTTTTTTTTTAAATTCATTATTTAGCTATTGGTCAGTCGAAGCATGCAGGTATGCCCCACCATATGACGCCATGTTCTGACGGCAGCACCACCAGGATCTTCGCCCCGTTGTCAGGGGATCCGATCAAGTTTGGCAGCGTCTGTGGCAGCAAAGTAGGTCCTGTGAATACCACTGATTGGGAATGGCGAGCATCTAGTGCGGGCATCAGACGTAAAGATTTCTGCCGCATCAGCAGCGATACATGCTACATCTACAACGACTACCACACTGGTAAATACCATTTAAAGGGGCAGGCCCAGGCTATAATCATAAAAAATCGGTGATTTTATTTTGGCTTCTCAACCCTTTAACCGCCGGTGTCGCATATATTCGGGTTTTCCTTTTTTATTAGCGCATTAAGTACCACATTTTAAATATGTTAAAAGATAAAATGTGACATCAACCAGCAAGATTTGAAAAGAGTTGACCTCTACTTTGTCAAATCTGAAGAATTTTCACTCACTTGAAGTTGTGGGTCGAGTCAGCGAGACACAACTTCAAGTGGGTAAAAACTCAGATTGAATAATTTGGCAGTTAAAGGGGCAGGCCCAGGCTAAAATCATAAAAAAATAGATGATTTTATTTTGGCTTCTTAATATGACCATATGATGTGAACATGTCCATGGACTAGAACTGCGAAAGTTTATTTTTTCTGCTGCGCATTCACCAGTTAGGCTAGATATAGAGACGAAATTCCTGATTTCTAATTTTGGACAACCATGCAGTTCTAGTCCATGGACATGTTTACATCATATGGTCATATTAAGAAGCCAAAACAATAAAATCATCGATTTTTTATGATCTTAGCCTGAGCCTGTCCCTTTAACAAAGTGATGAATTTCTTTTGGATAAACCATGAATACTAAAGGGTTTTTTAAATCAGTCTTAGTTACTTAGCTGTCTCCGCTTCATTTGAATACATATATATTATGTTATGGGTCTACGGTCTTTATAAATATTTGGAGTCTTACTGCGCGGGGATTGCCTTTAGATGTCGCTGTAGACGTAGAGCCCCGCGCTGTAGAGGCTAGGGGGGGGCACCAATTATTCTGCTGCGCGCTGAAAAGTTCAAATGTTTTACTTATTTATATAGAATAGTTCTTGAAATATATTATTTATTTCATGTGAATTGTGTCCGAAATTATACGTTTAAAAAAAATACTAACACCCCCCCCCCCCCTACATTGATTGCCGTCGTCCTAAACGTCAGATGTCTCATAAAACATAATACAGTGACCCGATGTAGGTGTAATCATAGACATCGAGGGAATGAACAACTGACTTCAAATCTCACGACACTGATTGATGTGTATGAGCTTCCGTCTGCGAGAATTGGCGAGAAAAGGGATAGTTTACTTCAGCTGTAAACTGTCAACCATGTGCTTTTTGATCGTTTTTTCATGGGTATGTAGGGTAAGATGGGGTAATATGAGCATAGTAGGTGATATGAGCACTGTAATATTCTCAATAACAACGGGAATTGAGTAAAATTTGGTTTGTAATATAGTCATGACACGGACATAAACACATTCAATTTTTAGATTTTTTTTTAAAGAGTAGTCCAATTAACTCCTTGGGATGAGACTTTTCAATTTTGGCAAAAAATCATAGTTGACCTTGGCATATTTGACGTTGAATTATCGCAAAATAAAAACAGAAACGTTCCCATCTTAAGTTTTTTCACTTGGTCCAAGTATCATTTCATTCGTGCCACTTGGCTGAATTCTAGTACAAAATGCAGTGGGTGATCCATTTTGTGAGTTAATGGTGATCGCGGAATGATCTGACCATAGATGGGTGGCAGCTGGCAGCCCTGGTCTGTGTTCAAGGAAGGTGTTCTCTGCCTGATGTGGATGGCATCCTTCACCTCGCGCTTCATCCAGCCATGTTCTCTGTATAAGAATTTTAGGTTGCCCATCTGACACCACTACTCCTGTGATCAAAATCTGCAGAAGGCACTTCGAAATCGTTTAACACTAAGTGAGTAAATTGATCAGATTACTTGTTACAGGTAGTGTGAGACTAGTTGGCAGTGGGAGCGACAGTGAAGGTCAACTAGAGGTCACCTAAATAAAAATGAATTTTATTTTTTATTTACTTCGAAATCGTTTAACACTAAGTGAGTAAATTTATCAGATTACTTGTTACAGGTAGTGTGAGACTAGTTGGCAGTGAGAGCGACAGTGAAGGTCAACTAGAGGTCACCTATAGGGGAGAGTGGGGCAGAGTGTGTGGTGAGAACTGGAGGTCGACAGAATCTGACACCGTCTGCAGGTAATGTCCAGAGCAATACAGGGTACCATCCAACTGAAAATTAAAAAAAAAAATTAACTTTCTCTAATCTCCCAAGAAAACGATAGGCCTATAAGAGTATCTTGACTTTAGTGGGATGGGCCTCTTCCCACTGAGGGGTACACGGCGTTGTTGCGAAATTGAATCAACGTCATTGACGTTGATTCAACGTCGCAACATGGCGACACACAACTCTCAGATCAAATATTAGCAAATTCTGACGATCTACCTCATTTCGTTCCCAATATCAGTGATGTCGTCATGAAATAAAACGACTATAGTCAGGCGCGGATCGAGAAGGGGGGGGGGAGGCGCACGCCCACCCCTTTTTGCCTCAAATTCTTTAAAAAATCCCCTAAATTGGCCAAAAAAGTCTTGGGAGCGAGCCCCCGAAGCCACTGCGCCCCCTCCTTTTTCAAATCCTGGATCCGCCCCTGATAGTCTTGCTTTTTATAACGGTGTAAAGCTACAGTCACACTGGGACGTGGATTGACACGCTGCCCGCGGATTGAGCGAAATAGCCGAAATCGGCAATCCGCGCCAGACCGTCTTCAACCGCGTGTTCTAATCCGCGCGGTGTGCCTACACACCCAGACGGACGAAAAATGGCGTACACACACCGTAGAAATCGTCTGTGAGCGTCTGAATCGTGTACGAGCGTGGATGTGTGCACACGTACCGTAGGTGTCGTACACATACCGCATGCCAACCAGAATGGTCAGTGTCGTACAATGTTCTCTTGCATTTTTAATTTGTGTGATGTGCGCATGCGTATATCTATTGCCTGTATTGCGTCCAGGGGCTACCTCAGGGGTCCTCCTTAAAAAAGAAGTTGGTTTCTAGGGATAGTTTTATCAGGGGAAAGTCGATAAAGGAAGAGTTAGGCTAATATAGTTTATAAATTATTTAATAAAAGAACATGTTTATTCAAATCGTGTAACAAAACACGAAATAACACGAAATAACAATCTTTTTAAAGCGGACAATAAAACAACATCACAACACGAGCGTAATATTCCCTTACATTTTTCTATTTAAATCGTGTAATAAAACATTACAACACGAACACGATGTCTCTGCATTTTTTTATATCGCGCAATTAATCACTACAACACTAATATTATGTTTTTCCAAATCGTGTAATAAAACATCATATCACTGATGTTATATAATTCATATGATAACTGCCAAGCCCGTAGGCTTGAAATGGTGCGACATGCTAAACTAGCCACTGTTACTGTTAGTGACGTCGCCAAGCATTGCGTAACCCCCCGCCAATGATCCCAGGAGATCCGACTTCATTTTAGATTTTTGTTTATTTAAAATAATCAGGGAATTACAAACACGAATATAAATATAATTCAAGCTTAAATGAGAGACAAAAAGAGCTTAACACAGCGTACATAAAAGGGCTCTAATTATCTTCCCACCATGTAGATTTAAAAAGTGTACTGCGCGTCAGGAAACATTATGCTCCACAGTATTCTCCTGAAAATAATTAAAGCGACAATCAGGCTATAAAATCATCAAAAAATCTGTATTTTTATTTTGGCTTCTGAATATGACCACATGATGTAAACATGTCCATAGACTATAGAACTGCGTACGCTTTTTTAAAAAAATTTTGTGTTGTGCATTATATACCAGTTAAGCGAGATATAAAGACGGGCATTTCGTCTTTATATCTGCTTCTTTGCGACTTCTTTTTCTTGCTTTTTCTTCTCCTCTCCAATCCCTCAGCAAATAAGAAATCGGGAATTTCGTCTTTATATCTGCTTCTTTGCGGCTTCATTTTATTGCTTTTCCTTCTCTTTTGCCATGAGACCAAGTTTCTCAGTAGTAATCCGTCAATGCTCTGCCAACTGCAGCTGCCAAGCCCTCAACTGCATTTGACGACAATGATGGAGCAACAGAAGAGCAACGGAGCAGATGGAACTTGGGGAAGGTCAACAGGGAAGAATGAAAAATACTCGGATCCACGTCCTTTCCATACGCGAATCGCAAATTGACACATTTGGGTGGCGGACACAACAAAATTGTGTACAGACACAGCGAGATGGCGTACATACACCGTAGACAGCGTGAGGCAGCGTGACATACCGTGACATAGCGTGAGTAAGCGTGATATGTCGTCAAACGGTGTACAGAAACCGTACATGGCGTACAGAAGCAGTAGGCAGCGTGACTAAGCACAGCCAGTAGCTACGGATCCACTACGCAGACCGTCCTACGGTGTACTCGCACCATGTCATGGCATGAAGCACCGCACGGATGGTTTCGCAGCGTATAGTAGCGTACAGTATCGTACACTAGCGTACAATCGTGTAGAGTGGCGTGCCTATCCGAGGCTGCAACACCGAAAATTGGCATTAAATTTTGCGCGTGCGTAGGGTGGCGTAGGCTATTGTATAACAGTGTAGAACAGCGTAGGGACAGCGCGTGCCAGTGTAGGGGCTCCGTCTTGGAGAAGGGTGCAGGGTGAGCCATTTCTGGTCTGCGCTCCGTCGCGCACGCCCACGATACCTACGGTGTATGTACGATGCCTACGGTGCATGTACACCATCTCGCTGTGTATCTACGCTGATCCACGGATGATTGGGCCCCACGGACACCCGCGCATGGCTACGAATTTTTTAACAAGAATTTGATTCGTGGCAGCCGACGGATGGACGCGGTTGCCGCGAAAAGTGACGCGGTGACCGCCTGGAAATGTACGGCCACGGACGCTTACCGACGCTTACAGACGCTTACCGACGCTGATTCCCGGTGCGAGGCTTTTGCTCTTTCCGCGTGTGACCGTGTCAATCCGTACCCCAGTGTGACTGGGCCTTTAGGGTTTTAAAGGAACTCCTTGGGATGAGACTTTTCAATTTTGTCAATTTTGTAAATTTACTTCATTCAAGCTTTATAGCCTACTGATACTGAATAAAATACAAAAACGTAGGAAAAGCAATTTTACAGCACTGAAAACGACTAGACTAGTTTTATTTCCAAGACGTATATTGTGATCAAAGTAATCACCTGGTTACATCAATAGATTCCGCCCTTATTTGGTCTGGAAACGCGATGACTGGGGGGGGGGGGGTCTACTACAGCACCGATGATCTGCTCAACGCTGGGCCGGCGGCACAAACTTGTGGCCCAATGATGTGCTAGCATTCAACCAACTTTTAGGAGAATTCACTGTATGTTTGGGTTTGTTCGGATTCTTATAAATATTGTTAGGAATTGCTTCTAAATATAAAAAATTCTTCAAAAAAATGAAATAATGCTGTGTAGAATACACTACGGTACTTCATAAGACAATTAAAAACAAAAATTGATAATGCTGAGTCGCTTTAACTTGCTCTGCTTACTGGATATGGATTTAATCCAGGGTTCTAACCAGCCTGAAATGGGAGCGTATCGGTTCGAGGCGGTAGCCGAGCCCCGAAAAATCGGCAAGGGGTCAGGAATTTTGTGGATACTAGCTGCTCTGAGATGCATTCTGAAGCATTTCCCTACACTTTGATACATGGCTCCAACGGGTCCTTGAAAACGGCGTAGGTTAAGTCTGTGAATATCAAAAAAGACCTTGAAAAAAAGGCCTTGAAAATTCCATTTTTTGGTAAAAAGATAAATAAGCCATGAAAAATCTGGGATTTTCATCAACCTGTGATGTTTAGCTGTTGATCGCGACAAACGCAGTGGTAACAGTGATTGAATGAAGCCACACTTAAAAAATTTTCGTCTTTCTGGCTCGATTTTGTATCTATAATATAGATTCAATGTTTTTTTGTAGACTTACTTTGCAGACCAACCACGCACAGCAGCTTTCAAAATTAACAGAAATCCGTGATCGCCAGATACACAGCAATAGCTTGTGTGTGCATGCACCTTTTCGTTAATGACTAATGGATTCTACAGCATTTAAAGCTAGTAATACATGTGCAGGATAGTATATTTTTACATTTACATTTTTATCTCCCTATCAGTATTGGAGAAAGGCCTACACTGTCCAAATTATTAGTGGGCCTAGGTTGTATCATAGAGCAGGTGGTAGATACATTTCAATATACGTTGCAAATTGTTTACGCAATATATAAACCTTAACAGGCAAAGCATCGTAGATGATATAATGTCAGCTCCGCTGCAACCCACCTATAAGCCTATGTCGCAAATGAAATTTGGCAATCATCCAAAAGTGGTCGCGGCATTTAGAGCTGCTTAACAGCCCCAGCGTGGCTGAAGGTTTCAGCCACAGATTGACCCCATACAAAAGCGTAGAACATTTCTTTGGACGGTCATATCTAAGACTTGGCCTTGAATAAACAGGTCGAAAATAGTGTTTTTAGAATCAGTAACATTTCAGCTACGAGATCGCATGCTGAGCTTATTTTCCGCACAGTTATAAAAGTTATTGACAATTTTCGGAGCTTGGTGTCAAGATCGCTCTTGTTCACCGCCATGTTTAAAAACGTTGATTTTTTCGGATAAAACAAATACAGCTATCCACAGCCTCGATGTGGACGTCACGGCCACTGCTTAACCAGCAAACACGGGACGCTGCACAAATGATGTTTGCTGCAGAGATACAGCAGCCCCGCAATTTTCAAATGAATTAAAAAAAGAACAATTATAGAGAGTATCGACAGTGTGTCCGCTCTTAATGCAGCGTATCGGCAGCGTGTCGGCGATATTAGTAGCGTAGCGGCAGCAAAACTCAGCGTATCGGCCCGACACGCTAAAAGGGCCTGGCTAGAACACTGCGGATTTTGTCATGTTTCAGTTCAATTTGCGTTTCTATTTTAAAATTAGATGGTCGACATAGTCTATACAGACAGTATTATGTTTTTTGACGAGACAGTATCGATTGTTGTTTTACAGGCAGTTCGGTTTCAGCTCTGTTCAGTCACAGAATCAGTTCTTCTTTTACAGGCAGTTAGGTTTCAGCTCTGTTCAGTGACAGTATTGTTCGTGGTTCTACCGGCAGCTGGTTTCAGCTCTGCCGTATCGTCCTCTCCGAGGCTGCGGATTGATGTATTTGCTTTAACCGAAAAATTCAACATGGCCGTAACTGAGAGCCATCTTGCCCCAAGGTCCGAAAAATGTCCATGATTTTTAAATGACTGCGACTTGTGAGCTGAGCATGTGGATATGTAACTGAATTCTGATTAAAAAAAAATATTTTCGACCTGATTATTCGAGGACAAGTCTTAGATATAACCGTCCAACGATTTTGTATAGGGTCAATCTGTGGCTGAAACCTGTTTCGGTCACTGGGGCTAGGTTTTACCTCTGGTGACGGTCAGCCATACTCGAGGACATAATCAGTTGTTTGTTTTTCAGACAGCTGGGTTTTACCTCTGGTCAGCCATACTTGTCGACATAATCACTTGTTTGTGTTTCAGACAGCTGGATTTTTACCTCAGATCAGCCATACTAGGAGACATACTATGTTGTTGTTTTTCAGACAGCTGGGTTTTATCTTAGCTCAGACATACTCAGCGTCAGGAATCAGTTGTTGTTTTTCAGACAGCTGGGTTTTATCTTAGCTCAGACATACTCAGCGTCAGGAATCAGTTGTTGTTTTTCAGACAGCTGGGTTTTATCTTAGCTCAGACATACTCAGCGTCAGGAATCAGTTGTTGTCTTTCAAACAGCTGGGTTTTATCTCAGCTCAGACATACTCAGTGACAGGAATCAGTTGTTGTTTTTCAGACAGCTGGGTTTTATCTTAGCTCAGACATACTCAGCGTCAGGAATCAGTTGTTGTTTTTCAGACAGCTGGGTTTTACCTCTGGTCAGCCATCCTCAGTGACTGAATCAGTTGTTATTTTTCAGACAGCTGGGTTTTACCTCAGGCCAGACATCCTCATTGACGGATTCAGTTGTTCTAGTCAGCACTCTACTCCAGGGAGTCACATGTCTCAGCTCAGACGTACAGCTCATGGATTGCTCGGGGGCAGTTTGGGATGAGAACACATGCGAGGAGAGACACCAGGTGTCGCTAAGCTGTGGTAAGTAAGCAACCCATATACAAATACAACGCATTAAAATTTATAATGTCAACAATAGTTGTACGCAGCTATAGGCCTATTGGTTGATAACCGTTTATTCTGTGAAACGCAGTGACGTCACTCTGTGCAAATAAAGTTATATACCACCCCCTCCCCCATACATCATTCTGTGAAACACAGTGACGTCACTCGATGAAAACAAGGTTATATAAGATCCCCTCCCCTATACTTCATTGTATTAGCCAGCTCGGCGCAAACAAAGGAGGTTAAGGTCATTGAGTTTCACAGAATGGTTCGGCCCTCTCCCCCGCGAAACAATATATATATATATGGGAATCGTCAACGGCCAAAAAAATGATTAAATACTGTTTTCAATTATCTTGTTTACAAATTTGATCGAATGACAGGCACATAGGTCATTTGCTAAAAATGAAAGTTTAGAAAATTAATCAGTTTAAGGAAAAAATGCCTTCTCCACCCTACCCCCCCCCCCCCACCCCCCCAAAAAAAAAAAGCCTGCTAAAAAGTTTATGCTATATTTCAAGCTATATTTTAGGATATAATAATTTAAATATTACAAAAAAATCAACAACAACCGACGCCCCCCCCCCCCCCCTATGTCGATTTTGTTTAATATGTCTGTCGTGAGCCATTTTGTTTCACATGTATTCATCCCAAAAGTTAATCAGATCATCAGTAATACCTATAAAACCACTCTGACAAATTTGAATACGATCCAACCAATGGTTCATATATCGCGCCCACAAGCTTTTGGGGCGGCCATCATGGAAAATGACAATTTATGGCTCCCTGACAAAAAGTATATAAAACATTTGTAAAAGCTGTAAAAACTTCATCTTGATCAATTTTTTTGTTTGTTCTTTTAATTTTATTTTTTTATAAGTTTTATTTCGCTAAATTCCCGCTAATGGTACAGTTTTATACGAATATGTATTGGACATATATGATTACTTAGTAAAATTGATTGCATTAACACAAAAAAAAAATCCCGAAATGTGTCATATTAAGTGTTTTGTGACCATTCCCGAATGGATATTTAAATTATTAGTTCCTTAGCGTCATTTTTCAGCATTATGTTTATCGGGCGGACAAAAGCACCAAGTTTGGTACACAGTTTCTCTAGGGGCAAAAAATGGAATTTAGTCGTTAAACCTTCTAATTTTGGCTCTGCTTTTCCAGAAAATCCAAAATGGCCGCCAAAATGAAAATATTTTTCGTCGCATTTTACTGTAAATGAATATTATTTTCTTCATAATGACCTTAATATAAACATAAGAAACTTTTCTAAGACATTTCATTTACGGCTGTTAGTTATATACCTTAATATAAACATAAGAAACTTTTCTAAGACATTTCATTTACGGCTGTTAGTTATTTTGAAAAACAAGACCACATTAAACGTAAACAAACATTGTTTATTTAATTAATGTGAGCTCACAATTGGCTGTCGTTCATTTGAGCATGTCCTATTCACTTTCTGACAATATATTTGCAATTACTTTTGTCATAACGTGAGCCGTGAAGCATCTTACATATATTTTTTGTAATAATAAGGACCTAGTAATAATACAACATAATAATAAAGTTATTACAATTTAGATATAAAAATGAAATAAAATTTTATCAAAAACCCTGAAATATATTGAAGTATGATGATGCCTTCGGATTGGACTCTTAGCTATAATATCATAAACACTGACATGAACACTTCTTCGGACACTGATAGGGATTACCGCACCACCGATCTCGTTCCTCCGAGGCGTTAGGCCCTATAAAAGTAATTTAATTGAAAGGATATTGAGTTTAATTTGTACCGTTATGTGCATTAAAGTTTTAAATATATTATTTTTTAATATGGTTTTTATACAAACAGAATGTTATATTTAAAAAAAATATTATTTATATAAATTTGAAGCTGCTATCTTTATTACAAGGATGGAAGGTGTAATTTACACAAAGGTAAAATAAACAGCAAAATGTAAAGTTAGCACATTGTCTGAAAGGCCTGATATATGTCATAAAACCTGAAGATGCACTCCCTCCAGAAAAAGCTACATAAATAATTTACAAGGATGTATTTTTTGGGGGGGTTTACTTCCTCAGTTGGTGTCTATCATATTTTGTTTAAAGTACATAATTTCAGTGATTATGATTCTAAAAATGTTCTGATATAACACAACAAATTAACACCAAGCTTGCATCACAGCAGGAATGGTAATTATTATGTTTCCCACAAGGAATACAGCTGTATTTACTCGTTTGAGAAAAGGCAACAAGTCAAACATCATGAGTTTCATCAATTCTGACTCATGAACGACTGAAGGTTCAATAAAACTTATTCAACAATTCTACGATTTAGGCAGTGTCGTAGCTTTACTAATATACTTCTAGAAGTAGAAGTGGCTCTCGCTAATTATAGGTCTACTTATTGGTGTTTTAAAGATGATGTTGTAGCATGTCAGCATGTCTCATTCACTATGGATGGCAATTCCTGTTCAACTATCCCCAGCCATTATTTTTAAAGCACAGAAATAAGCTATATCCATTCATAATTAGTATTTACTAAGTACACATAATATTATTATTTGGTGAAACAAGATTTGTTTTGAACAAACTGTCACCAAACACATTTACCTGATAATTGTTGTACTGTTCTTGGCGTTAACTGTAGACGAGAAGTAGATAAACAAAATGACGAAGCAATGCCACACATGGATTTTGAGTATTCCCCAAATACAGTCTTGCATTAAAGTATCAATTATGGTATTACCATTTTTTTATTCACCTTGGATCATATAAATTATCAACATATGAGGCATGAATTTCCGTCCCAGCTTCTAGCAATATTATGTATGCATGAGAATACCTACAATACACCCTCAGCAATTCGATTTGAAACATAAGTACAGGAAGAGCAGTCATAGTTCAGCATCTTAATTTTGTTCAAGTTAACCATATTATCAAGTTAGATGAAAGCTTCTGGGGTTGTATTAGATCTCAACAAAAAACAAACAATGCATGTGGATATATACGGGATTTTCCACAAATACAGGCCTACTGGTTGGGCGAATTTGTAATATTAAAAAGTCAATCAAAACATGTACCTTAAATATACAACGAAGTCCCTTTTACTTTGATCGGCAGCTTAATTATATTACTAGAATAAACATCAGGTGGGATCTACATAGCATTGCAAAGCCTACAAGATACGGGCCAGGAAACGATGGATCAGGGTTCAAGATCTGCTAAATAATTGGTCAACCATTTGAAATGTGTTTATCCATGGTTCTGAGAACAAAAAGCCGATTTATACAGCTCTTCTTAAATTCAATAAGTAATAATACCATATCGCATTCAAACTAACCTGCAATATGTTTTCATTTTGAAAAACAATGCAGCAGCTTGGCACAACATTCAACATTTCCAACGAACTGCCAAGAGAAGCTATAGGTGCCATATATGGGCATAAACAACAGAATAATGTCAATTAATTGAGATATTATCCATTTGGATCGCTCACGATCGATCCATCACGTCTGCCCTCATGTCAAGATGCTACATATAAACATAATTTTTATGCGTTCTAACTATCAAGCTGCAATATGGCGAGTTTACTTGACCCCGCATGGACATGGTTGGAGGGTGAAAGTAAACAGCATTTCCATAGACTAGATGAATAACACACCTGCCCTCAAACTTGTTTTGGAGTGTCTTAGCTGTAAGTGCAAAAGTTGCAAAGATAAAAGATGTACATGCTGTCGTAATAGCCTGAACTGTATCAGTGTCTGTGGATGTAAATCTCTATGTGATAAGGCGATAGAAGTTGATGCAACAAATGTGATCCAGGATTCTGATGACTATTCAGACTTTGAATAGAAGCCAGTTGGATCACAAGTATAATATGTCATATTGCTACGAAAAAAGTGTTATAAATGTTTATTTTTGTTTTTTTTTAATTCGCTATCTGGGTATAAGTACTTATAATTGTTATTTATCTTTCATTTAATTATAAAACTACTTTATTAAAATATGATATGGCGAAGAAAATATAATAGACAAAAAAATAATAAAAATCATTCCAGTACTGCATAAAAATACTGTAAATTGAGTAGATTATATAACCCAATGTTTGGTTTATCGTTCTAAAAAATAAATTTATATATTTGCGAACAATAAAAAAATAAATACGATCTACATAACTCCTTCTAAAGTTCAGTATGACTAAAGGAAATCGAAGATTACAATTTGTCATTTTTTTCAAATAAAATTTCATTAAAATGCTTTATTTGTAAATATCAAATGTTCTGTTTATTTTTGTTTCGATTTTGCATCATCTACACAGCTGTCTTAGATATATTGGTCGATTTTTCAAACGATTTTTGTATCCTGAATTTTTTTGCGAGACGATTTTCGCATATTAATTGTCACAAGTTATTTTTGATGCTCTGGTGTTAAAAGGGTTAAAATGACATATTTTGGACACTTTAATTTTTGGTTACTGTTCTTAAATTTAAAGCTTAGATGTCCAAGAATAAGAAAAAAACAAGAAACCTATGTCGCAGGGGGGGGGGGGGGTAGTGCAGCGAATTTCTATTTTTTAGGAAACAGCCCCAGGCCTAACAAGGCAATGACGCTTAGCCAGATTTAAACCCTTGTCGCGCTGAAATAATTTAATATAAGCCATGGATACCAAAGGGTTTTTCAATTTGCAATCATCATAAATGACTTTGTTAGCTCGTTCTTCTTTTTTTGAATAGGCCCACCTGCAAACACAAAACATTTGTATAACATTTATACAATGTTGGACCAACGTCGAAGACGTTGCGCCGATGTTGTAAACATGTTATACAAATATTTTGTGTTTGCTGCGGTTTTATGGGTCTACGGCCATTATAACTATGTTTACTCTTACAGCGCGGGGAGCGATTTTAGACGTCAGAATCTGGCGTCTAGAGACGCCTGATTTTGACGTCTAAAGTCGATCCCCGCCCTGTAAGGGTTTAATGTAGTTATCACATTTTAATGATGATCGGGGGGAACGTCTTTAGACTCTAAAGACGTCATATGCTGACGTCTAAAGACGGTCCCCGCATATCGAGTTTTATGGCAAATAAGTCGAATTTTTTTTTATGTACTATGTCAATAAAATATATGTCTGTCTGGTGTGTCTGATAACACAGATACGGACATAAGACTGGCTGGAGGAAACCAGTATGAAGGTAGAGTTGAAATCCTCCACAGAGGAGTCTGGGGTACCATATGTGACGATAATTGGGATACAGATTCTGGTAAGCTGGCTGCCGACTTAGTCTGCAGGTGAGAGAAAAGATTAACAAGACAAGCCTTGTGTAATTCTATTTTATAGAATTACAAACACATTATACAGATTAAATTCCTTGACCGTTCATTTCAAGCTGGCATTGCTGACGCTAGTTTATATAATTACACCCCCATACGTTTTATATTTTTCACCAATTGATATGTAATGATATATTTATTTTGTTGTTTATGGAGTCACACAAACTTAAAGGTTTAATACGGCTGATTAGAACCGAAATGATACATATTATCTAATACAGCAAAGTGAACATATTGATAATATGTTATCAAAAACGTTTATGGTGAATAATATTATGAATGGAGGGAGGGGGGGGGAGGCGATCGTGTCGCTGACATGAATATGTTGACGTGTTACGTTCCACCACCTTCCATCAACTCTACCGTCGGGACGACGGGATTAACCAATTCTTATTAAATCATTCTTCAGGTATTTTTCACTTTATTGAAGTCTAGACATTCACACAGTGCACACAGTTCCCAAGTGGAGCACGGCGATCGGTGCCATGCGGCTAATCCCCTGAGCTCATGACGGGACGTCCGTCTGCTTCAGTGGCAACGAGCTGAATGGTGGCGCGCTTGGCTGAGGGCGCGCCCGATTCGCGGCGTAGTAGTAGTAGTAAATCATTGCTTTACGTCACTTTTCGGCACAAATGGTATTTTGAGTGACATTGTAATACGATCAAAACGTTGTAGTCAATTGATGAGATGAATGATGTACAGATGATGAGGTGAGGATGGGGGTGATTGGGCATGGTGGTTATTGAGAGCGTTTTCCTTCGCCCGCCCAATATGGGGTTCTGGGCATGTCTAGGGGATCTGCCCCCAGACGGTGGAGACTTGGATTTTGCTGTGCAATTTAATGCTGAAACACCGTGGCATTTCGCGCAGCTCCGCTATCCTAGGGTCGGATAGTCCCCAGAGTAACAATAGGAAGGATAACTCCCTCTGAGTAACTCCATTCATCCCAAGTGGGAGACCTAATGTCAAACACGCTATTGCCGGTTATTTAAGGCTAGCATGGCCTCCATCAGCGCCAGCACTGATGCGGGTGCTGCATTGGCTCCCCTGTTGAGCGGAGGAACCAGGGTATGCCACTGCCAATCCGCCCGAAGATTATAGTCAGATACGAGGCTGCAGCTGCTCTTGGATGATTGCTGTAGACTAGTGCTTCCGTACAATGCTGTACACAGCATCCAACAGACGGAACAGATCCCTAATGATCCTCCCCAGATGGGGGCGAAAAGTACTACTACTAGCAATCATCCCAGTACCCCGATTCGCGGCGTAGGCTGATCAGAACAAAGCTTGGCGGGTCCTGGCCACTTGTCAGTGATCATGGAAGCCTAGCAGTCCCGAACGGTAAGACGCTAACCGCACAATATCATTAAAAGAAAAGTTAATGTGGAACGAAATGACTCCCAATACATCTCACAGCCACCATGGATCAGGCGATGATCCAGTACTGTTTTAATGTTGGGCCAGTGTCGTAGACGGTGGACCAACATCGAAACAACACTGGCCTATTATTATTTATGTGGACTGTATTTTATTGTACAACCGTATTAACTAAAGTAGGCGGGTTGTCATGATTGTCATGAGTAAACATTGTGGGCGCAAAATATAATTGTACACATGCGCAACATGGTCAACGTCCACAGGAGTAATGTGAATATTATTGTTCAGCGAACCATAATGACCCAGTGGCTTTGACCCCAAGAGGACGGATGTCGACTACAGTATCCTTTCGTTTTTTTAATAGCCCCCTGTATATTATTTTTTTTTTTACAATACTCATATGTTGGGACCTAAATTTCACGAATCCATCATATGTTCAGTCACTTGAAGTTGTGTATCGCGGTAGCGAGACACAACTTCAAGTGACTGAAAATTCAAATTGAATAGCTCAGTGCTGCAGTGAGATTAAACCCATAGACTATAGTAACTATAAGTTATCATGATCATCTACATGGCAACTGACCAGTGACACATCTTCATTAATGGCCTATCAGTGGCGGATTCAGAAGGGGGGGGGGGCGAAATATGTTCTAGAAAGCGTTATTTGTGGCCTTAGATTTGAAAAAGATTATTTGATATTATCAAAATGTGTCACTGTGTTTAAAAGCTCATATTCACTAATACATACAAATTTCTGGATATGAATTTATTACAGTAAATTTGGATTCTCTGACGGCAATGCCAAGCTGTATGGACATTTTGGAGCAGGCTCTGGCCCTATTTGGCTGGATGATGTGATGTGTAATGCTGATGACGCTAGTTTGGTTCAGTGTGACCATCATGAGTGGGGCGACAACAACTGCGACCACAACGAGGATGTTGGTGTATCATGTGGTACGTGGGTTCTCTATATTACCAGATTATAAGGGGAGCACTATTCAATCTCCACGGGGGAGGGGGGCTGGAGTTCACTACTCTGTGTTAAACACAGCAGTAAACACAATAGAAACACGTTACTAACACCGAGAAAAACACTTATTCCATGTTTTATCATAATATTTGCATAACATGATATTTCTAATTAGCAACCGTTTATTTGATAACATCGTCACCCTGATATTATACTGTCGTATCTAACATTTTTTTCAAAAGTTCTTTTATGTTTGATTTGAAGGTATTAGGGGCATACGCATCTTGTATTAAATTTTTGAATTTCACTTATGGATATAAGTAGGTCAAATCACACTAATACATAGTCGTATCTGCAAGTGATTTGCTAATCTTTAAAAAAGTAAAATATTATAGAGTCGTATGCGCACATACAACGAAATTGGAAAAAATATAAATCTTATAGTGTTGTATCTGGTAGATACGTCAGTATAGGGCAATTTTACACTAACACTGTTTAAAACCAGCTATGATAATATTACTATAATAAAACTGCAATAAAATGAATCAGTAGCTCTCTTAACATTCTTATGTTGTTGTTTAATGAAGTTGATGTATGTGGTAGATACGACTCTATAATTGCAATGTTTTGTTTATAATTTGTTGTACCTACAATAATCATGGAAAACTAGACTAGTCAAGTGTTCACAGGACAGTCATATTAATTTGACTTCAGTTTCAAAATAACCACAAAACACAAATAATACAGATTCTCAGACGATCGAAGGCCGTTTTCCTTCTAAAACCGTCATTTGTAGGGAAAATAAATATGTTTTCAAGGTTTTTTAAATTATGCTTTAATGCATCGTGAGGGCTTAAAGGGTTAAACAAAGTTCACGTCTTATAACGACAAGAATTCAGGTATTATCTAGTAATGTATATTTTTCAGACGTTTCTTTCCGGCTGGCAGGAGGTGGATCAGCTTCAGAGGGGCGTGTTGAGATGTTCTACCACGGTCAGTGGGGGACGATGTGTGATGACTTTGCGACAGATGAAGGAAATATGGTCGCCAATGTTATCTGCAGGTTAGTTAGTACAGTCCAATGTGTTCTGTACCATAGGTTAGTTAATAACGCCTGATGTCATATGTATGTTAGTTAGTACAGCCCCATGTCAGCTGCAGGTTGGTTAGTACAGCTCAATGTCATCTATTATGTTAGTTAGTTTTACCCAATGTCACCTGTAGGTTAGTTACTAAGCCTACAGCCCACTGTCTTATGTAGGTTAGTTATTACAGCCCAATGTCATCTGTAGGTTAGTTAGTACAGCCCCATGTCATATGTAGGTTAGTTAGTACAGCTCAATGTCATCTGTAGGTTAGTTAGTACAGCCCCATGTCATCTGTGGGTTAGTTAGTACAGCCCCATGTCAAATGTAGGTTAGTTAGTACACCTCAATGTCATCTACATGCTAGTTATTACAGCCCAATCTCATATGAAGGTTGACTATTCCACCCAATGGCATCTACAGTTTAGTCAGTACAGTCCAATGTCATCTACAGTCTAGTTAGTACAGCCCAATGTCATCTACAGTCTAGTTAGTACAGCCCAATGTCATCTACAGTCTAGTTAGTACAGCCCAATGTCATCTACAGTCTAGTTAATACAGCCCAATGTCATCTACAGTCTAGTTAGTACAGCCCAATGTCATCTGCAGGTTAGTTAGTACAGCCCAATGTCATCTGCAGGCTAGTTAGTACAGCCCAATGTCATCTACAGGCTAGTTGGTACAGCCCAATGTCATCTACAGGTTAGTTAGTACAGCCTGATAATTAATATTAACATAAGGTTTGGATCGTAGTCCGGATCATCCCCAAAATCCGATCGAGTGTTCTTGCAAGTTTCATGCAAATCCGTTTATTACTTTTTAAGTAATCCGATAGAAGGACAGACAGACGGAGAAACAGACAAACAAACATGACCGAACACATATACCTTTCTGGTGGAGGTAAGGCCATTCCATTTTAATTAGTTGGATTACGGATCCGTCGACGACAAAAGAGTCAAAAAGGAGTTTTGTTTATTATGCGGCGATCTAATATCCCTAGCCATAACAAATGAAATAAATGAAAAAAACTTTTTATTTTTACCACTCTACAATCTCAAAATATGATACATTATTGCTTGAAACATATATTTAATATATCCTAATCTAATATATATTCATTGTCAGTAAGGACAGAAGCTGGCAGATCGCCGCCGTCGGCGATATGTTTGTTTCTTTGGGTTAGCTAGTCCAGAAGCTAGGCTGCTTGGGCCTTCCGATAAACATCAATTTAACCTCGCCGCAACGCTATAACATTGGCAGTGCAAGGGCCGCGATTGGCTTAGAGCGGGGGGAAATCCGGGGATTCCTTTTACCCAGCCTATCACGTACATCTTTGCAAGTTGCATGCAGGCTAGGGCTTAGTTATAATAATAGATTATTTCTGAAATCCACATTTTTTTTCCGCCTGACGCTTCCGCTGAAATCCCACAAAACCCGTTATCAAACTAATCAAATTGGAATGACCTCAACAATAGCTATTAACAGTGACTTGTATAATGTATAAAACGTGACAAGTAAAGTTACATTATGGCAGATTACTCATAAATTTTCCAGATGAAAATGTGCTAAACTGTTCATTTCATACAGGGTTCTCGCAAACAAATTTTTCTGACTATTCAGCAATTTCCTGATAGAAAAATCATGCATTTACCAACTACTAAATTGAACAAACATACTATTCTGCAGTTGAAACTATACACAGTCACAACTAAATATTAGGCATCTTAAAATTCCCCCTGATTTTTTCCAAGTCAAGTGGGAACCTGGGAAGTATTACTTCCGGGTATTTAACCCTTTAACCGCATTATATATAATGTTCTTAATGTTTTCGTGAGCACATTAATTACCACCTTTTGAATACGTTAAGATAAAACGTGACGTAAATTGGAAAACATTGAAAATTGTTAATCTCTATTTTGTCAAATCGGTATAATTTTTTTTCACTTGAAAATGTCGATCGCGTGAGTGAAAATTCCAATTAAATAACTTGGTGGTTGAAGGGTAAGAAAGAAACATAAATTTTCATTCACTGTGTGCTGGAAATTGTTGTATCATTTGTCCGTACGAGAGATGGCAGGATATAGACACCCGGGCATTTATAAACGGTCGGCCAATATGACTGGTTAACTGTACATTTTATTCCATAAAATCAGCTATTTTCTCTTAATTATACCATATTTTGTATAATGTATATAAATTGACACAACACATCACTACTTGGTAATGGACTTGAGAATTAGAATCTGGGCCCGTATTCTCGTACAAGTTACGATAAATCGTAGGCTTCTGATTGGTCAAGATGGCCATCTTGACCAATCAGAAGCCTACGATTTATCGTAACCTGTACGAGAATACGGGCCCTGTGGAATACGATCCTTCAATTGGTAAAAATAGTGAAAAATAGATTTTCTGACCACTGATTTCCTTAAAGTGTCATTTCTAAAAAATGTATACGTTGGGGGTACACTCTGCTAATACCATGAGGAGGTGGATATAGTGATGGTCAAATTGTATGCGGCATTTGTATATTATATGTGGCATCTTTTTTGTACACACAATTTAGTGCACAAAACCTATATACAATCCAGGAGCGCTGTCATTTATCCCACTTCCTAGGTAAGTTCTGCGGAAATTTACCTTACAAAAACGACTAAAATTTAGATTATTATATACTTAACCAAACTGCGTCATCCTATTGCCAATTCATATGAAGTTATGCACTGTGATTCGCAGTTTTATGGGGCTGGTACTTTTGCTATTCTGCCGTGAAAAGCAAAAATACAGTATCTCCTTCCTTAACAAGTAAGCTGATACTGCCTTTTGGCTTTGCACGGCAGTATACAAGTTTATTAACGCGCGGGTGTTTATAAACACTCGTCGAAAGTGTGTTGCGAGTGCTTATAAACGCACTGTGGTTTTTAAATAGCGGCCATTTAAAAACGACTGGACTCATACCTGTTTAAATCGGATTCTGACGTATAAAGTCGATCACCCCACTGAAAGAATTACACTATTTATAATGATAATAGACCCATAACATAGGTATTCAAATTTATCGTAAAGAGCTAACTAAGACGTTTATCATGGTGAGCTCAAAGTGAAGAAAACCCTTCGTTTGGTGTCCATGTTTTTTTATAAATGTATGTATTTCAGCGTTGTAAGGGTTGATGATACTGGAGGTTATACTTTCAGAGAATTAGGTTATACGTCTGGTGTGGTGGCAGACTACGGTTATTTTGGTCAAGGCACTGATCCCATATGGCTGGATAACATTATATGTGCATATGAATACGAGAGTGTCTTAGAATGCAGTCACAACAGCTTCGGGGATCACAACTGTGGGCATGACGAGGACCTGGGAGTGCATTGTGGTAAACGTTTTATATGTCGTATCTCTTCAGTATTCATGTCACATCTCTGACTTAATTTATGTTTCCACATTTTATGTTTTCCACATTTCTGTCAGATTAATTATATTACTAGAATAAACATCAGGTGGGATCTACATAGCATTGCAAAGCCTACAAGATACAGGCCAGGAAACGATGGATCAGGGTTCAAGATCTGCTAAATAATTGGTCAACCATTTGAAATGTGTTTATCCATGGTTCTGAGAACAAAAAGCCGATTTATACAGCTATTCTTAAATTCAATAAGTAATAATACCATATCGCATTCAAACTAACCTGCAATATGTTTTCATTTTGAAAAACAATGCAGCAGCTTGGCACAACCTTCAACATTTCCAACGAACTGCTAAGAGAAGCTATAGGTGCCATATATGGGCATAAACAACAGAATAATGTCAATTAATTGAGATATTATCCATTTGGATCGCTCACGATCGATCCATCACGTCTGCCCTCATGTCAAGATGCTACATATAAACATAATTTTTATGCGTTCTAACTATCAAGCTGCAATATGGCGAGTTTACTTGACCCCGCATGGACATGGTTGGAGGGTGAAAGTAAACAGCATTTCCATAGACTAGATGAATAACACACCTGCCCTCAAACTTGTTTTGGAGTGTCTTAGCTGTAAGTGCAAAAGTTGCAAAGATAAAAGATGTACATGCTGTCGTAATAGCCTGAACTGTATCAGTGTCTGTGGATGTAAATCTCTATGTGATAAGGCGATAGAAGTTGATGTAACAAATGTGATCCAGGATTCTGATGACTATTCAGATTTTGAATAGAAGCCAGTTGGATCACAAGTAAAATATGTCATATTGCTACGAAAAAAGTGTTATAAATGTTTATTTTTGTTTTTTTTCAATTCGCTATCTGGGTATAAGTACTTATAATTGTTATTCATCTTTCATTTAATTATAAAACTACTCTATTAAAATATGATATGGCGAAGAAAATAAAATAGACAAAAAAAATAATAAAAATCATTCCAGTACTGCATAAAAATACTGTAAATTGAGTAGATTATATAACCCAATGTTTGGTTTATCGTTCTAAAAAATAAATTTATATATTTGCGAACAATAAAAAAATAAATACGATCTACATAACTCCTTCTAAAGTTCAGTATGACTAAAGGAAATAGAAGATTACAATTTGTCATTTTTTCAAATAAAATTTCATTAAAATGCTTTATTTGTAAATTTCAAATTTTCTGTTTATTTTTGTTTCGATTTTGCATCATCTACACAGCTGTCTTAGATATATTGGTCGATTTTTCAAACGATTTTTGTATCCTGAATTTTTTTGCGAGACGATTTTCGCATATTAATTGTCACAAGTTATTTTTGATGCTCTGGTGTTAAAAGGGTTAAAATGACATATTTTGGACACTTTAATTTTTGGTTACTGTTCTTAAATTTAAAGCTTAGATGTCCAAGAATAAGAAAAAAACAAGAAACCTATGTCGCAGGGGGAGGGGGTAGTGCAGCGAATTTCTATTTTTTAGGAAACAGCCCCAGGCCTAACAAGGCAATGACGCTTAGCCAGATTTAAACCCTTGTCGCGCTGAAATAATTTAATATAAGCCATGGATACCAAAGGGTTTTTCAATTTGCAATCATCATAAATGACTTTGTTAGCTCGTTCTTCTTTTTTTGAATAGGCCCACCTGCAAACACAAAACATTTGTATAACATTTATACAATGTTGGATCAACGTCGAAGACGTTGCGCCGATGTTGTAAACATGTTATACAAATATTTTGTGTTTGCTGCGGTTTTATGGGTCTACGGCCATTATAACTATGTTTACTCTTACAGCGCGGGGAGCGATTTTAGACGTCAGAATCTGGCGTCTAGAGACGCCTGATTTTGACGTCTAAAGTCGATCCCCGCCCTGTAAGGGTTTAATGTAGTTATCACATTTTAATGATGATCGGGGGGAACGTCTTTAGACTCTAAAGACGTCATATGCTGACGTCTAAAGACGGTCCCCGCATATCGAGTTTTATGGCAAATAAGTAGAATTTTTTTTTATGTACTATGTCAATAAAATATATGTCTGTCTGGTGTGTCTGATAACACAGATACTGACATAAGACTGGCTGGAGGAAACCAGTATGAAGGTAGAGTTGAAATCCTCCACAGAGGAGTCTGGGGTACCATATGTGACGATAATTGGGATACAGATTCTGGTAAGCTGGCTGCCGACTTAGTCTGCAGGTGAGAGAAAAGATTAACAAGACAAGCCTTGTGTAATTCTATTTTATAGAATTACAACACATTATACAGATTAAATTCCTTGACCGTTCATTTCAAGCTGACATTGCTGACGCTAGTTTATATAAATACACCACCATACGTTTTATATTTTCCACCAATTGATATGTAATGATATATTTATTTTGTTGTTTATGGAGTCACACAAACTTAAAGGTTTAATACGGCTGATTAGAACCATAATAATATATATCATCTAATACAGCAAAGTGAACATATTGATAATATGTTATCAAAAACGTTTATGGTGAATAATATTATGAATGGAGGGGGGGGGGGGGCGATCGTGTCGAACGAGATGAATGGTGGCGCGCTTGGCTGAGGGCACGCCCGATTCGCGGCGTAGTAGTAGTAGTAAATCATTGCTTTACGTCACTTTTCGGCACAAATGGTATTTTAAGTGACATTGTAATATGATAAAAACGTTGTAGTCAATTGATGAGATAAATGATGTACAGATGATGAGGTGAGGGTGGGGGTGATTGGGCATGGTGGTTATTGAGAGCGTTTTCCTTCGCCCGCCCGATATGGGGTTCTGGGCATGTCTAGGGGATCTGCCCCCTAGACGGCGGACACTTGGATTTCGCTGTGCAATTTAATGCTGAAACAACGTGGCATTTCGCGCAGCTCCGCTATCCTCCGGTCAGATAGTCACCAGAGTAACAATAGGAAGGATAACTCCCTCTGAGTAACTCCATTTACCCCAAGTGGGAGACCTAATGTCAAACACCCTATTGCCGGTTATTTAAGGCTACCATGGCCTACATCAGCGCCAGCACTGATGCGGGTGCTGCATTGGCTCCTCTGTTGAGCGGAGGAACCAGGGTATGCCACTGGCAATCCGCCCGAAGATTATAGTCAGATACGAGGCTGCAGCTGCCCTTGGATGATTGCTGTAGACTAGTGCTTCCTTACAATGCCGCACACAGCATCCAACAGACGAAACAGATCCCTAATGACCCTCCCCGGATGGGGGCGAAAAGTACTACTACTAGCAATCATCCCAGTACCCCGATTCGCGGGGTAGGCTGATCAGAACAAAGTTTGGCGGGTCCTGGCCACTCGTCAGTGATCAGGGAAGCCGAGCAGTCCCGAACGGAGACGCTAACCGCACAATATCATTAAAAGAAAAGTTGATGTGGAACGAAAAGACTCCCAATACATCTCACAGCCACCATGGATCAGGCGTTGATCCAGTACTGTTTTAATGTTGGGCCAGTGCCGTAGACGGTGGACCAACATCGAAACAACACTGGCCTATTATTATTTATGTGGGCTGCATTTTATTGTACAACCTTATTAACTAAAGTAGGCGGGTTGTCATGATTGTCATGAGTAAACATTGTGGGCGCAAAATATAATTGTACGCATGCGCAACATGGTCAACGTCCACAGGAGTAATGTGAATATTATTGTTCAGCGAACCATAATGACCCAGTGGCTTTGACCCCAAGAGGACGGATGTCGACTACAGTATCCTTTCGTTTTTTTAATAGCCCCCT
This sequence comes from Flabesymbios commensalis, assembly GCA_964017125.1. Taxonomy (NCBI): domain Eukaryota; kingdom Metazoa; phylum Annelida; class Polychaeta; order Terebellida; family Flabelligeridae; genus Flabesymbios; species Flabesymbios commensalis. The sequence goes on along the minus strand of OZ024907.1, from coordinate 3,538,389 downwards.
GTATATTATTTTTTTTTTTACAATACTCATATGTTGGGACCTAAATTTCACGAATCCATCATATGTTCAGTCACTTGAAGTTGTGTATCGCGGTAGCGAGACACAACTTCAAGTGACTGAAAATTCAAATTGAATAGCTCAGTGCTGCAGTGAGATTAAACCCATAGACTATCATGGTCATCTACATGGCAACTGACCAGTAACACATCTTCAATGATGGCCTATCAGTGGCGGATTCAGAAGGGGGGGGGGCGAAATATGTTCTAGAAAGCGTTATTTGAGGCCTTAGATTTGAAAAAGATTATTTGATATTATCAAAATGTGTCACTGTGTATAAAACCTCATATTCACTAATTCTTAAACATTTCTGGATATGAATTTATTACAGTAAATTTGGATTCTCTGACGGCAATGCCAAGCTGTATGGACATTTTGGAGCAGGCTCTGGCCCCATTTGGCTGGATGATGTGATGTGTAATGCTGATGACGCTAGTTTGGTTCAGTGTGACCATCATGAGTGGGGCGACAACAACTGCGACCACAACGAGGATGTTGGTGTATCATGTGGTACGTGGGTTCTCTATATTACCAGATTATAAGGGGGGCACTATTCAATCTCCATGGGGGAGGGGGCTGGAGTTCACTACTCATAAAAAAACGTTACTAACACTTTGAGAAAAACAGTTATTCCATGTTTTATCATAATATTTGCATAACATGATATTTCTAATTAGCAACGGTTTATTTGATAACATATTGCTTGACATGTCATTTATGTCATTTTATCATCAGCTATTTATGCGTATTGTTTTTAACACCACAGGTGTTGAAATTAGGCTAGCTGGAGCAAACCAGTATGAAGGTCGAGTTGAAATACTGTATAACGGAGCATGGGGCACGATTTGTGATGATTACTGGACAGGAGATTCCGGAAAACGAAATGCTGAGATTGTTTGCAGGTAAGCATTTATTGTAATAAAGTTAACCTTGCCTGTCTGACTTGCCAGTGGATATATTAACATATACATTGTTTGAATTGTCAGTGTAGATCTTTGTTTATGATTTCAACCCAGCTTCATTGTTTCCCAAATTGAATCATTTGATTAACCCTTAAAGCGCTATATTTAAAAAATATATACCCACCGTAAGCTCGCAACCGTGACCCACAACTTCAAGTAGTTGAAAATTACTCAAAATTGTTTAATTTGAAAACAAACATTTGTAAATATTGATGTTTAAACACACATTTTATTCTCAATATTAGTGATTGGATCGGCTACTTTTTGTAAACAGATTAAAAACGATTTTATTTGGGCTGGGTTAACGAAGCATCTACATTTCACATTTATTTATTTATTTAAAAAAAAATATTGTTTTTACACACTTTTTGATATGGCGATTGTACACGCATAAATAATAAATAAATTTAAAACTGTAAGAAGTGTCTGAGATACACTCACTTTAACTTTAAACGCAATCAATCACTTTTCAAAAACTTTTTAAACGTATGTTTTATTAATTATTTAAATTGGAATGTGTGTTGGCGACTGTTTAATGTGAGTGTGACATGGGTTTAATTAAATTTTACCAAATGATGTTGTGTTACCGCAGTAAACTCGGGTACAGCACTGGAATACAGATTGTGTCTGCACACTTTGGAGAAGGTACAGGCCCCATCTGGCTGGATGATGTAGAGTGCACTGCTGAAGATACCAGTCTAGTTCAATGTGATCACTATGGGATGGGAAACAGCGACTGTACACACAGTGAAGACGTCTCTGTCTACTGCGGTAAATATGCCTACCCTTTATCTGTATGTGTGGCAGTACGCACTATCGTGCCATCGCGCCACGCCCGCTATCGCGCCACATTGTGGATTTTAAGGGGTCTTGCCGGATGGAAACTACGCCTACGTTTATTGAGGTTCTTTTACGTCCAACTCAGGTCAGTCAGACGAGCCATCTGATTTATGTGGTTCTCTGAACCCCACGACACGACATCGCTGCACGCATGTCCTAGTGTATACAGCACATGGTAGTCCCAGGCGGTCACCCATCCAATTATGGAACGGGCCCTACTTTGCTTAACTTTAGTGTTCGAGCTGACACTGATGAGATAACGCCGTATTCTATATGTATAATACGATATGTATTGTACTATATGTATCCCGTAATACTAAAAAAGACACGAAGATGGTGTTGTCGAAATTTATGTTTTTTAGTAAATTTGATGTATGTGGTCATCTGCTTCAGAAACTGACATATATTTTGAAAACGCTGTATTACTATTGATTTTTATGAAATTTAAGTTTTTAGAATTTTGGTTGTGCGATCATTACAATTTATAATTATAAAGTCTTAAATAAGTGTAACAGTGCATCCTAAAATCACCTTTCTGCATGAACTAGTCACACATTGTGGTAGCTTTAAAATAGGCCTAGGCTCTAATTTAGACCGGAAAATATTAGCGGTTTTAAACTTTGAGGAATGAATATGATCACAAATGCAAGAACATTAAACATCCCTCTCTGTCTCATGTTATTTTGGTGTGGGTGTTCACATATCGTCGCCTCGGAGCTAAAGGATCCTATCTGCCACTCTGGCGAGTGTCAGATAGGATCCTTTAGCTCCGAGGCGACGATATACAGGAACAAGTTTACTTGGATCGCACCATGTAGCGCGGTTTGACTATTGCTGTTTGTCATATTTTTGATAAGCGGGTAAATTGATTTCCATGCAGCCGACCCGTTCCGTGTTAGTCGTCATCATGTGTTCTCCTATTGCTATTCCAAAGCAGGATACGTTGCCATAATCAGATAATTGTGTATTTATTACCAGGCCCGCACTGTTGGCGATGAATCAACATGGAACCAACTCTGAATCAACGTCGCTTGTGTGCTGGATCACCAGCAGTTGTATGTGATGACATACATTTATAATTTACAACTTTCACAATGCGCTTCCTGGTTCAACAAATAAATTCCACCTTTCAGAGGTTTACTAGATAACCTGTTGCTCACAATATGTTGGCTCATCTACATGTGTGGATATCATCACATCTCTCGTATCATGTTTGCGAAACATTTTGGTTGCGAAGCTGAACCAATATTAAACCAACATTGATTCAACATTTTGGGTTTGTGGTTCAAATAGATTAACCCTTTAAGCTCTCACGATGCATTAAAGCATCATTTTATATCCCTGAAAACAGATTTAATTTTCCTGCAACTAGGGGTTGAAATGAAACGTGGTTGCCAATACTTGTCAATTGTCTTTATTGTTTCACCCACTTCAAATCATCTTCATCCACTACCAGTTCGAGAAGTGCGACAGCAATTCGCGGCTTGTAGTGAATGAAGATGACAATGGTAAATTCAGACTTGAAAGGGTTAACCCAGTTCAAATGTAAATGCCCATTGGGCAAACTCTATACAATGCCTATGTGCAAAATATGAAGTTGATCCATCAATGGCAATGTGGTCTGTATCACCTGCGACGCTTGGCCAGCATTAACCCTTTCAGGCCTGAATTTACCATAGTCATCTTCAAGCAATTCTCGACTTGTAGTGGATGAAGATGATTGATGTGGGTGAAAAATCGCCATGTATTGGTAAAAGAGTTCAATGGAAATTTTCATTCTAAAATCGCCATGTATTGGTAAAAGAGTTCAATGGAAATTTTCATTCTAAAACCGTCAGTTGTAGGGAAATTAAATCTGTTTTCAAGGTTTTTTTAAATGATGCTTTAATGCATCGTGAGGACTTAAAGGGTTAAACCAAGTTCACGTCTTATAACGACAAGAATTCAGGTATTATCTAGTAATGTATATTTTTCAGACGTTTCTTTCCGGCTGGCAGGAGGTGGATCAGCTTCAGAGGGGCGTGTTGAGATGTTCTACCACGGTCAGTGGGGGACGATGTGTGATGACTTTGCGACAGATGAAGGAAATATGGTCGCCAATGTTATCTGCAGGTTAGTTAGTACAGTCCAATGTGTTCTGTACCATAGGTTAGTTAATAACGCCTGATGTCATATGTATGTTAGTTAGTACAGCCCCATGTCAGCTGCAGGTTGGTTAGTACAGCTCAATGTCATCTACATGTTAGTTATTACAGCCCCATGTCAAATGTAGGTTAGTTAGTACAGCTCAATGTCATCTACATGTTAGTTATTACAGCCCCATGTCAAATGTAGGTTAGTTAGTACAGCTCAATGTCATCTATATGTTAGTTATTTCAGCCCCATGTCAAATGTAGGTTAGTTAGTACAGCTCAATGTCATCTACATGTTAGTTATTACAGCCCCATGTCAAATGTAGGTTAGTTAGTACAGCTCAATGTCATCTACATGTTAGTTATTACAGCCCCATGTCAAATGTAGGTTAGTTAGTACAGCTCAATGTCATCTACATGTTAGTTATTTCAGCCCCATGTCAAATGTAGGTTAGTTAGTACAGCTCAATGTCATCTACATGTTAGTTATTACAGCCCCATGTCAAATGTAGGTTAGTTAGTACAGCTCAATGTCATCTACATGTTAGTTATTTCAGCCCCATGTCAAATGTAGGTTAGTTAGTACGGCTCAATGTCATCTACATGTCAGTTATTACAGCCCAATCTCATATGAAGGTTGATTATTCCACCCAATGGCATCTACAGTCTAGTTAGTACAGCCCAATGTCTTGTACAGTCTAGTTTGTACAGCCCAATGTCATCTACAGTCTAGTTAGTACAGCCCAATGTCATCTACAGTCTAGTTATTACAGCCCAATGTCATCTACAGTCTAGTTATTACAGCCCAATGTCATATACAGTCTAGTTAGTACAGCCCAATGTCATCTGCAGGTTAGTTAGTACAGCCCAATGTCATCTGCAGGTTAGTTAGTGCAGCCCAATGTCATCTGCAGGTTAGTTAGTGCAGCCCAATGTCATCTGCAGGCTAGTTAGTACAGCCCAATGTCATCTACAGTCTAGTTAGTACAGCCCAATGTCATCTGCAGGTTAGTTAGTACAGCCCAATGTCATCTGCAGGCTAGTTAGTAATACAGCCCAATGTCATCTACAGGTTAGTTGGTACAGCCCAATGTCATCTACAGGTTAGTTAGTACAGCCTGATAATTAAAATTAACATAAGGTTTGGATCGTAGTCCGGATCATCCCCAAAATCCTATCGAGTGTTCTTGCAAGTTTCATGCAAATCCGTTCATTACTTTTTAAGTTATCCGATAGAAGGACAGACAGACAGAGAAACAGTCAAACAAACATGACCGAACACATATACCTTTCTGGTGGAGGTAAGGCCATTCCATTTTAATTAGTTGGATTACGGATCCGGCGACGACAAAAGAGTCAAAAAGGAATTTTGTTTAATATGCGGCGATCTAATATCCCTAGCCATAACAACTGAAATAAATGAAAAAAAAACTTTTTATTTTTACCACTCTACAATCTCAAAATATGATACATTATTGCTTGAAACATATATTTAATATATCCTAATCTAATATATATTCATTGTCAGTAAGGACAGAAGCTGGCAGATCGCCGCCGTCGGCGATATGTTTGTTTCTTTGGGTTAGCTAGTCCAGAAGCTAGGCTGCTTGGGCCTTCCGATAAACATCAATTTAACCTCGCCTCAACGCTATAACATTGGCAGTGCAAGGGCCGCGATTTGCAAGTTGCATGCAGGATAGGGCTTAGTTATAATAATATATTATTTCTGAAATCCACATTTTTTTTCCGCCTGACGCTTCCGCTGAAATCCCACAAAATCCGTTATCCAACTAATCAAATTGGAATGACCTCAACAATAGCTATTAACAGTGACTTGTATAATGTATAAAACGTGACAAGTAAAGTTACATTATGGCAGATTACTCATAAGTTTTCCAGATGAAAATGTGCTAAACTGTTCATTTCATACAGGGTTCCCGCAAACAAATTTTTCTGACTATTCAGCTATTTCCTGATAGAAAAATCATGCATTTACCAACTATTAAATTGAACAAACATACTATTCTGCAGTTGAAACTATACAGTCACAACTAAATATTAGGCTTCTTAAAATTCCCCCTGATTTTTTCCAAGTCAAGTGGGAACCTGGCAAGTATTACTTCCGGGTATTTAACCCTTTAACCGCATTATATATAATGTTCTTAATGTTTTCGTGAGCACAATTATTACCACCTTTTGAATACGTTAAGATAAAACGTGACGTAAATCGGAAAACATTGAAAATTGTTAATCTCTATTTTGTCAAATCGGTATAATTTTTTTTCACTTGAAAATGTCGATCAATTAAATAACTTGGCGGTTGAAGGCTAAGAAAGAAACATAAATTTTCATTCACTGTGTGCTGGAAATTGTTGTATCATTTGTCCGTACGAGAGATGGCAGGAATAGAAGCAACGAGGAATATAACATGGGGAAATAAAGACAACATTTTAACAGGTCCGGGTCCAGCCGTTTTTAAATTGCCGCCCATTTAAAAACCACTGTGCGTTTATAAGCACTCGCAACGCACTTCCGGCGAGTATTAATAAACACCCGGGCATTTATAAACGATCGGCCAATATGACTGGTTAACTGTACATATTATTCCATAAAATCAGCTATTTTCTCTTAATTATACCATATTTTGTATAATGTATATAAATTGACACACCACATCACTACTTAGTAATGGACTTGAGAATTAGAATCTGGGCCCGTATTCTCGTACAAGTTACGATAAATCGTAGGCTTCTGATTGGTCGAGATGGCCATCTTGACCAATCAGAAGCCTACGATTTATCGTAACCTGTACGAGAATACGGGCCCTGTGGAATACGATCCTTCAATTGGTAAAAATAGTGGAAAATAGATTTTCTGACCACTGACCTCCTTAAAGTGTCATTTCTAAAAAATGTATACGTTGGGGGTACACTCTGCTAATACCATGAGGAGGTGGATATAGTGATGGTCAAATTGTATGCGGCATTTGTATATTATATGTGGCATCTTTTTTGTACACACAATTTAGTGCACAAAACCTATATACAATCCAGGAGCGCTGTCATTTATCCCACTTCCTAGGTAAGTTTTGCGGAAATTTACCTTACAAAAACGACTAAAATTTAGATTATTATATACTTAACCAAACTGCGTCATCATGTGGCTAGGTTGGGATAGCTTGCAAGAACGCCGTAAAACAGCTAGGCTTTGCATGCTCTACAAAGCAATTAATAGAGAGGTAGCCCTCTCGATTGATATGCTGTGTAGACCTGACAATAGAACAAGGGGCAGCACACAAAATTTCAGAACCATTCAAACCAAAAAGAGACCGTTTGCAAATTCCTTCTTCATTAGAACTATACCGGATTGGAATAAACTACCATCTGATGTAAAATTGGCGCCGACCTTCACAGCCTTCAAGGCTAGATTGAAGAAGTCGGACTAATTTTTCTCTTTTAACTACCCATGCAAACCTCTCCCCGTGGCGCGATAGCACACAATGTGCTCCTGCCACGTAACTTTCAGATTCAGATCATATTGCCAATTCATATGAAGTTATGCACTGTGATTCGCAGTTTTATGGGGCTGGTACTTTTGCTATTCTGCCGTGAAAAGCAAAAATACAGTATCTCCTTACTTAACAAGTAAGCTGATACTGCCTTTTGGCTTTGCACGGCAGTATACAAGTGAACTAGGCCGACCGTTTATTAACGCGCGGGTGTTTATAAACACTCGTCGGAAGTGTGTTGCGAGTGCTTATAAACGCACTGTGGTTTTTAAATGGGCGGCCATTTAAAAACGACTGGACTCATACCTGTTTAAATCGGATTCTGACGTATAAAGTCGATCACCCCACTGAAAGAATTACACTATTTATAATGATAATAGACCCATAACATAGGTATTCAAATTTATCGTAAAGAGCCAACTAAGACGTTTATCATGGTGAGTTCAAAGTGAAGAAAACCCTTCGTTTGGTGTCCATGTTTTTTATAAATGTATGTATTTCAGCGTTGTAAGGGTTGATGATACTGGAGGTTATACTTTCAGAGAATTAGGTTATACGTCTGGTGTGGTGGCAGACTACGGTTATTTTGGTCAAGGCACTGATCCCATATGGCTCGATAACATTATATGTGCATATCAATACGAGAGTGTCTTAGAATGCAGTCACAACAGCTTCGGGGATCACAACTGTGGGCATGACGAGGACCTGGGAGTGTATTGTGGTAAACGTTTTATATGTCGTATCTCTTCAGTATTCATGTCACATCTCTGACTTAATTTATGTTTCCACATTTTATGTTTTCCATATTTCCGTCAGGATGTTTCAAGAATTCATTGTAATACACATGTAATAACCATAAACGTTTTAAATATGTTTTAGTAACCGCCGATCAAATCACCGTAATTCGACAGGGAGTGATAGGAGTGTTTAAATATCAAAAATTGCAAATGTGCGAGTCCCAAATTACACGACTATATGATCAATTTGTACTCACCTGGCACCTGAAGTTGTGTCTCGCTACCTTGGCCCACAAGTTATTTATGTGTGTGTACATTTAAGCAGGATAACTAATTGCCGGGTAAAGCTTGATACGTATCTTGTATATTTCCATGTGACTTTACAGAACTAATCCTGTTGTATATAATTATACATGTATACCCTACATTATATTGTTTGTCATGACAAATAAGTCAGTAATTCAATTATGTTAGCAAAACATCTATCCGTCTCTTATCTGTCTACTGTATAGAACATTTCAGGTCATTACATAAGTCTAGAGTAGGTCTGTCAGTATGGACAGACGTAAGTGGAGCCTAGTTCATTATATTATTTCTATAACATTACTTAAATTATATATTCATAGTGAAAATTAATGTAGTGATGATGTATGGTCAATTTTAGATTTATATGGCAATACATATTCTGGAATAATATTTACAATATAATTGAGTGATATAACGCCTACTATGTCATCTAAAAAGCTCTCGTGACCCGACCTTAGATCCACATTCTACAGGTGGAATGTTAAACGTGTAAAATAGACATTTTGGCAAATTATTCACTGATTTTTCTTTTGATACAGGATAATATCAACGGACTGGCTTGGAATATGTGAACAATATAGCAACTGTATTACTGACTGGTTATCACAAATTAACATTTCCACGTTGATATCACAAATCGAAGGATATATTTTTAATTTAAACTATTAGGCTGTCAAATTTATTGTGTAACTGTTTTAAAAAGGACGGATCTGGTCACCACCAGATGAACTATATGTCACCAGATGAACTATATGTCACCAGATGAACTATATGTCACCACCAGATGAACTATATGTCACCAGATGAACTATATGTCACCAGATGAACTATATGTCACCACCAGATGAACTATATGTCACCACCAGATGAACTATATGTCACCACCAGATGAACTATATGTCACCAGATGAACTAAACGTAACCAGATGAACTATATGTCACCAGATGAGCTATATGTCACCACCAGATGAACTATGTCACCACCAGATGAGCTATATGTCACCAGATGAACTGTATGTCACCACCAGATGAAATATATGTCACCAGATGAACTAAACGTAACCAGATGAACTATATGTCACCAGATGAGCTGTATGTCACCACCAGATGAACTATATGTCACCAGGTGAACTATATGTCACCAGATGAACTATATGTCACAACCGTAAAATACGAATTTGGTCACCATCAGATGAACTATATGTCACAACCAGATGAACTATATGTCACCAGATAAACTATATGCTGAACTATATGTCACAACCGTATGAGCTACAAGATGAATTACCCCACTAGATGACATATGGCAACAGACCAGTACATCCATCTTTGTCTTCATAGGGTGACATAATCTTACCCTACGCTGATTCAGGTTCGGAAATGCATGACCAATGTGGTATATGTGGACTTACATCTGGCAGTACAAATGATTGGGTGCGATACGTGTCCTGAGTGGATGCATAAGACATGCAATGGCGATGCATACGTAATTGCACCTTCCCCTATCAGGTCAGACTATCAGACCACCGGGCTGACCTTGACAACTGGTGTGTGGGGAGCCTGTACGAAAAGGAGGGGTGCTAGCAACATGAATATTCATTATGACGTCACCGGTTTACTGACTGTAGTGTGGAGGTCACACTCAGGTCAGATCGTCTGGGCTGCTTGAGCTGGCCAGGGAGGAGGGGCGTTCTGAACTCATAGCACATATACGTGATATCCAGGAGTCTGCCGGTAGCAGACAACTGGATAGATGAAGATGACATAATTGGTATGGAAGAGGTTGAACCTGTTCGGTACATGTACTGCATATCAAACTAATAATTTGCTTGCGCAGATAATATTGACTTTCACTCGTTGTGGTATTTCATCATTGCTGATATGAGTGATGTGGTGTGTTATTGAAATATTCAAACAGTAATATATTATCATGTATTCATGATAATTATAATGCATGATAATTATTGTAATTCAACAAAAAAATTGGACTAATTCAGTTTGTGTTATTGTTGTCTGCACATGGAGCTGGTAATTTATTTTTTAAAGATTGATTAAAAATATTTTTTACAGTATCCATTATAGGGACAAATTCTTAATTTATGACTTTTAAAATCAACGGTGCCAATACCAGTGATGTGGTCTGAAATGAGAGGCACTGCAAAACTAATAGTTACTTAATTAAATAATATGATTACACCCAAAATACCGCCCCAGTTATACGATCTGCATGGAACAATGGAACTGGAAGGAATAATTTAAAACATATCAGGTTTATGTAGATTTTTGAACTATAAAGCGGGTGTTATAACGTAAAACGTGCACATGACGTTGCTGCCATGTTATTAACGTTGATGCAACATTGTAATAAAGTCGTGTGTCCAATGCTATAAAAACAATGACGTCCTGCTGTTAAACCAATTGATAGATTGTATTTAGTATCTTCCAATACACAGGCTGCTTTGTGGAGAGACGTGAGCAATATCGGGATAAATTAACGGGATAGGTAGTCTAATCTTCCCATCTTCCAGGCTACATATTCTACATGTCATCACATGTAAATAAGATAAAAAATAAACAAGCTGTCAAGCATAGAGGCAGTTGATATATTTACCAGTGAATTACTTAATGCCATATTGGATTAATGCAATTTAGAATAAAACACATATCTCTATGTTTCCATTGCTTTTTCTCATGACTAAAATAGCAAGTTGAATGCTTTGCATCAAAGACACGTGTATCGTCTAGATTGCTTTTCTTTTACAAATTTATATTAGCAATAAAAACTTATATCTAGGATTATAATCAAAGTCATTTTGGCTCATAAAGAAGTCTACCAACCCCTCTCTCCCTTCAGCCTGATACTCCGCATCGGAGGTGCTGCTAGAGTATTTACTTCAAAGTCAAATTTGTGATACAGTAACATGGAAGGTGGTTTATACAGTCTATTGGCGTCATATTAGATTCATGCAAATAAGGATGGAAACGGCCGTGGAAAAACTTTCATTAGTGACATAATAAATTGTCCCGTCGCCGGTGATCTAGTAGGCCTAGATGGGCTAACATCGTGCTTATGTTGCTGTGTCGTCCTCTCCGAGGCCGTGGATGGATGTATTTGCTTTACCAGAAAAATCCAACATGGCGGCGACTGAGAGCAATTCCGACCCCAAGGTCCAAAAAATGTCCATAACTTTTTAATGACCTCTGAGTTGAGCATGTGGACATGGAACTGAAATGTTACTGATTCTAAAAAAAACTACTGATTCTAAAAAAAACTATTTTTGACCTGATATTTTCCAATATGACATTCCAAAGAAATGTCCCACGATTTTGTACGTGGTCATTCTGTGGCTGAAACCAAGGGCTAGTGGTTATGCTGCCTAATAATAAAACAATATATTGATATCAATTTTATCGCTTTTTACCCCTCGGCCCATTGTCTTTCCCTTTGTGTGTCGACCTCTCCCCCGCCGCATTGGCTAACTTAGGCTACTACACCAACATGGTCCAACGGATTTGTTTACCCAAGGTCATATATCAAAGATTAAAAAAGTTCTTGTTAACACGATAATTTGAAAAATAATTATTGTTGGGTTTCCCCAATTATTTTTTTCAGAATTCCCTTGAAACCTGGTATATATATGTTTCATTTGCGATCGAAAAAACGAGGCTATGGTGGCCATCTTATTATTTAAAAACTCCCTGTTAACTAGATAAAATAATTATAGTAGCTCTCCAATTTTTTTATGTGAAGTCACCCATGAGTATGGAGATGACCTAATTAGATTTTTAGCTTTCCACCGATAAAACGACATAACAAGAAACATCAGCCGTAATGTACAAACAAACTGATAACCCCGCATGTCTAGTCAAATCATTTAAGCTATATTTCATCAAACTAAATCTTGCATGTGACAGGCTGTTTCAATTGTCATTGCTCCTAGAAAATCAGAGGATGATATTTGGTATGATAGGAGAAACTAAGATAGGTAGACTAATGAAAGATATTTCAGGCAGGTCCAAGTACAATTTACACCAACCGTTGTGTGCGAGCCACAGCAGCAACCGTTCCTGACCCAAGCTCATCACCAGACTCTTCAAAAGGCCACACACCTACCTCAGAACCTTTTTTGCTGGAGCAATATTTAATAATTCAACCATCAATATATCCATACATATCAAGGAACTATAACTTCTTAGGCCCCTGGACCTATTACTAATTTGCATTGTACTACATTTAATACAGCTTGACATGTTATATATATATAATCTGTATCAAAAGGAAAATGTTGAAGACTTGCTCCAAAAGCAAGACTTCATCCCATCCAAATTTTAACATATAAATTCATTGATTCGCTCAACGAACATTCAGACCTTTTCAAACTACAAAATGAATTAAGAGCATCTAGAATTAAGAGAGGGCATAAAACACATTTGGACAAATAAATATCAGAATATTCCGAAATTTACGATTAAAATTGAGACTGCTGAATGAGTCGTGTCAGTGCCGGTCCAGCGCCAACAGCGTTGGGCCGACATTGACGCAACGCTAGCAGCGCTGGCAGCAGGTGAGTGACAGAATCAGCAAATTGTTATCAGAGTGTGGCTACCGCGGTGCCAATATCGGCCCAGCGCTAACAACGCTGAGCCGGCTTTGGCGTAGCGCTGGCAGTACTTGAAAGTGCTATAACAGCGATGCCGCGATAACTGCCCAACACTCACGGCGTTGGGTAGTCACCGCGACACGATTACAGCAGATGTCAGTCTGTTGTCACTCAACCACGTGTTATCGCGGGAGGTGATAATGAACATGATTGTCACCTCCCGCGAAGATTGCCGTGGTGAGTGAATGCAAGGGTTTAAATCCCCTGAAAAGAGACAATTAAAAAAGCGAACTCTCTTAATTTCACCAATTAAGAAGAGACGCTTCTAGGAAATTTCTATTTTTTCAAAATTACCAACTTTAGACACTTTTAGACCATTCCACCCAAATTCAATGAAATTACATAACCCTGACGTTTTTCTCAGGGTATGCTGGAGTATGGCGATGGCACACAGACAGTCAGGCAAACAACACGAGCAAAATGATCACATTTGATCCAAAATTCAGAACGCAATTTTAAGTATGTCAAACATACTAAGTGAATTTAAATGTACACGAGAGGCATAGGTTTAATAAAAGAAATGTCTCAAAGGTTCATTTAAAGGATCTGCCAAAATTACAACTTTATCGGCCCCTTTCATTCAGATGTCAAGAGATAAGACACGAGATATAGGGTAGCTACTGGCTGATTCAACACCTCATTTAGACCACCGCGACCCTCTGTTCGCCGACGGCACATCAAAATCAATTAAATTCTAAAATGCTTCTGTTTCCAGGTTTCTTGCCTCCCTTGCCAACCAGACATTTTGCAATGAGTATTATATACTAATGAAGTATTTCGATAGGCTAAAAGCAGCTTTCATACAAGCTTCGAATGCCTTTATCCCACTGTGCTAGGGTTCACTCAGAGACTTCATCCCAAGATAGTTGTATATGCCCCTGAATTAACCTCATTCGTCAGCGACAGTTGGGCAAGGATTGTATACTTATCCCAGTGCTAACGCAATTATTTCCACATATGTGATTCTCTATTTTATTGTAAATATGGACACGGTTACAGGACACGGTAGGACATGTAGCAACTTGGTATCGGTTTATTATTGCATTCCGATTTGACATAATCTTTCGATGTTTTTTCGATGTGATAATATTTTGATTATAGTTTTGGTAAATTCTGTAAGATTTTACTTATTATCAGTATTTTGGTTATTTGGGATTAATTGGTAATTTAAAAGAATCCACGGCAAAAGGAGCAGTTCAGTTTGCATTTTGGAACACGCACATTCTATGTGAATATTATAAGTTATGGTTATTGCCCCTGTATTAGGCCTGCACTATTTACCAATATGTGGATGGAATGGTGGATGCAGAATAATACAAATTATATTAAGAGACTCCCCGGGTGGGTGCTAAAACACATGTTTGGATAGCAATTTTATGAATCTAGGTAAAGTGATTGAAAAAATCGTACAAATGATTTTAGAGGATTTCTCAGGTGATAAAACATATGTTTTTTTAATGAATCTAAGGAAAATAGTTGTAAAGCTATCGTTATTATCATTTATCACTCCTACCCTTTTATTATCCAAATTTCGGGACTAGGCCCCCTAATATTAGAGGGATTTTGGAGGACTGTTGATATGTTTTTCCCTGTTGTTTCACCAACAAATGCTGAGATGTGTAGCTTTTTACTAGTTTGTTCCGGGTTCACATCAAATACCTCTTGACTACTGTGTTTGTTGGGCTGTTTCACCAGGAAAAAGTTATCTGCCAAATATTTTCTGTAGGCCCCTATATCATGTGGTTGTACGTTTTGTATCTTATACGCTTTTTTTGAACAGTTATATGAAAATCAATCAACAGAGTGGTCAAATGGCTGGTACAGGAGCTGTATGCCTACAACTTCATCTGAACAGACAGTGTCTACACAACATTGTTTACATTTCAATCCTACACTCGCAAGAATCATTTGTCCACACTGTCGGTGTAATAATGGGTCGAAAAAGTGGCAAGAAATGAAAATGATGGCAGCGTGGCTCTACTAGTGACTCTAGTTCAACCTCTCATAATGAGCTCAGTCAGGGGAATAAAACCACCCTTGAAAATAATAAGTCCAGTAGAGATGCAGAAATGTTTAACAATACAACGGAAATGATGAATAGGCCTACATCAATGGCAGGTAATAATGAACAAAATATACTTTCACCACCATATAAAACGTCAACGCTTGACGCCAACACGACAAGGCGGACGGCGAAGTGCTGGTTATAAAACTCTAGACTCCAGGTTCGCAAAAACAGACTCCTTGTTTTTGGGTCAAACGTATTTATTTCGTCTACACTGTGTAGAACAAATTATATAGATAATACAGTTGAATAGTCAGTTTACTCTGCCCAACATGGCAGAGAAACACAACGCATGGATGTATAGCTCGACTCACAAGTTTAGCGCGCAGCACTGTTCTCCCCGACGTTCGTCCCTTATATACACTTTACATTATCATAATCACAACATTGATTTAACATAGAATTAGTCATCATCATAATCGGAACATGGATTTAACATACATTTACACATGTCTCTCCGAGTGGACAGCCTATCTTGATGACCCCGCTGACCTCTGTCAGAATCTGCCGGGATCGCCTGTGCTACAACCTGGATTACAGTCTGGATTACAAATGAGTAATTTATTGTAACTCATTGTAACACGCCAACCCGTAACGCGATCCAGCCGCGCACGGCTTGTCCTGTTTGATGGTGTCCCGGTCAAACAGATCAAATGGTAGCATCATAGCTAACATACTTTTACAACCAGATGAACTATATGTCACCACCAGATGAAATTTATTCTCCAGGGGGAAGGGTTGTAGTATTTTTTAAATAAATATTTTGTGAATTAATTTTTTATGAAATAAATAATTGTCTATTATATTAGGTGGTGATAGCTCTCTAGAAGCCATTCACAAATAAAGTTGCCTCTCCAAAAGCATTAGTTAAGCCTAAACGTCTTCTGCAAACTGTTAGAGACTAGACCAGTAGTCTACCCATCATGTCCAGTATGAAAGCAGCATGGGACACTCCACGCAAAATGATTATACATTGTAATATCACAACTGCTTGTGGTGGCCCTCGTTGCAGTAGTAGAAACATCCTCAATGTACTTGTGGCTCATGCCAACTTACGCATTGTGACAATCAATCCCTTCAGGTTTCTGATGACTTAAATTACAGTGCTGAGGAATACATTAATAAGGGTGCGAATACGGCAGCAGTGTGGCAACGGATCCCAGCGTCAGGCTGATGTTTTGCCTTTTTGTTGAGAATTAAAAAAACCGTATGAACTAATGTGGAAGTGTTTCTCTTGAACAAAAAGTGTTGCTGCTTCATGTTTTAAAGCATTATTACTGCATGCATTAAAGATTAGTATGATATACAACAGTGTTGGTTCCCTTGTTTCGGTACAGCGACATCCTTTAAGGTTTGGAGAATTCAACTTTTAACTAGGTGTCTCAAATTAATTTACACTTTTTGGTATCCCAGGGTACAGCCCTGAAAAAAAATTAATAATTAAACAAAATGGCGGATTTAAAATAATGTAGTATAATTGCCTTATAATATTGCCATTCATTCTTTACTATTCACCAGCATGTTAGATGTTTTTTACTACCAAAATATTATTGAAACCAATGAGTACCCCGATTCTTAAAAGCATGGATTATAAACAAGAATAATGTAAAATCCGAGGCAATATATGGTGGTTTTACCTATTTTGACGGCCGATGGTGTTAAATCTAGTCTGCTCCAGAGCTTCAAATATAAAATAGTGTACCAGGCCTCCCTTAACTGGTCGTATTTTATGTGTGTGTATCAGTCATTTCGGCATGGATGGAGACCCTGGTACCAGCTGCAAAGCATCGCTATAAATATATAGAGAATATTTAGGATGGGATGACATTCACAGAATACAAAGTCATTGTGTTGGTGAAGCTATGGAAGCCTCAGATTTTATAACTTTATTAAATGCTGTTTCTCCACATTCACAAGTGCAACACATTTGGACAGACTTAAGTCAAATACGAAAAGTCCAAAAAGACATTCAGATCTCCTCGATTGACATTAGAACATTCACATATATTGCGTAGCAATGGTAATGCGCAAAAGCCACAAATGCGTATATTTCACCAGAAATAAACAATTAAAAAAACACAGATATAGGGTCTTACCTGATATGACCGGGCCGCCTAACACTTTTACTTCGCCGTAGGCCCAGTCACACTGACCATCATTTTGTTTTGCTGTGTAAAAACGCAATCGCGCTGCCTACCAAAAAAAGGGGGACCGCTCGCTTTTCCGAAGGTCCATTGTTCCGAAGGTCCGTTGTTCCGAAGGTTCGATGTTCCGAAGGTTCGTTGTTCCGAAGGTTCATTGTTCCGAAGGTTCGTTACTCCGAAATTAAGGTTCATTGTTCCGAAAACAAAGTTCAATATTCCGAAAAAGAACGAATTTACTTGGAAAATAATAGTTTTTTTGTGGTTTTAAATCTGCTAAATTCTTTAATGTTTTTAGATCTGCATGAAGGTCGTGGGCGGATCCAAGATACAATTTTATAGTGGGAGAAGTGGCAATTATCATGATGTAGATCTATAGCGCCAAGAATTTACTGTATTATAATTATATTCTTGATAGCGCTCATTAGTTCTGACCAAAATGTGTGCATTTTCTCGTACATTCAGATGTCGGTATTTTTGTTAATATATAACACCACGTCCTTATTAAAAACATGAATTTATCTCGCTTTGTTGATGCACTTGTGATCACTCCCCAAGATTTATATTTTTGTGATACGTTGTTTATGGAACGAAAAATCTTCCAACAAATGAAGAAATTGGTATTTAGATGATATATCTGTAATATTTACCTCCGAGGCTGCTTTAATTAGACACAATGACTAAAAATATACAGGCACTCTTAACAGACAAATTTCATAATGAGATGACGTATGTGAGATGAGATGAGAATTTTTGTGGTGAGAACCCGAGGGAGTTTGACAAATTAAAAAATAACATGTTGCCGCCGTCATTCACTGGGAGACAATAAATTAGATAGTAGATTTTATTTGTAAAAAAGGACAATCATGTGTAGCAACATGAACGATACATTAAAGGGGCTGGTAACTCGTGCCGCTCACCACGACAGTAGTCGCACTATAAGTCAAATGACATGAGTAAATACACGTCGTAGCAATGCTTAGCCCTGAATACAAGGCTATTCCGCCCGAGTATGTAGCTCGGGCGGAAAAGCCTTGTATTCAGGGCTAAGCAAAGCTCGTCGGATAAATGATCGTCGGAGCGACGAGACAGTACCATTACATGTCAAACGAGCCTAGTTGATGATAATAACTAAAATCAATAAATAGGCCCACATTAAAATACAAGTTGCGTGTAGACAAACCAGCTTTAATCGTTAAAATGACAGGTTTAGAAATAAGCATAGGTCCTATTATCGCCATGCAAAATTAAAACATAAGCAATTTGCAAAGAAAACATTAAACAGATATGCAGGCAAACTTGGTACCCTCTTCGACGCATGTGTCAAAGAAAAACAAACAATATTGTAACAGTATATTAGCTGATCAGTAAACATACGGATGACATCGCCAGGCATGATATTGTGAGAGAGAGCCTACATTTCAAAATGTATTGTGTACATATTTAAAGGCTTTTGACAGGGAAATAAATTGCGCTAGCATCTCATCTGCTCAGATGCCCAAATGAAGCTTATACTGTCCCACGGAAATGCAGTGAAAATGGCAGAGGTCTTGGCTCAGCCGACAGTTTATATAACGGGCGAGCAATTTAATACCGGGGGGGGGGGGGGTTTGAGAGAATAGTTTGCTTCACAAATTTGGGCAAAAAAATAGTTTCCTCGAAAAAGTGTTTTTGATCTAGAAGGAAAAAAGGTTAGGTTTTTGTTTGAAAGAAAAAAGTTTGCTTATGAAGATAAACCATACCCCCTCCCCCACCTTGGTGGGGGGAGGGGGTATGGTTCGTCCGCCCCTTATCGTCCATGATAAATTAGGAAAACACCTGCCACGGAACAGCTTCCATTTTGTTAACGTTATGTTATTTGGATGTTTAACACTGTGAACGTTATGTTAATTGGATATTTTCACTGTGAACGTTATGTTTTGTGGATGTTTTTGACTGTGAACGTTATGCTATTTAGATTTTTTCACTGTTAGGGTTACAACAAAGATTTAGGCATATTGGTGATATTCTACTTCATAAACATGATTAAATTAAAGTAGTTTGAATTTATTTCAGGGGCGCACCAGCAGACATCCCATCTACGAATTAGAGAGCACTTGAACTTTTAACACACAATTGTTCTGAAACAATCTATATGCATGTTAATTGTAGAAAGGCCAATCTCTTTATATAAGCGAAAAGTTTATCATTTTTTTGTATTTATGAAAATAACCGTTCAAACGAAAAGTAACAAAATTGATCAATAGCCATACCCAGAACAAACTGTTTTAGGGAAGTGTGGGACGTGATGCAATGGATAAAGCGTAGAACTTTACAATTAGCCGCTGCATGCCTGCCTTGTGAGTTAAAGGCCAGCTTGGTGCAAAATTTTCAGAGAAATATCATATTTCTCCTCTCTCCACACTGGGACATTTATGTGTCACTGTTGTGCCCCCCACGTGCCTCATTTCACTCAGGTGTAAATGAGTAGGCTTACCTGGCGGGATAGAGATGGAAATTATATACGATTATAAAATCACTAGCGCAAACCGTTTGCAGTGATGTATGCTCCCCGGGGAGTAGAAATGGTACATTAATTAGGTCTAACAGGTCCAATCACCAGGGATACTATGATGTAAGTCGCCATGTAGCCTGTAGACATATGATAAGCTGGATATGTGCGCCATGTAAATATATCATATTATTATTAGACCCTATTATGTGAAGACAGCTTGAAACGTCACGTTTGTATTTTGTTGTTTTGCTAAATAAACATTAAACAAAAAAATATTAAGAAAAATAAAGGTAATAATATGATAATTTGTATGTGAATTGCATGTATCGGTGACACGTGAATTATTTGTGAGTGACTGTTATTAAAACAACAAACTTTCTCTCTATTTCCCATTGCAAAACTGCACGAGTAAATGTATTTTTACCATTATAAAATTCACGAATTATATCGAATTTATCAAAAACATGTTGTTTGCTCATTCTATAAACATATTGAAACGTCAAAATAATCACTTAGACTATTCTATTTCCACTCGGTAGGTTGGTGGTACACATGCATTATCATGGAACCTGCCATATATCACTACCATCACACAGGATGAGTTTGAATATTGTCATGGACACGAATATTTACTTGTTGACTAACTAAGTTTAAAGGGGATAATCATAATATCTACACTTATATTGACCCCCCCCCCCCTCCATAGAGGTTTCTCAATGCAGGAGGCTAACCGGCTATCATAATATTTTTATTGTCATAGCAACATTTTTTTCTCCATCCATTCGTAAAACTAAATATTGGGAGAAACCTCCGTGACCGAGAGGTAGCGTGCTCGACCTCAAGACTGCCAGGGTGCGAATCCTGTGTCTGGAGAACAGTGTCATCTGATTCATCTCGTGAACCATCTCCTGGCCCAGTTTAGCCTGTATGTGCACAACAGTGGCCCGGCCGAAAATCCTAATCATTTCATATTTGTCATAGCAAATTATTATTGTCCTGTCTGAGAGATGTGAGATTTCGGAACACTGAACCTTCGGAATAATAAGCCTTCGGAGCAATGAACCCTTATTTCGGATGAATGACCCTTCGGAACAATGAACCTCTATTTCGGAACAATGAACCTTCGGAACAATGAACCTTCGGAGCAATGAACCCCTATTTCGGATAAATGACCCTTCGGACCAATAAACCTTCGGCACAATAAACCTTTTTTTCGGAACAATGAACCTTCGGAACAATGAAACTTCGGAACAATGAACCTTCGAAAAAATGGACCTTCGGAAAAGCGGACTGTAACCCAAAAAAAGTCTGATGCCATGAAATTGAGATGAATATTTCGAAGGACTATGAAAACTAGGCCATTGTCAGCAGGCGTAAACCTTTGATCGTATTAGAACTATTGCATTTAAAAATGAAGGTCACTGTGTCAGAGCCTTGCGATGTCATCAGGGTAATAAGGCCTACAAATAGTGGCTCCAGGAGTTTTTGTCGCGGACAAATTATTTATTTAAAAATTACTTCAAATCCCAATGGAGAATGAATGGTGACGCCCTGATACTATGGGGACCGCTCGCTTTTCCGAAGGTCCATTCTTCCGAAGGTGTGTTGTTCCGAAGGTCCGATGTAAGGTCCGTTGTTCCGAAGGTTCGTTGTTCCGAAGGTTCATTGCTCCGAAGGTTCGTTACTCCGAAATTAAGGTTCTTTGTTCCGAAAACAAGGTTCAATATTCCGAAAAAAATGAATTTACATGAAAAATAATTGTTTTTTGTGGTTTTTAATCTGAGAAATTCTTTAATGTTTTTTTTTAGATCGGCATCAAAGGTCGTGGGCGGATCCAAGATACAATTTTATATGGGGAGTAGTTGCCTGGGACCCGACGGTACAGCCCCAGCACAAATTGGCTAGATATGTGGGGCTCTAAGCAGGCTATTTTGGGGGCAAATAACACTATCAAAGGAACAGAACAATTTATGCAGTTTTTAAGCGTACGTGTAGGGTGTATCAACTACTAAAACGGTCATGCAAAAAAACGGCCAAAAAATCGCTGCTACTTATGATTCAATTCATGCAATTGTCTGAATTTCTGTTTGAAGTTTTGGAATCTGCAGCACTGTGCTAATAGGGCATCATATTAACTAGCTTGAAGATAGAAATATTTTGTTTTTATGCGTATTTATTTCTTCACCAAATATTTGTTGTCACCTACACCGGAGATAAATTGCCTAACTATCAGAATAGGCTACTCTTGGACATTTCCACAAAATCGTAGGTGCTTTGCAATTTATGGTTTGAATTGCACAAATAGCGACAATCTTGGGTTTTAGCAATACTGCAATTTTATATCTACAGTACTTTTTGACCACACTATAGGCCCTACTATGTCGGGCATACCTAAGAACCTTATCGTAGACCCCAAACTCATGAATCTACTTCTATTTTGTGGAAAATTATATAAAATTATTGTTTTAGATTGAACAAATGGCGATCACCTTTATTTTATGCACAATACAATATCTAATGTGTTTTCTGGCCAGACTACCATGTCGGGCGTTCCAGAAAACCCTATACGGTAGACACCAAAATCATGAATCTGCAACTATTCGGAACAAAATGTTATCAATTTATTGTTTGACCTTGACCATATGGCGGCCATCTTGGATTTTACCTACAATGGAATGTCCTAAAGTATTTTCTGGCCATACCACTATGTGCACAGGCGCTGTCCCAACAAAGACGAGACGTTGGCCCTATGTTTGCTCCATGTTGAGCCAGCGTCCCAGATGGTGGCAACACATTGAACCAACACAGGGCTAACGTCTCGTCTTTGCTGGAGTAGTCTAAAACAATAATACGATGCCATATAATATGTTCCTTAATGAGGAGGATTATTTAATAAACATCACAGCACAAAACACCCTTTTTTATTTTTTTATTATTTCAAAACTTGAAACGTTGGAACTTAATGATCATGATGATTGTGTATAAACACATGCATGTTATAGGGCCTATTCAATAATCAAGTTAGAGGGACTGGCCCAGGCTAAAATCATCAAATAATCGGTGATTTTCTTTTGGCTTCTTAATATGACCATATAATGTAAACACGTCCATAGACTAGAACTACAATTTTTTATTTATTTTTGTGCTGCGCATTCACCAGTTATGCTAGATATAGAGACGAAATTCATGATTTCTAATTATTGACAACCATGTCAAAAATAAGAAATACGGGAATTTCGTCTCTACATCTAGCCTAACTGGTGAATGCGCAGCAGACAAAATAAAAAACTTTTGCAGTTCTAGTCTATTTACATAGACTAGAACTGCGTAGACGTGTTTACATCATATCGTCATATTAAAGAGAGGTAGACGCCTAAATAAAACGCTGTATTAACATTTGAAATAGTTGTATTTATGTAAAAGAATAAATTACCCAACTACAGATTTGGGATTTATAACGTCAGATAGAAAAAATATGACATTTAAAGTCTCACCACACCAAATACCTGTCCCATAGACTTACATGTAATATGACCCTTACACTCAGGCCTCCCAGCACTCTTTAAGTGGAGAAATATAAATAAAACTATATATCATTTTAACCACCAGTCTGTTCTCTTTCAATCTAAACAATAAAAAAGGCATGTTTAACTGACATAATTGTTTTTATTTGAGCCCATAATAACCTCTTGCCCCACTCTCCTCTGATCGACCTAGAAAATAATTGACCTTGTTTTTTAGAAGAGCTTTGTTACAGCCAGCGCAAGGACTTCCTGTTTGATCTATCTTTGCTCATTTCGATGCTTTTGCTACACCAAATCATCACAGAATCGATTTAAATTGGTAGCAAAATGATATATCTGTAATATTTGCCACCGAGGCTGCTGCAAAGAGCGGTATTTTTTAAAAAGAGACTAACTTTCCTATTCTTAAACTTTATAATGATATGCGCGAATGAATTTGTGTGGTGAGACCTTAAGGGAAATAAACATATTTATGGAATGTTTTTTTTCGAGTGATCTGGAAAACACATTCTATTCTGAAATCGAAAAAGAAAACCTTGTCCAATTCCGATAAGCAGAAGGCGCACAAACGCAAAATGAAAATACTCTGTTTTTTACTAGATCTCGAGAAATGACCTGTTTTTCTATAGTACAACATAATTTTCCTTTTTCATGAAGCATCTGTATGGAATTGTCTATTTTTTCAGGGAATCGTCTTGAAATTAGGCAATGAATGATTTTATTTCTTCAGAATAGTGATGTACGAACATTATACACACAAACAAAAGAAAGAGGTATAAATACCAAAGGACAAAAAAATCAATGCGGGGAAGTGGAAGAACCAAGTTGAACTTACAACTAATTCAGTGCTATATGGAAGAATGCTTGGTATATGGCCCATAATTGAAAATTATCAAATTAGTTTTATTAAATTCGCTAGAAAACATGTCTATATTATATTTTCTCGTTGAATTGGCCGCCTGGTGATAATAAATGAGCAAAATAAATGGTCTAGTAGCAGTAAAACATCCCACAGGCGCGAAAATGTGTTTTCTTGAACTATGGCCTTAACGGCTCACCACACCAAATACCCGTCCCATAGACTTACATGTAATATGACCCATACACTCAGGCCTCCCAGCACTCTTTAAGTGGAGAAATATAAATAAAACTATATATCATTTTAACCACCAGTCTGTTCTCTTTCAATCTAAACAATAAAAAAGGCATGTTTAACTGACATAATTTTTTTTATTTGAGCCCATAATAACCTCTTGCCCCACTCTCCTCTGATCGACCTAGAAAATAATTGACCTTGTTTTTTAGAAGAGCTTTGTTACAGCCAGCGCAAGGACTTCCTGTTTGATCTATCTTTCCTCATTTCGATGCTTTTGCTACACCAAATCATCACAGAATCGATTTAAATTGGTAGCAAAATGATATATCTGTAATATTTGCCACCGAGGCTGCTGCAAAGAGGGGTATTTTTTAAAAAGAGACTAACTTTCCTATTCTTAAACTTTATAATGATATGCGCGAATGAATTTGTGTGGTGAGACCTTAAGGGAAATAAACATATTTATGGAATGTTTTTTTTTCGAGTGATCTAGAAAACACATTCTATTCTGAAATCGAAAAAGAAAACCTTGTCCAATTCCGATAAGCAGAAGGCGCACAAACGCAAAATGAAAATACTCTGTTTTTTACTAGATCTCGAGAAATGACCTGTTTTTCTATAGTACAACATAATTTTCCATTTTCATGAAGCATCTGTATGGAATTGTCTATTTTTTCAGGGAATCGTCTTGAAATTAGGCAATGAATGATTTTATTTCTTCAGAATAGTGATGTACGAACATTATACACACAAACAAAAGAGGTATAAATACCAAAGGACAAAAAAATCAATGCGGGGAAGTGGAAGAACCAAGTTGAACTTACAACTAATTCAGTGCTATATGGAAGAATGCTTGGTATATGGCCCATAATTGAACATTATCAAATAAGTTTTATTAAATTCGCTAGAAAACATGTCTATATTATATTTTCTCGTTGAATTGGCCGCCTGGTGATAATAAATGAGCAAAATAAATGGTCTAGTAGCAGTAAAACATCCCACAGGCGCGAAAATGTGTTTTCTTGAACTATGGCCTTAACGGCTCACCACACCAAATACCCGTCCCATAGACTTACATGTAATATGACCCATACACTCAGGCCTCCCAGCACTCTTTAAGTGGAGAAATATAAATAAAACTATATATCATTTTAACCACCAGTCTGTTCTCTTTCAATCTAAACAATAAAAAAGGCATGTTTAACTGACATAAATTTTTTTATTTGAGCCCATAATAACCTCTTGCCCCACTCTCCTCTGATCGACCTAGAAAATAATTGACCTTGTTTTTTAGAAGAGCTTTGTTACAGCCAGCGCAAGGACTTCCTGTTTGATCTATCTTTCCTCATTTCGATGCTTTTGCTACACCAAATCATCACAGAATCGATTTAAATTGGTAGCAAAATGATATATCTGTAATATTTGCCACCGAGGCTGCTGCAAAGAGCGGTATTTTTTAAAAAGAGACTAACTTTCCTATTCTTAAACTTTATAATGATATGCGCGAATGAATTTGTGTGGTGAGACCTTAAGGGAAATAAACATATTTATGGAATGGTTTTTTTCGAGTGATCTGGAAAACACATTCTATTCTGAAATCGAAAAAGAAAACCTTGTCCAATTCCGATAAGCAGAAGGCGCACAAACGCAAAATGAAAATACTCTGTTTTTTACTAGATCTCGAGAAATGACCTGTTTTTCTATAGTACAACATAATTTTCCTTTTTCATGAAGCATCTGTATGGAATTGTCTATTTTTTCAGGGAATCGTCTTGAAATTAGGCAATGAATGATTTTATTTCTTCAGAATAGTGATGTACGAACATTATACACACAAACAAAAGAGGTATAAATACCAAAGGACAAAAAAATCAATGCGGGGAAGTGGAAGAACCAAGTTGAACTTACAACTAATTCAGTGCTATATGGAAGAATGCTTGGTATATGGCCCATAATTGAACATTATCAAATTAGTTTTATTAAATTCGCTAGAAAACATGTCTATATTATATTTTCTCGTTGAATTGGCCGCCTGGTGATAATAAATGAGCAAAATAAATGGTCTAGTAGCAGTAAAACATCCCACAGGCGCGAAAATGTGTTTTCTTGAACTATGGCCTTAACGGCTCACCACACCAAATACCCGTCCCATAGACTTACATGTAATATGACCCATACACTCAGGCCTCCCAGCACTCTTTAAGTGGAGAAATATAAATAAAACTATATATCATTTTAACCACCAGTCTGTTCTCTTTCAATCTAAACAATAAAAAAGGCATGTTTAACTGACATAAAATTTTTTATTTGAGCCCATAATAACCTCTTGCCCCACTCTCCTCTGATCGACCTAGAAAATAATTGACCTTGTTTTTTAGAAGAGCTTTGTTACAGCCAGCGCAAGGACTTCCTGTTTGATCTATCTTTCCTCATTTCGATGCTTTTGCTACACCAAATCATCACAGAATCGATTTAAATTGGTAGCAAAATGATATATCTGTAATATTTGCCACCGAGGCTGCTGCAAAGAGCGGTATTTTTTAAAAAGAGACTAACTTTCCTATTCTTAAACTTTATAATGATATGCGCGAATGAATTTGTGTGGTGAGACCTTAAGGGAAATAAACATATTTATGGAATGGTTTTTTTCGAGTGATCTGGAAAGCACATTCTATTCTGAAATCGAAAAAGAAAACCTTGTCCAATTCCGATAAGCAGAAGGCGCACAAACGCAAAATGAAAATACTCTGTTTTTTACTAGATCTCGAGAAATGACCTGTTTTTCTATAGTACAACATAATTTTCCTTTTTCATGAAGCATCTGTATGGAATTGTCTATTTTTTCAGGGAATCGTCTTGAAATTAGGCAATGAATGATTTTATTTCTTCAGAATAGTGATGTACGAACATTATACACACAAACAAAACAGGTATAAATACCAAAGGACAAAAAAATCAATGCGGGGAAGTGGAAGAACCAAGTTGAACTTACAACTAATTCAGTGCTATATGGAAGAATGCTTGGTATATGGCCCATAATTGAACATTATCAAATTAGTTTTATTAAATTCGCTAGAAAACATGTCTATATTATATTTTCTCGTTGAATTGGCCGCCTGGTGATAATAAATGAGCAAAATAAATGGTCTAGTAGCAGTAAAACATCCCACAGGTGCGAAAATGTGTTTTCTTGAACTATGGCCTTAACGGCTCACCACACCAAATACCCGTCCCATAGACTTACATGTAATATGACCCATACACTCAGGCCTCCCAGCACTCTTTAAGTGGAGAAATATAAATAAAACTATATATCATTTTAACCACCAGTCTGTTCTCTTTCAATCTAAACAATAAAAAAGGCATGTTTAACTGACATAATTTTTTTTATTTGAGCCCATAATAACCTCTTGCCCCACTCTCCTCTGATCGACCTAGAAAATAATTGACCTTGTTTTTTAGAAGAGCTTTGTTACAGCCAGCGCAAGGACTTCCTGTTTGATCTA
This sequence comes from Flabesymbios commensalis, assembly GCA_964017125.1. Classification (NCBI taxonomy): domain Eukaryota; kingdom Metazoa; phylum Annelida; class Polychaeta; order Terebellida; family Flabelligeridae; genus Flabesymbios; species Flabesymbios commensalis. The sequence goes on along the minus strand of OZ024907.1, from coordinate 3,510,360 downwards.
TCTTTCCTCATTTCGATGCTTTTGCTACACCAAATCATCACAGAATCGATTTAAATTGGTAGCAAAATGATATATCTGTAATATTTGCCACCGAGGCTGCTGCAAAGAGCGGTATTTTTTAAAAAGAGACTAACTTTCCTATTCCTAAACTTTATAATGATATGCGCGAATGAATTTGTGTGGTGAGACCTTAAGGGAAATAAACATATTTATGGAATGTTTTTTTTCGAGTGATCTGGAAAACACATTCTATTCTGAAATCGAAAAAGAAAACCTTGTCCAATTCCGATAAGCAGAAGGCGCACAAACGCAAAATGAAAATACTCTGTTTTTTACTAGATCTCGAGAAATGACCTGTTTTTCTATAGTACAACATAATTTTCCATTTTCATGAAGCATCTGTATGGAATTGTCTATTTTTTCAGGGAATCGTCTTGAAATTAGGCAATGAATGATTTTATTTCTTCAGAATAGTGATGTACGAACATTATACACACAAACAAAAGAAAGAGGTATAAATACCAAAGGACAAAAAAATCAATGCGGGGAAGTGGAAGAACCAAGTTGAACTTACAACTAATTCAGTGCTATATGGAAGAATGCTTGGTATATGGCCCATAATTGAACATTATCAAATTAGTTTTATTAAATTCGCTAGAAAACATGTCTATATTATATTTTCTCGTTGAATTGGCCGCCTGGTGATAATAAATGAGCAAAATAAATGGTCTAGTAGCAGTAAAACATCCCACAGGCGCGAAAATGTGTTTTCTTGAACTATGGCCTTAACGGCTCACCACACCAAATACCCGTCCCATAGACTTACATGTAATATGACCCATACACTCAGGCCTTCCAGCACTCTTTAAGTGTAGAAATATAAATAAAACTATATATCATTTTAACCACCAGTCTGTTCTCTTTCAATCTAAACAATAAAAAAGGCATGTTCAACTGACATAATTTTTTTTATTTGAGCCCATAATAACCTCTTGCCCCACTCTCCTCTGATCGACCTAGAAAATAATTGACCTTGTTTTTTAGAAGAGCTTTGTTACAGCCAGCGCAAGGACTTCCTGTTTGATCTATCTTTCCTCATTTCGATGCTTTTGCTACACCAAATCATCACAGAATCGATTTAAATTGGTAGCAAAATGATATATCTGTAATATTTGCCACCGAGGCTGCTGCAAAGAGGGGTATTTTTTAAAAAGAGACTAACTTTCCTACTCTTAAACTTTATAATGATATGCGCGAATGAATTTGTGTGGTGAGACCTTAAGGGAAATAAACATATTTATGGAATGTTTTTTTTCGAGTGATCTAGAAAACACATTCTATTCTGAAATGGAAAAAGAAAACCTTGTCCAATTCCGATAAGCAGAAGGCGCACAAACGCAAAATGAAAATACTCTGTTTTTTACTAGATCTCGAGAAATGACCTGTTTTTCTATAGTACAACATAATTTTCCATTTTCATGAAGCATCTGTATGGAATTGTCTATTTTTTCAGGGAATCGTCTTGAAATTAGGCAATGAATGATTTTATTTCTTCAGAATAGTGATGTACGAACATTATACACACAAACAAAAGAGGTATAAATACCAAAGGACAAAAAAATCAATGCGGGGAAGTGGAAGAACCAAGTTGAACTTACAACTAATTCAGTGCTATATGGAAGAATGCTTGGTATATGGCCCATAATTGAACATTATCAAATTAGTTTTATTAAATTCGCTAGAAAACATGTCTATATTATATTTTCTCGTTGAATTGGCCGCCTGGTGATAATAAATGAGCAAAATAAATGGTCTAGTAGCAGTAAAACATCCCACAGGCGCGAAAATGTGTTTTCTTGAACTATGGCCTTAACGGCTCACCACACCAAATACCCGTCCCATAGACTTACATGTAATATGACCCATACACTCAGGCCTCCCAGCACTCTTTAAGTGGAGAAATATAAATAAAACTATATATCATTTTAACCACCAGTCTGTTCTCTTTCAATCTAAACAATAAAAAAGGCATGTTTAACTGACATAATTTTTTTTATTTGAGCCCATAATAACCTCTTGCCCCACTCTCCTCTGATCGACCTAGAAAATAATTGACCTTGTTTTTTAGAAGAGCTTTGTTACAGCCAGCGCAAGGACTTCCTGTTTGATCTATCTTTCCTCATTTCGATGCTTTTGCTACACCAAATCATCACAGAATCGATTTAAATTGGTAGCAAAATGATATATCTGTAATATTTGCCACCGAGGCTGCTGCAAAGAGCGGTATTTTTTAAAAAGAGACTAACTTTCCTATTCTTAAACTTTATAATGATATGCGCGAATGAATTTGTGTGGTGAGACCTTAAGGGAAATAAACATATTTATGGAATGTTTTTTTTCGAGTGACCTGGAAAACACATTCTATTCTGAAATCGAAAAAGAAAACCTTGTCCAATTCCGATAAGCAGAAGGCGCACAAACGCAAAATGAAAATACTCTGTTTTTTACTAGATCTCGAGAAATGACCTGTTTTTCTATAGTACAACATAATTTTCCATTTTCATGAAGCATCTGTATGGAATTGTCTATTTTTTCAGGGAATCGTCTTGAAATTAGGCAATGAATGATTTTATTTCTTCAGAATAGTGATGTACGAACATTATACACACAAACAAAAGAGGTATAAATACCAAAGGACAAAAAAATCAATGCGGGGAAGTGGAAGAACCAAGTTGAACTTACAACTAATTCAGTGCTATATGGAAGAATGCTTGGTATATGGCCCATAATTGAACATTATCAAATTAGTTTTATTAAATTCGCTAGAAAACATGTCTATATTATATTTTCTCGTTGAATTGGCCGCCTGGTGATAATAAATGAGCAAAATAAATGGTCTAGTAGCAGTAAAACATCCCACAGGCGCGAAAATGTGTTTTCTTGAACTATGGCCTTAACGGCTCACCACACCAAATACCCGTCCCATAGACTTACATGTAATATGACCCATACACTCAGGCCTCCCAGCACTCTTTAAGTGGAGAAATATAAATAAAACTATATATCATTTTAACCACCAGTCTGTTCTCTTTCAATCTAAACAATAAAAAAGGCATGTTTAACTGACATAATTTTTTTTATTTGAGCCCATAATAACCTCTTGCCCCACTCTCCTCTGATCGACCTAGAAAATAATTGACCTTGTTTTTTAGAAGAGCTTTGTTACAGCCAGCGCAAGGACTTCCTGTTTGATCTATCTTTCCTCATTTCGATGCTTTTGCTACACCAAATCATCACAGAATCGATTTAAATTGGTAGCAAAATGATATATCTGTAATATTTGCCACCGAGGCTGCTGCAAAGAGCGGTATTTTTTAAAAAGAGACTAACTTTCCTATTCCTAAACTTTATAATGATATGCGCGAATGAATTTGTGTGGTGAGACCTTAAGGGAAATAAACATATTTATGGAATGTTTTTTTTCGAGTGATCTGGAAAACACATTCTAATCTGAAATCGAAAAAGAAAACCTTGTCCAATTCCGATAAGCAGAAGGCGCACAAACGCAAAATGAAAATACTCTGTTTTTTACTAGATCTCGAGAAATGACCTGTTTTTCTATAGTACAACATAATTTTCCATTTTCATGAAGCATCTGTATGGAATTGTCTATTTTTTCAGGGAATCGTCTTGAAATTAGGCAATGAATGATTTTATTTCTTCAGAATAGTGATGTACGAACATTATACACACAAACAAAAGAAAGAGGTATAAATACCAAAGGACAAAAAAATCAATGCGGGGAAGTGGAAGAACCAAGTTGAACTTACAACTAATTCAGTGCTATATGGAAGAATGCTTGGTATATGGCCCATAATTGAACATTATCAAATTAGTTTTATTAAATTCGCTAGAAAACATGTCTATATTATATTTTCTCGTTGAATTGGCCGCCTGGTGATAATAAATGAGCAAAATAAATGGTCTAGTGGCAGTAAAACATCCCACAGGCGCGAAAATGTGTTTTCTTGAACTATGGCCTTAACGGCTCACCACACCAAATACCCGTCCCATAGACTTACATGTAATATGACCCATACACTCAGGCCTCCCAGCACTCTTTAAGTGGAGAAATATAAATCAAACTATATATCATTTTAACCACCAGTCTGTTCTCTTTCAATCTAAACAATAAAAAAGGCAAGTTTAACTGACATAATTTTTTTTATTTGAGCCCATAATAACCTCTTGCCCCACTCTCCTCTGATCGACCTAGAAAATAATTGACCTTGTTTTTTAGAAGAGCTTTGTTACAGCCAGCGCAAGGACTTCCTGTTTGATCTATCTTTCCTCATTTCGATGCTTTTGCTACACCAAATCATCACAGAATCGATTTAAATTGGTAGCAAAATGATATATCTGTAATATTTGCCACCGAGGCTGCTGCAAAGAGCGGTATTTTTTAAAAAGAGACTAACTTTCCTATTCTTAAACTTTATAATGATATGCGCGAATGAATTTGTGTGGTGAGACCTTAAGGGAAATAAACATATTTATGGAATGTTTTTTTTCGAGTGATCTGGAAAACACATTCTATTCTGAAATCGAAAAAGAAAACCTTGTCCAATTCCGATAAGCAGAAGGCGCACAAACGCAAAATGAAAATACTCTGTTTTTTACTAGATCTCGAGAAATGACCTGTTTTTCTATAGTACAACATAATTTTCCATTTTCATGAAGCATCTGTATGGAATTGTCTATTTTTTCAGGGAATCGTCTTGAAATTAGGCAATGAATGATTTTATTTCTTCAGAATAGTGATGTACGAACATTATACACACAAACAAAAGAGGTATAAATACCAAAGGACAAAAAAATCAATGCGGGGAAGTGGAAGAACCAAGTTGAACTTACAACTAATTCAGTGCTATATGGAAGAATGCTTGGTATATGGCCCATAATTGAACATTATCAAATTAGTTTTATTAAATTCGCTAGAAAACATGTCTATATTATATTTTCTCGTTGAATTGGCCGCCTGGTGATAATAAATGAGCAAAATAAATGGTCTAGTAGCAGTAAAACATCCCACAGGCGCGAAAATGTGTTTTCTTGAACTATGGCCTTAACGGCTCACCACACCAAATACCCGTCCCATAGACTTACATGTAATATGACCCATACACTCAGGCCTCCCAGCACTCTTTAAGTGGAGAAATATAAATAAAACTATATATCATTTTAACCACCAGTCTGTTCTCTTTCAATCTAAACAATAAAAAAGGCATGTTTAACTGACATTATTTTTTTTATTTGAGCCCATAATAACCTCTTGCCCCACTCTCCTCTGATCGACCTAGAAAATAATTGACCTTGTTTTTTAGAAGAGCTTTGTTACAGCCAGCGCAAGGACTTCCTGTTTGATCTATCTTTCCTCATTTCGATGCTTTTGCTACACCAAATCATCACAGAATCGATTTAAATTGGTAGCAAAATGATATATCTGTAATATTTGCCACCGAGGCTGCTGCAAAGAGCGGTATTTTTTAAAAAGAGACTAACTTTCCTATTCCTAAACTTTATAATGATATGCGCGAATGAATTTGTGTGGTGAGACCTTAAGGGAAATAAACATATTTATGGAATGTTTTTTTTCGAGTGATCTGGAAAACACATTCTAATCTGAAATCGAAAAAGAAAACCTTGTCCAATTCCGATAAGCAGAAGGCGCACAAACGCAAAATGAAAATACTCTGTTTTTTACTAGATCTCGAGAAATGACCTGTTTTTCTATAGTACAACATAATTTTCCATTTTCATGAAGCATCTGTATGGAATTGTCTATTTTTTCAGGGAATCGTCTTGAAATTAGGCAATGAATGATTTTATTTCTTCAGAATAGTGATGTACGAACATTATACACACAAACAAAAGAAAGAGGTATAAATACCAAAGGACAAAAAAATCAATGCGGGGAAGTGGAAGAATCAAGTTGAACTTACAACTAATTCAGTGCTATATGGAAGAATGCTTGGTATATGGCCCATAATTGAACATTATCAAATTAGTTTTATTAAATTCGCTAGAAAACATGTCTATATTATATTTTCTCGTTGAATTGGCCGCCTGGTGATAATAAATGAGCAAAATAAATGGTCTAGTGGCAGTAAAACATCCCACAGGCGCGAAAATGTGTTTTCTTGAACTATGGCCTTAACGGCTCACCACACCAAATACCCGTCCCATAGACTTACATGTAATATGACCCATACACTCAGGCCTCCCAGCACTCTTTAAGTGGAGAAATATAAATCAAACTATATATCATTTTAACCACCAGTCTGTTCTCTTTCAATCTAAACAATAAAAAAGGCATGTTTAACTGACATAATTTTTTTTATTTGAGCCCATAATAACCTCTTGCCCCACTCTCCTCTGATCGACCTAGAAAATAATTGACCTTGTTTTTTAGAAGAGCTTTGTTACAGCCAGCGCAAGGACTTCCTGTTTGATCTATCTTTCCTCATTTCGATGCTTTTGCTACACCAAATCATCACAGAATCGATTTAAATTGGTAGCAAAATGATATATCTGTAATATTTGCCACCGAGGCTGCTGCAAAGAGCGGTATTTTTTAAAAAGAGACTAACTTTCCTATTCTTAAACTTTATAATGATATGCGCGAATGAATTTGTGTGGTGAGACCTTAAGGGAAATAAACATATTTATGGAATGTTTTTTTTCGAGTGATCTGGAAAACACATTCTATTCTGAAATCGAAAAAGAAAACCTTGTCCAATTCCGATAAGCAGAAGGCGCACAAACGCAAAATGAAAATACTCTGTTTTTTACTAGATCTCGAGAAATGACCTGTTTTTCTATAGTACAACATAATTTTCCATTTTCATGAAGCATCTGTATGGAATTGTCTATTTTTTCAGGGAATCGTCTTGAAATTAGGCAATGAATGATTTTATTTCTTCAGAATAGTGATGTACGAACATTATACACACAAACAAAAGAGGTATAAATACCAAAGGACAAAAAAATCAATGCGGGGAAGTGGAAGAACCAAGTTGAACTTACAACTAATTCAGTGCTATATGGAAGAATGCTTGGTATATGGCCCATAATTGAACATTATCAAATTAGTTTTATTAAATTCGCTAGAAAACATGTCTATATTATATTTTCTCGTTGAATTGGCCGCCTGGTGATAATAAATGAGCAAAATAAATGGTCTAGTAGCAGTAAAACATCCCACAGGCGCGAAAATGTGTTTTCTTGAACTATGGCCTTAACGGCTCACCACACCAAATACCCGTCTCATAGACTTACATGTAATATGACCCATACACTCAGGCCTCCCAGCACTCTTTAAGTGGAGAAATATAAATAAAACTATATATCATTTTAACCACCAGTCTGTTCTCTTTCAATCTAAACAATAAAAAATGCATGTTTAACTGACATAATTTTTTTATTTGAGCCCATAATAACCTCTTGCCCCACTCTCCTCTGATCGACCTAGAAAATAATTGACCTTGTTTTTTAGAAGAGCTTTGTTACAGCCAGCGCAAGGACTTCCTGTTTGATCTATCTTTCCTCATTTCGATGCTTTTGCTACACCAAATCATCACAGAATCGATTTAAATTGGTAGCAAAATGATATATCTGTAATATTTGCCACCGAGGCTGCTGCAAAGAGCGGTATTTTTTAAAAAGAGACTAACTTTCCTATTCCTAAACTTTATAATGATATGCGCGAATGAATTTGTGTGGTGAGACCTTAAGGGAAATAAACATATTTATGGAATGTTTTTTTTCGAGTGATCTGGAAAACACATTCTATTCTGAAATCGAAAAAGAAAACCTTGTCCAATTCCGATAAGCAGAAGGCGCACAAACGCAAAATGAAAATACTCTGTTTTTTACTAGATCTCGAGAAATGACCTGTTTTTCTATAGTACAACATAATTTTCCATTTTCATGAAGCATCTGTATGGAATTGTCTATTTTTTCAGGGAATCGTCTTGAAATTAGGCAATGAATGATTTTATTTCTTCAGAATAGTGATGTACGAACATTATACACACAAACAAAAGAAAGAGGTATAAATACCAAAGGACAAAAAAATCAATGCGGGGAAGTGGAAGAACCAAGTTGAACTTACAACTAATTCAGTGCTATATGGAAGAATGCTTGGTATATGGCCCATAATTGAACATTATCAAATTAGTTTTATTAAATTCGCTAGAAAACATGTCTATATTATATTTTCTCGTTGAATTGGCCGCCTGGTGATAATAAATGAGCAAAATAAATGGTCTAGTAGCAGTAAAACATCCCACAGGCGCGAAAATGTGTTTTCTTGAACTATGGCCTTAACGGCTCACCACACCAAATACCCGTCCCATAGACTTACATGTAATATGACCCATACACTCAGGCCTCCCAGCACTCTTTAAGTGGAGAAATATAAATAAAACTATATATCATTTTAACCACCAGTCTGTTCTCTTTCAATCTAAACAATAAAAAAGGCATGTTTAACTGACATAATTTTTTTTTATTTGAGCCCATAATAACCTCTTGCCCCACTCTCCTCTGATCGACCTAGAAAATAATTGACCTTGTTTTTTAGAAGAGCTTTGTTACAGCCAGCGCAAGGACTTCCTGTTTGATCTATCTTTCCTCATTTCGATGCTTTTGCTACACCAAATCATCACAGAATCGATTTAAATTGGTAGCAAAATGATATATCTGTAATATTTGCCACCGAGGCTGCTGCAAAGAGGGGTATTTTTTAAAAAGAGACTAACTTTCCTATTCTTAAACTTTATAATGATATGCGCGAATGAATTTGTGTGGTGAGACCTTAAGGGAAATAAACATATTTATGGAATGTTTTTTTTCGAGTGATCTAGAAAACACATTCTATTCTGAAATCGAAAAAGAAAACCTTGTCCAATTCCGATAAGCAGAAGGCGCACAAACGCAAAATGAAAATACTCTGTTTTTTACTAGATCTCGAGAAATGACCTGTTTTTCTATAGTACAACATAATTTTCCATTTTCATGAAGCATCTGTATGGAATTGTCTATTTTTTCAGGGAATCGTCTTGAAATTAGGCAATGAATGATTTTATTTCTTCAGAATAGTGATGTACGAACATTATACACACAAACAAAAGAGGTATAAATACCAAAGGACAAAAAAATCAATGCGGGGAAGTGGAAGAACCAAGTTGAACTTACAACTAATTCAGTGCTATATGGAAGAATGCTTGGTATATGGCCCATAATTGAACATTATCAAATTAGTTTTATTAAATTCGCTAGAAAACATGTCTATATTATATTTTCTCGTTGAATTGGCCGCCTGGTGATAATAAATGAGCAAAATAAATGGTCTAGTAGCAGTAAAACATCCCACAGGCGCGAAAATGTGTTTTCTTGAACTATGGCCTTAACGGCTCACCACACCAAATACCCGTCCCATAGACTCACATGTAATATGACCCATACACTCAGGCCTCCCAGCACTCTTTAAGTGGAGAAATATAAATAAAACTATATATCATTTTAACCACCAGTCTGTTCTCTTTCAATCTAAACAATAAAAAAGGCATGTTTAACTGACATAATTTTTTTTATTTGAGCCCATAATAACCTCTTGCCCCACTCTCCTCTGATCGACCTAGAAAATAATTGACCTTGTTTTTTAGAAGAGCTTTGTTACAGCCAGCGCAAGGACTTCCTGTTTGATCTATCTTTCCTCATTTCGATGCTTTTGCTACACCAAATCATCACAGAATCGATTTAAATTGGTAGCAAAATGATATATCTGTAATATTTGCCACCGAGGCTGCTGCAAAGAGCGGTATTTTTTAAAAAGAGACTAACTTTCCTATTCTTAAACTTTATAATGATATGCGCGAATGAATTTGTGTGGTGAGACCTTAAGGGAAATAAACATATTTATGGAATGTTTTTTTTCGAGTGATCTGGAAAACACATTCTATTCTGAAATCGAAAAAGAAAACCTTGTCCAATTCCGATAAGCAGAAGGCGCACAAACGCAAAATGAAAATACTCTGTTTTTTACTAGATCTCGAGAAATGACCTGTTTTTCTATAGTACAACATAATTTTCCATTTTCATGAAGCATCTGTATGGAATTGTCTATTTTTTCAGGGAATCGTCTTGAAATTAGGCAATGAATGATTTTATTTCTTCAGAATAGTGATGTACGAACATTATACACACAAACAAAAGAGGTATAAATACCAAAGGACAAAAAAATCAATGCGGGGAAGTGGAAGAACCAAGTTGAACTTACAACTAATTCAGTGCTATATGGAAGAATGCTTGGTATATGGCCCATAATTGAACATTATCAAATTAGTTTTATTAAATTCGCTAGAAAACATGTCTATATTATATTTTCTCGTTGAATTGGCCGCCTGGTGATAATAAATGAGCAAAATAAATGGTCTAGTAGCAGTAAAACATCCCACAGGCGCGAAAATGTGTTTTCTTGAACTATGGCCTTAACGGCTCACCACACCAAATACCCGTCTCATAGACTTACATGTAATATGACCCATACACTCAGGCCTCCCAGCACTCTTTAAGTGGAGAAATATAAATAAAACTATATATCATTTTAACCACCAGTCTGTTCTCTTTCAATCTAAACAATAAAAAATGCATGTTTAACTGACATAATTTTTTTATTTGAGCCCATAATAACCTCTTGCCCCACTCTCCTCTGATCGACCTAGAAAATAATTGACCTTGTTTTTTAGAAGAGCTTTGTTACAGCCAGCGCAAGGACTTCCTGTTTGATCTATCTTTCCTCATTTCGATGCTTTTGCTACACCAAATCATCACAGAATCGATTTAAATTGGTAGCAAAATGATATATCTGTAATATTTGCCACCGAGGCTGCTGCAAAGAGCGGTATTTTTTAAAAAGAGACTAACTTTCCTATTCCTAAACTTTATAATGATATGCGCGAATGAATTTGTGTGGTGAGACCTTAAGGGAAATAAACATATTTATGGAATGTTTTTTTTCGAGTGATCTGGAAAACACATTCTAATCTGAAATCGAAAAAGAAAACCTTGTCCAATTCCGATAAGCAGAAGGCGCACAAACGCAAAATGAAAATACTCTGTTTTTTACTAGATCTCGAGAAATGACCTGTTTTTCTATAGTACAACATAATTTTCCATTTTCATGAAGCATCTGTATGGAATTGTCTATTTTTTCAGGGAATCGTCTTGAAATTAGGCAATGAATGATTTTATTTCTTCAGAATAGTGATGTACGAACATTATACACACAAACAAAAGAAAGAGGTATAAATACCAAAAGACAAAAAAATCAATGCGGGGAAGTGGAAGAATCAAGTTGAACTTACAACTAATTCAGTGCTATATGGAAGAATGCTTGGTATATGGCCCATAATTGAACATTATCAAATTAGTTTTATTAAATTCGCTAGAAAACATGTCTATATTATATTTTCTCGTTGAATTGGCCGCCTGGTGATAATAAATGAGCAAAATAAATGGTCTAGTGGCAGTAAAACATCCCACAGGCGCGAAAATGTGTTTTCTTGAACTATGGCCTTAACGGCTCACCACACCAAATACCCGTCCCATAGACTTACATGTAATATGACCCATACACTCAGGCCTCCCAGCACTCTTTAAGTGGAGAAATATAAATCAAACTATATATCATTTTAACCACCAGTCTGTTCTCTTTCAATCTAAACAATAAAAAAGGCATGTTTAACTGACATAATTTTTTTTATTTGAGCCCATAATAACCTCTTGCCCCACTCTCCTCTGATCGACCTAGAAAATAATTGACCTTGTTTTTTAGAAGAGCTTTGTTACAGCCAGCGCAAGGACTTCCTGTTTGATCTATCTTTCCTCATTTCGATGCTTTTGCTACACCAAATCATCACAGAATCGATTTAAATTGGTAGCAAAATGATATATCTGTAATATTTGCCACCGAGGCTGCTGCAAAGAGCGGTATTTTTTAAAAAGAGACTAACTTTCCTATTCTTAAACTTTATAATGATATGCGCGAATGAATTTGTGTGGTGAGACCTTAAGGGAAATAAACATATTTATGGAATGTTTTTTTTCGAGTGATCTGGAAAACACATTCTATTCTGAAATCGAAAAAGAAAACCTTGTCCAATTCCGATAAGCAGAAGGCGCACAAACGCAAAATGAAAATACTCTGTTTTTTACTAGATCTCGAGAAATGACCTGTTTTTCTATAGTACAACATAATTTTCCATTTTCATGAAGCATCTGTATGGAATTGTCTATTTTTTCAGGGAATCGTCTTGAAATTAGGCAATGAATGATTTTATTTCTTCAGAATAGTGATGTACGAACATTATACACACAAACAAAAGAGGTATAAATACCAAAGGACAAAAAAATCAATGCGGGGAAGTGGAAGAACCAAGTTGAACTTACAACTAATTCAGTGCTATATGGAAGAATGCTTGGTATATGGCCCATAATTGAACATTATCAAATTAGTTTTATTAAATTCGCTAGAAAACATGTCTATATTATATTTTCTCGTTGAATTGGCCGCCTGGTGATAATAAATGAGCAAAATAAATGGTCTAGTAGCAGTAAAACATCCCACAGGCGCGAAAATGTGTTTTCTTGAACTATGGCCTTAACGGCTCACCACACCAAATACCCGTCTCATAGACTTACATGTAATATGACCCATACACTCAGGCCTCCCAGCACTCTTTAAGTGGAGAAATATAAATAAAACTATATATCATTTTAACCACCAGTCTGTTCTCTTTCAATCTAAACAATAAAAAATGCATGTTTAACTGACATAATTTTTTTATTTGAGCCCATAATAACCTCTTGCCCCACTCTCCTCTGATCGACCTAGAAAATAATTGACCTTGTTTTTTAGAAGAGCTTTGTTACAGCCAGCGCAAGGACTTCCTGTTTGATCTATCTTTCCTCATTTCGATGCTTTTGCTACACCAAATCATCACAGAATCGATTTAAATTGGTAGCAAAATGATATATCTGTAATATTTGCCACCGAGGCTGCTGCAAAGAGCGGTATTTTTTAAAAAGAGACTAACTTTCCTATTCCTAAACTTTATAATGATATGCGCGAATGAATTTGTGTGGTGAGACCTTAAGGGAAATAAACATATTTATGGAATGTTTTTTTTCGAGTGATCTGGAAAACACATTCTATTCTGAAATCGAAAAAGAAAACCTTGTCCAATTCCGATAAGCAGAAGGCGCACAAACGCAAAATGAAAATACTCTGTTTTTTACTAGATCTCGAGAAATGACCTGTTTTTCTATAGTACAACATAATTTTCCATTTTCATGAAGCATCTGTATGGAATTGTCTATTTTTTCAGGGAATCGTCTTGAAATTAGGCAATGAATGATTTTATTTCTTCAGAATAGTGATGTACGAACATTATACACACAAACAAAAGAAAGAGGTATAAATACCAAAGGACAAAAAAATCAATGCGGGGAAGTGGAAGAACCAAGTTGAACTTACAACTAATTCAGTGCTATATGGAAGAATGCTTGGTATATGGCCCATAATTGAACATTATCAAATTAGTTTTATTAAATTCGCTAGAAAACATGTCTATATTATATTTTCTCGTTGAATTGGCCGCCTGGTGATAATAAATGAGCAAAATAAATGGTCTAGTAGCAGTAAAACATCCCACAGGCGCGAAAATGTGTTTTCTTGAACTATGGCCTTAACGGCTCACCACACCAAATACCCGTCCCATAGACTTACATGTAATATGACCCATACACTCAGGCCTCCCAGCACTCTTTAAGTGGAGAAATATAAATAAAACTATATATCATTTTAACCACCAGTCTGTTCTCTTTCAATCTAAACAATAAAAAAGGCATGTTTAACTGACATAATTTTTTTTTATTTGAGCCCATAATAACCTCTTGCCCCACTCTCCTCTGATCGACCTAGAAAATAATTGACCTTGTTTTTTAGAAGAGCTTTGTTACAGCCAGCGCAAGGACTTCCTGTTTGATCTATCTTTCCTCATTTCGATGCTTTTGCTACACCAAATCATCACAGAATCGATTTAAATTGGTAGCAAAATGATATATCTGTAATATTTGCCACCGAGGCTGCTGCAAAGAGGGGTATTTTTTAAAAAGAGACTAACTTTCCTATTCTTAAACTTTCTAATGATATGCGCGAATGAATTTGTGTGGTGAGACCTTAAGGGAAATAAACATATTTATGGAATGTTTTTTTTCGAGTGATCTAGAAAACACATTCTATTCTGAAATCGAAAAAGAAAACCTTGTCCAATTCCGATAAGCAGAAGGCGCACAAACGCAAAATGAAAATACTCTGTTTTTTACTAGATCTCGAGAAATGACCTGTTTTTCTATAGTACAACATAATTTTCCATTTTCATGAAGCATCTGTATGGAATTGTCTATTTTTTCAGGGAATCGTCTTGAAATTAGGCAATGAATGATTTTATTTCTTCAGAATAGTGATGTACGAACATTATACACACAAACAAAAGAGGTATAAATACCAAAGGACAAAAAAATCAATGCGGGGAAGTGGAAGAACCAAGTTGAACTTACAACTAATTCAGTGCTATATGGAAGAATGCTTGGTATATGGCCCATAATTGAACATTATCAAATTAGTTTTATTAAATTCGCTAGAAAACATGTCTATATTATATTTTCTCGTTGAATTGGCCGCCTGGTGATAATAAATGAGCAAAATAAATGGTCTAGTAGCAGTAAAACATCCCACAGGCGCGAAAATGTGTTTTCTTGAACTATGGCCTTAACGGCTCACCACACCAAATACCCGTCCCATAGACTCACATGTAATATGACCCATACACTCAGGCCTCCCAGCACTCTTTAAGTGGAGAAATATAAATAAAACTATATATCATTTTAACCACCAGTCTGTTCTCTTTCAATCTAAACAATAAAAAAGGCATGTTTAACTGACATAATTTTTTTTATTTGAGCCCATAATAACCTCTTGCCCCACTCTCCTCTGATCGACCTAGAAAATAATTGACCTTGTTTTTTAGAAGAGCTTTGTTACAGCCAGCGCAAGGACTTCCTGTTTGATCTATCTTTCCTCATTTCGATGCTTTTGCTACACCAAATCATCACAGAATCGATTTAAATTGGTAGCAAAATGATATATCTGTAATATTTGCCACCGAGGCTGCTGCAAAGAGCGGTATTTTTTAAAAAGAGACTAACTTTCCTATTCTTAAACTTTATAATGATATGCGCGAATGAATTTGTGTGGTGAGACCTTAAGGGAAATAAACATATTTATGGAATGTTTTTTTTCGAGTGATCTGGAAAACACATTCTATTCTGAAATCGAAAAAGAAAACCTTGTCCAATTCCGATAAGCAGAAGGCGCACAAACGCAAAATGAAAATACTCTGTTTTTTACTAGATCTCGAGAAATGACCTGTTTTTCTATAGTACAACATAATTTTCCATTTTCATGAAGCATCTGTATGGAATTGTCTATTTTTTCAGGGAATCGTCTTGAAATTAGGCAATGAATGATTTTATTTCTTCAGAATAGTGATGTACGAACATTATACACACAAACAAAAGAGGTATAAATACCAAAGGACAAAAAAATCAATGCGGGGAAGTGGAAGAACCAAGTTGAACTTACAACTAATTCAGTGCTATATGGAAGAATGCTTGGTATATGGCCCATAATTGAACATTATCAAATTAGTTTTATTAAATTCGCTAGAAAACATGTCTATATTATATTTTCTCGTTGAATTGGCCGCCTGGTGATAATAAATGAGCAAAATAAATGGTCTAGTAGCAGTAAAACATCCCACAGGCGCGAAAATGTGTTTTCTTGAACTATGGCCTTAACGGCTCACCACACCAAATACCCGTCTCATAGACTTACATGTAATATGACCCATACACTCAGGCCTCCCAGCACTCTTTAAGTGGAGAAATATAAATAAAACTATATATCATTTTAACCACCAGTCTGTTCTCTTTCAATCTAAACAATAAAAAATGCATGTTTAACTGACATAATTTTTTTATTTGAGCCCATAATAACCTCTTGCCCCACTCTCCTCTGATCGACCTAGAAAATAATTGACCTTGTTTTTTAGAAGAGCTTTGTTACAGCCAGCGCAAGGACTTCCTGTTTGATCTATCTTTCCTCATTTCGATGCTTTTGCTACACCAAATCATCACAGAATCGATTTAAATTGGTAGCAAAATGATATATCTGTAATATTTGCCACCGAGGCTGCTGCAAAGAGCGGTATTTTTTAAAAAGAGACTAACTTTCCTATTCCTAAACTTTATAATGATATGCGCGAATGAATTTGTGTGGTGAGACCTTAAGGGAAATAAACATATTTATGGAATGTTTTTTTTCGAGTGATCTGGAAAACACATTCTAATCTGAAATCGAAAAAGAAAACCTTGTCCAATTCCGATAAGCAGAAGGCGCACAAACGCAAAATGAAAATACTCTGTTTTTTACTAGATCTCGAGAAATGACCTGTTTTTCTATAGTACAACATAATTTTCCATTTTCATGAAGCATCTGTATGGAATTGTCTATTTTTTCAGGGAATCGTCTTGAAATTAGGCAATGAATGATTTTATTTCTTCAGAATAGTGATGTACGAACATTATACACACAAACAAAAGAAAGAGGTATAAATACCAAAAGACAAAAAAATCAATGCGGGGAAGTGGAAGAATCAAGTTGAACTTACAACTAATTCAGTGCTATATGGAAGAATGCTTGGTATATGGCCCATAATTGAACATTATCAAATTAGTTTTATTAAATTCGCTAGAAAACATGTCTATATTATATTTTCTCGTTGAATTGGCCGCCTGGTGATAATAAATGAGCAAAATAAATGGTCTAGTGGCAGTAAAACATCCCACAGGCGCGAAAATGTGTTTTCTTGAACTATGGCCTTAACGGCTCACCACACCAAATACCCGTCCCATAGACTTACATGTAATATGACCCATACACTCAGGCCTCCCAGCACTCTTTAAGTGGAGAAATATAAATCAAACTATATATCATTTTAACCACCAGTCTGTTCTCTTTCAATCTAAACAATAAAAAAGGCATGTTTAACTGACATAAAATTTTTTATTTGAGCCCATAATAACCTCTTGCCCCACTCTCCTCTGATCGACCTAGAAAATAATTGACCTTGTTTTTTAGAAGAGCTTTGTTACAGCCAGCGCAAGGACTTCCTGTTTGATCTATCTTTCCTCATTTCGATGCTTTTGCTACACCAAATCATCACAGAATCGATTTAAATTGGTAGCAAAATGATATATCTGTAATATTTGCCACCGAGGCTGCTGCAAAGAGCGGTATTTTTTAAAAAGAGACTAACTTTCCTATTCTTAAACTTTATAATGATATGCGCGAATGAATTTGTGTGGTGAGACCTTAAGGGAAATAAACATATTTATGGAATGTTTTTTTTCGAGTGATCTGGAAAACACATTCTATTCTGAAATCGAAAAAGAAAACCTTGTCCAATTCCGATAAGCAGAAGGCGCACAAACGCAAAATGAAAATACTCTGTTTTTTACTAGATCTCGAGAAATGACCTGTTTTTCTATAGTACAACATAATTTTCCATTTTCATGAAGCATCTGTATGGAATTGTCTATTTTTTCAGGGAATCGTCTTGAAATTAGGCAATGAATGATTTTATTTCTTCAGAATAGTGATGTACGAACATTATACACACAAACAAAAGAGGTATAAATACCAAAGGACAAAAAAATCAATGCGGGGAAGTGGAAGAACCAAGTTGAACTTACAACTAATTCAGTGCTATATGGAAGAATGCTTGGTATATGGCCCATAATTGAACATTATCAAATTAGTTTTATTAAATTCGCTAGAAAACATGTCTATATTATATTTTCTCGTTGAATTGGCCGCCTGGTGATAATAAATGAGCAAAATAAATGGTCTAGTAGCAGTAAAACATCCCACAGGCGCGAAAATGTGTTTTCTTGAACTATGGCCTTAACGGCTCACCACACCAAATACCCGTCTCATAGACTTACATGTAATATGACCCATACACTCAGGCCTCCCAGCACTCTTTAAGTGGAGAAATATAAATAAAACTATATATCATTTTAACCACCAGTCTGTTCTCTTTCAATCTAAACAATAAAAAATGCATGTTTAACTGACATAATTTTTTTATTTGAGCCCATAATAACCTCTTGCCCCACTCTCCTCTGATCGACCTAGAAAATAATTGACCTTGTTTTTTAGAAGAGCTTTGTTACAGCCAGCGCAAGGACTTCCTGTTTGATCTATCTTTCCTCATTTCGATGCTTTTGCTACACCAAATCATCACAGAATCGATTTAAATTGGTAGCAAAATGATATATCTGTAATATTTGCCACCGAGGCTGCTGCAAAGAGCGGTATTTTTTAAAAAGAGACTAACTTTCCTATTCCTAAACTTTATAATGATATGCGCGAATGAATTTGTGTGGTGAGACCTTAAGGGAAATAAACATATTTATGGAATGTTTTTTTTCGAGTGATCTGGAAAACACATTCTATTCTGAAATCGAAAAAGAAAACCTTGTCCAATTCCGATAAGCAGAAGGCGCACAAACGCAAAATGAAAATACTCTGTTTTTTACTAGATCTCGAGAAATGACCTGTTTTTCTATAGTACAACATAATTTTCCATTTTCATGAAGCATCTGTATGGAATTGTCTATTTTTTCAGGGAATCGTCTTGAAATTAGGCAATGAATGATTTTATTTCTTCAGAATAGTGATGTACGAACATTATACACACAAACAAAAGAAAGAGGTATAAATACCAAAGGACAAAAAAATCAATGCGGGGAAGTGGAAGAACCAAGTTGAACTTACAACTAATTCAGTGCTATATGGAAGAATGCTTGGTATATGGCCCATAATTGAACATTATCAAATTAGTTTTATTAAATTCGCTAGAAAACATGTCTATATTATATTTTCTCGTTGAATTGGCCGCCTGGTGATAATAAATGAGCAAAATAAATGGTCTAGTAGCAGTAAAACATCCCACAGGCGCGAAAATGTGTTTTCTTGAACTATGGCCTTAACGGCTCACCACACCAAATACCCGTCCCATAGACTTACATGTAATATGACCCATACACTCAGGCCTCCCAGCACTCTTTAAGTGGAGAAATATAAATAAAACTATATATCATTTTAACCACCAGTCTGTTCTCTTTCAATCTAAACAATAAAAAAGGCATGTTTAACTGACATAATTTTTTTTATTTGAGCCCATAATAACCTCTTGCCCCACTCTCCTCTGATCGACCTAGAAAATAATTGACCTTGTTTTTTAGAAGAGCTTTGTTACAGCCAGCGCAAGGACTTCCTGTTTGATCTATCTTTCCTCATTTCGATGCTTTTGCTACACCAAATCATCACAGAATCGATTTAAATTGGTAGCAAAATGATATATCTGTAATATTTGCCACCGAGGCTGCTGCAAAGAGGGGTATTTTTTAAAAAGAGACTAACTTTCCTATTCTTAAACTTTATAATGATATGCGCGAATGAATTTGTGTGGTGAGACCTTAAGGGAAATAAACATATTTATGGAATGTTTTTTTTCGAGTGATCTAGAAAACACATTCTATTCTGAAATCGAAAAAGAAAACCTTGTCCAATTCCGATAAGCAGAAGGCGCACAAACGCAAAATGAAAATACTCTGTTTTTTACTAGATCTCGAGAAATGACCTGTTTTTCTATAGTACAACATAATTTTCCATTTTCATGAAGCATCTGTATGGAATTGTCTATTTTTTCAGGGAATCGTCTTGAAATTAGGCAATGAATGATTTTATTTCTTCAGAATAGTGATGTACGAACATTATACACACAAACAAAAGAGGTATAAATACCAAAGGACAAAAAAATCAATGCGGGGAAGTGGAAGAACCAAGTTGAACTTACAACTAATTCAGTGCTATATGGAAGAATGCTTGGTATATGGCCCATAATTGAACATTATCAAATTAGTTTTATTAAATTCGCTAGAAAACATGTCTATATTATATTTTCTCGTTGAATTGGCCGCCTGGTGATAATAAATGAGCAAAATAAATGGTCTAGTAGCAGTAAAACATCCCACAGGCGCGAAAATGTGTTTTCTTGAACTATGGCCTTAACGGCTCACCACACCAAATACCCGTCCCATAGACTCACATGTAATATGACCCATACACTCAGGCCTCCCAGCACTCTTTAAGTGGAGAAATATAAATAAAACTATATATCATTTTAACCACCAGTCTGTTCTCTTTCAATCTAAACAATAAAAAAGGCATGTTTAACTGACATAATTTTTTTTATTTGAGCCCATAATAACCTCTTGCCCCACTCTCCTCTGATCGACCTAGAAAATAATTGACCTTGTTTTTTAGAAGAGCTTTGTTACAGCCAGCGCAAGGACTTCCTGTTTGATCTATCTTTCCTCATTTCGATGCTTTTGCTACACCAAATCATCACAGAATCGATTTAAATTGGTAGCAAAATGATATATCTGTAATATTTGCCACCGAGGCTGCTGCAAAGAGCGGTATTTTTTAAAAAGAGACTAACTTTCCTATTCTTAAACTTTATAATGATATGCGCGAATGAATTTGTGTGGTGAGACCTTAAGGGAAATAAACATATTTATGGAATGTTTTTTTTCGAGTGATCTGGAAAACACATTCTATTCTGAAATCGAAAAAGAAAACCTTGTCCAATTCCGATAAGCAGAAGGCGCACAAACGCAAAATGGAAATACTCTGTTTTTTACTAGATCTCGAGAAATGACCTGTTTTTCTATAGTACAACATAATTTTCCATTTTCATGAAGCATCTGTATGGAATTGTCTATTTTTTCAGGGAATCGTCTTGAAATTAGGCAATGAATGATTTTATTTTTTCAGAATAGTGATGTACGAACATTATACACACAAACAAAAGAGGTATAAATACCAAAGGACAAAAAAATCAATGCGGGGAAGTGGAAGAACCAAGTTGAACTTACAACTAATTCAGTGCTATATGGAAGAATGCTTGGTATATGGCCCATAATTGAACATTATCAAATAAGTTTTATTAAATTCGCTAGAAAACATGTCTATATTATATTTTCTCGTTGAATTGGCCGCCTGGTGATAATAAATGAGCAAAATAAATGGTCTAGTAGCAGTAAAACATCCCACAGGCGCGAAAATGTGTTTTCTTGAACTATGGCCTTAACGGCTCACCACACCAAATACCCGTCCCATAGACTTACATGTAATATGACCCATACACTCAGGCCTCCCAGCACTCTTTAAGTGGAGAAATATAAATAAAACTATATATCATTTTAACCACCAGTCTGTTCTCTTTCAATCTAAACAATAAAAAAGGCATGTTTAACTGACATAATTTTTTTTATTTGAGCCCATAATAACCTCTTGCCCCACTCTCCTCTGATCGACCTAGAAAATAATTGACCTTGTTTTTTAGAAGAGCTTTGTTACAGCCAGCGCAAGGACTTCCTGTTTGATCT
Source organism: Flabesymbios commensalis (assembly GCA_964017125.1). NCBI lineage: Eukaryota > Metazoa > Annelida > Polychaeta > Terebellida > Flabelligeridae > Flabesymbios > Flabesymbios commensalis. The sequence continues at coordinate 3,488,652 of OZ024907.1, read as the reverse complement.
ATCTTTCCTCATTTCGATGCTTTTGCTACACCAAATCATCACAGAATCGATTTAAATTGGTAGCAAAATGATATATCTGTAATATTTGCCACCGAGGCTGCTGCAAAGAGGGGTATTTTTTAAAAAGAGACTAACTTTCCTATTCTTAAACTTTATAATGATATGCGCGAATGAATTTGTGTGGTGAGACCTTAAGGGAAATAAACATATTTATGGAATGTTTTTTTTCGAGTGATCTGGAAAACACATTCTATTCTGAAATCGAAAAAGAAAACCTTGTCCAATTCCGATAAGCAGAAGGCGCACAAACGCAAAATGAAAATACTCTGTTTTTTACTAGATCTCGAGAAATGACCTGTTTTTCTATAGTACAACATAATTTTCCATTTTCATGAAGCATCTGTATGGAATTGTCTATTTTTTCAGGGAATCGTCTTGAAATTAGGCAATGAATGATTTTATTTCTTCAGAATAGTGATGTACGAACATTATACACACAAACAAAAGAAAGAGGTATAAATACCAAAGGACAAAAAAATCAATGCGGGGAAGTGGAAGAACCAAGTTGAACTTACAACTAATTCAGTGCTATATGGAAGAATGCTTGGTATATGGCCCATAATTGAACATTATCAAATTAGTTTTATTAAATTCGCTAGAAAACATGTCTATATTATATTTTCTCGTTGAATTGGCCGCCTGGTGATAATAAATGAGCAAAATAAATGGTCTAGTAGCAGTAAAACATCCCACAGGCGCGAAAATGTGTTTTCTTGAACTATGGCCTTAACGGCTCACCACACCAAATACCCGTCCCATAGACTTACATGTAATATGACCCATACACTCAGGCCTCCCAGCACTCTTTAAGTGGAGAAATATAAATAAAACTATATATCATTTTAACCACCAGTCTGTTCTCTTTCAATCTAAACAATAAAAAAGGCATGTTTAACTGACATAATTTTTTTTATTTGAGCCCATAATAACCTCTTGCCCCACTCTCCTCTGATCGACCTAGAAAATAATTGACCTTGTTTTTTAGAAGAGCTTTGTTACAGCCAGCGCAAGGACTTCCTGTTTGATCTATCTTTCCTCATTTCGATGCTTTTGCTACACCAAATCATCACAGAATCGATATAAATTGGTAGCAAAATGATATATCTGTAATATTTGCCACCGAGGCTGCTGCAAAGAGGGGTATTTTTTAAAAAGAGACTAACTTTCCTATTCTTAAACTTTATAATGATATGCGCGAATGAATTTGTGTGGTGAGACCTTAAGGGAAATAAACATATTTATGGAATGTTTTTTTTCGAGTGATCTGGAAAACACATTCTATTCTGAAATCGAAAAAGAAAACCTTGTCCAATTCCGATAAGCAGAAGGCGCACAAACGCAAAATGAAAATACTCTGTTTTTTACTAGATCTCGAGAAATGACCTGTTTTTCTATAGTACAACATAATTTTCCATTTTCATGAAGCATCTGTATGGAATTGTCTATTTTTTCAGGGAATCGTCTTGAAATTAGGCAATGAATGATTTTATTTCTTCAGAATAGTGATGTACGAACATTATACACACAAACAAAAGAAAGAGGTATAAATACCAAAGGACAAAAAAATCAATGCGGGGAAGTGGAAGAACCAAGTTGAACTTACAACTAATTCAGTGCTATATGGAAGAATGCTTGGTATATGGCCCATAATTGAACATTATCAAATTAGTTTTATTAAATTCGCTAGAAAACATGTCTATATTATATTTTCTCGTTGAATTGGCCGCCTGGTGATAATAAATGAGCAAAATAAATGGTCTAGTAGCAGTAAAACATCCCACAGGCGCGAAAATGTGTTTTCTTGAACTATGGCCTTAACGGCTCACCACACCAAATACCCGTCCCATAGACTTACATGTAATATGACCCATACACTCAGGCCTCCCAGCACTCTTTAAGTGGAGAAATATAAATAAAACTACATATCATTTTAACCACCAGTCTGTTCTCTTTCAATCTAAACAATAAAAAAGGCATGTTTAACTGACATAATTTTTTTTATTTGAGCCCATAATAACCTCTTGCCCCACTCTCCTCTGATCGACCTAGAAGATAATTGACCTTGTTTTTTAGAAGAGCTTTGTTACAGCCAGCGCAAGGACTTCCTGTTTGATCTATCTTTCCTCATTTCGATGCTTTTGCTACACCAAATCATCACAGAATCGATTTAAATTGGTAGCAAAATGATATATCTGTAATATTTGCCACCGAGGCTGCTGCAAAGAGCGGTATTTTTTAAAAAGAGACTAACTTTCCTATTCCTAAACTTTATAATGATATGCGCGAATGAATTTGTGTGGTGAGACCTTAAGGGAAATAAACATATTTATGGAATGTTTTTTTTCGAGTGATCTGGAAAACACATTCTATTCTGAAATCGAAAAAGAAAACCTTGTCCAATTCCGATAAGCAGAAGGCGCACAAACGCAAAATGAAAATACTCTGTTTTTTACTAGATCTCGAGAAATGACCTGTTTTTCTATAGTACAACATAATTTTCCATTTTCATGAAGCATCTGTATGGAATTGTCTATTTTTTCAGGGAATCGTCTTGAAATTAGGCAATGAATGATTTTATTTCTTCAGAATAGTGATGTACGAACATTATACACACAAACAAAAGAAAGAGGTATAAATACCAAAGGACAAAAAAATCAATGCGGGGAAGTGGAAGAACCAAGTTGAACTTACAACTAATTCAGTGCTATATGGAAGAATGCTTGGTATATGGCCCATAATTGAACATTATCAAATTAGTTTTATTAAATTCGCTAGAAAACATGTCTATATTATATTTTCTCGTTGAATTGGCCGCCTGGTGATAATGAATGAGCAAAATAAATGGTCTAGTAGCAGTAAAACATCCCACAGGCGCGAAAATGTGTTTTCTTGAACTATGGCCTTAACGGCTCACCACACCAAATACCCGTCCCATAGACTTACATGTAATATGACCCATACACTCAGGCCTCCCAGCACTCTTTAAGTGGAGAAATATAAATAAAACTATATATCATTTTAACCACCAGTCTGTTCTCTTTCAATCTAAACAATAAAAAAGGCATGTTTAACTGACATAATTTTTTTTATTTGAGCCCATAATAACCTCTTGCCCCACTCTCCTCTGATCGACCTAGAAAATAATTGACCTTGTTTTTTAGAAGAGCTTTGTTACAGCCAGCGCAAGGACTTCCTGTTTGATCTATCTTTCCTCATTTCGATGCTTTTGCTACACCAAATCATCACAGAATCGATTTAAATTGGTAGCAAAATGATATATCTGTAATATTTGCCACCGAGGCTGCTGCAAAGAGGGGTATTTTTTAAAAAGAGACTAACTTTCCTATTCTTAAACTTTATAATGATATGCGCGAATGAATTTGTGTGGTGAGACCTTAAGGGAAATAAACATATTTATGGAATGTTTTTTTTCGAGTGATCTAGAAAACACATTCTATTCTGAAATCGAAAAAGAAAACCTTGTCCAATTCCGATAAGCAGAAGGCGCACAAACGCAAAATGAAAATACTCTGTTTTTTACCAGATCTCGAGAAATGACCTGTTTTTCTATAGTACAACATAATTTTCCATTTTCATGAAGCATCTGTATGGAATTGTCTATTTTTTCAGGGAATCGTCTTGAAATTAGGCAATGAATGATTTTATTTCTTCAGAATAGTGATGTACGAACATTATACACACAAACAAAAGAGGTATAAATACCAAAGGACAAAAAAATCAATGCGGGGAAGTGGAAGAACCAAGTTGAACTTACAACTAATTCAGTGCTATATGGAAGAATGCTTGGTATATGGCCCATAATTGAACATTATCAAATTAGTTTTATTAAATTCGCTAGAAAACATGTCTATATTATATTTTCTCGTTGAATTGGCCGCCTGGTGATAATAAATGAGCAAAATAAATGGTCTAGTAGCAGTAAAACATCCCACAGGCGCGAAAATGTGTTTTCTTGAACTATGGCCTTAACGGCTCACCACACCAAATACCCGTCCCATAGACTCACATGTAATATGACCCATACACTCAGGCCTCCCAGCACTCTTTAAGTGGAGAAATATAAATAAAACTATATATCATTTTAACCACCAGTCTGTTCTCTTTCAATCTAAACAATAAAAAAGGCATGTTTAACTGACATAATTTTTTTTATTTGAGCCCATAATAACCTCTTGCCCCACTCTCCTCTGATCGACCTAGAAAATAATTGACCTTGTTTTTTAGAAGAGCTTTGTTACAGCCAGCGCAAGGACTTCCTGTTTGATCTATCTTTCCTCATTTCGATGCTTTTGCTACACCAAATCATCACAGAATCGATTTAAATTGGTAGCAAAATGATATATCTGTAATATTTGCCACCGAGGCTGCTGCAAAGAGCGGTATTTTTTAAAAAGAGACTAACTTTCCTATTCTTAAACTTTATAATGATATGCGCGAATGAATTTGTGTGGTGAGACCTTAAGGGAAATAAACATATTTATGGAATGTTTTTTTTCGAGTGATCTGGAAAACACATTCTATTCTGAAATCGAAAAAGAAAACCTTGTCCAATTCCGATAAGCAGAAGGCGCACAAACGCAAAATGAAAATACTCTGTTTTTTACTAGATCTCGAGAAATGACCTGTTTTTCTATAGTACAACATAATTTTCCATTTTCATGAAGCATCTGTATGGAATTGTCTATTTTTTCAGGGAATCGTCTTGAAATTAGGCAATGAATGATTTTATTTCTTCAGAATAGTGATGTACGAACATTATACACACAAACAAAAGAGGTATAAATACCAAAGGACAAAAAAATCAATGCGGGGAAGTGGAAGAACCAAGTTGAACTTACAACTAATTCAGTGCTATATGGAAGAATGCTTGGTATATGGCCCATAATTGAACATTATCAAATAAGTTTTATTAAATTCGCTAGAAAACATGTCTATATTATATTTTCTCGTTGAATTGGCCGCCTGGTGATAATAAATGAGCAAAATAAATGGTCTAGTAGCAGTAAAACATCCCACAGGCGCGAAAATGTGTTTTCTTGAACTATGGCCTTAACGGCTCACCACACCAAATACCCGTCCCATAGACTTACATGTAATATGACCCATACACTCAGGCCTCCCAGCACTCTTTAAGTGGAGAAATATAAATAAAACTATATATCATTTTAACCACCAGTCTGTTCTCTTTCAATCTAAACAATAAAAAAGGCATGTTTAACTGACATAATTTTTTTTATTTGAGCCCATAATAACCTCTTGCCCCACTCTCCTCTGATCGACCTAGAAAATAATTGACCTTGTTTTTTAGAAGAGCTTTGTTACAGCCAGCGCAAGGACTTCCTGTTTGATCTATCTTTCCTCATTTCGATGCTTTTGCTACACCAAATCATCACAGAATCGATTTAAATTGGTAGCAAAATGATATATCTGTAATATTTGCCACCGAGGCTGCTGCAAAGAGCGGTATTTTTTAAAAAGAGACTAACTTTCCTATTCTTAAACTTTATAATGATATGCGCGAATGAATTTGTGTGGTGAGACCTTAAGGGAAATAAACATATTTATGGAATGTTTTTTTTCGAGTGATCTGGAAAACACATTCTATTCTGAAATCGAAAAAGAAAACCTTGTCCAATTCCGATAAGCAGAAGGCGCACAAACGCAAAATGAAAATACTCTGTTTTTTACTAGATCTCGAGAAATGACCTGTTTTTCTATAGTACAACATAATTTTCCATTTTCATGAAGCATCTGTATGGAATTGTCTATTTTTTCAGGGAATCGTCTTGAAATTAGGCAATGAATGATTTTATTTCTTCAGAATAGTGATGTACGAACATTATACACACAAACAAAAGAGGTATAAATACCAAAGGACAAAAAAATCAATGCGGGGAAGTGGAAGAACCAAGTTGAACTTACAACTAATTCAGTGCTATATGGAAGAATGCTTGGTATATGGCCCATAATTGAACATTATCAAATAAGTTTTATTAAATTCGCTAGAAAACATGTCTATATTATATTTTCTCGTTGAATTGGCCGCCTGGTGATAATAAATGAGCAAAATAAATGGTCTAGTAGCAGTAAAACATCCCACAGGCGCGAAAATGTGTTTTCTTGAACTATGGCCTTAACGGCTCACCACACCAAATACCCGTCCCATAGACTTACATGTAATATGACCCATACACTCAGGCCTCCCAGCACTCTTTAAGTGGAGAAATATAAATAAAACTATATATCATTTTAACCACCAGTCTGTTCTCTTTCAATCTAAACAATAAAAAAGGCATGTTTAACTGACATAATTTTTTTTATTTGAGCCCATAATAACCTCTTGCCCCACTCTCCTCTGATCGACCTAGAAAATAATTGACCTTGTTTTTTAGAAGAGCTTTGTTACAGCCAGCGCAAGGACTTCCTGTTTGATCTATCTTTCCTCATTTCGATGCTTTTGCTACACCAAATCATCACAGAATCGATTTAAATTGGTAGCAAAATGATATATCTGTAATATTTGCCACCGAGGCTGCTGCAAAGAGGGGTATTTTTTAAAAAGAGACTAACTTTCCTATTCTTAAACTTTATAATGATATGCGCGAATGAATTTGTGTGGTGAGACCTTAAGGGAAATAAACATATTTATGGAATGTTTTTTTTCGAGTGATCTAGAAAACACATTCTATTCTGAAATCGAAAAAGAAAACCTTGTCCAATTCCGATAAGCAGAAGGCGCACAAACGCAAAATGAAAATACTCTGTTTTTTACTAGATCTCGAGAAATGACCTGTTTTTCTATAGTACAACATAATTTTCCATTTTCATGAAGCATCTGTATGGAATTGTCTATTTTTTCAGGGAATCGTCTTGAAATTAGGCAATGAATGATTTTATTTCTTCAGAATAGTGATGTACGAACATTATACACACAAACAAAAGAGGTATAAATACCAAAGGACAAAAAAATCAATGCGGGGAAGTGGAAGAACCAAGTTGAACTTACAACTAATTCAGTGCTATATGGAAGAATGCTTGGTATATGGCCCATAATTGAACATTATCAAATTAGTTTTATTAAATTCGCTAGAAAACATGTCTATATTATATTTTCTCGTTGAATTGGCCGCCTGGTGATAATAAATGAGCAAAATAAATGGTCTAGTAGCAGTAAAACATCCCACAGGCGCGAAAATGTGTTTTCTTGAACTATGGCCTTAACGGCTCACCACACCAAATACCCGTCCCATAGACTTACATGTAATATGACCCATACACTCAGGCCTCCCAGCACTCTTTAAGTGGAGAAATATAAATAAAACTATATATCATTTTAACCACCAGTCTGTTCTCTTTCAATCTAAACAATAAAAAAGGCATGTTTAACTGACATAATTTTTTTTATTTGAGCCCATAATAACCTCTTGCCCCACTCTCCTCTGATCGACCTAGAAGATAATTGACCTTGTTTTTTAGAAGAGCTTTGTTACAGCCAGCGCAAGGACTTCCTGTTTGATCTATCTTTCCTCATTTCGATGCTTTTGCTACACCAAATCATCACAGAATCGATTTAAATTGGTAGCAAAATGATATATCTGTAATATTTGCCACCGAGGCTGCTGCAAAGAGGGGTATTTTTTAAAAAGAGACTAACTTTCATATTCCTAAACTTTATAATGATATGCGCGAATGAATTTGTGTGGTGAGACCTTAAGGGAAATAAACATATTTATGGAATGTTTTTTTTCGAGTGATCTGGAAAACACATTCTATTCTGAAATCGAAAAAGAAAACCTTGTCCAATTCCGATAAGCAGAAGGCGCACAAACGCAAAATGAAAATACTCTGTTTTTTACTAGATCTCGAGAAATGACCTGTTTTTCTATAGTACAACATAATTTTCCATTTTCATGAAGCATCTGTATGGAATTGTCTATTTTTTCAGGGAATCGTCTTGAAATTAGGCAATGAATGATTTTATTTCTTCAGAATAGTGATGTACGAACATTATACACACAAACAAAAGAAAGAGGTATAAATACCAAAGGACAAAAAAATCAATGCGGGGAAGTGGAAGAACCAAGTTGAACTTACAACTAATTCAGTGCTATATGGAAGAATGCTTGGTATATGGCCCATAATTGAACATTATCAAATTAGTTTTATTAAATTCGCTAGAAAACATGTCTATATTATATTTTCTCGTTGAATTGGCCGCCTGGTGATAATAAATGAGCAAAATAAATGGTCTAGTAGCAGTAAAACATCCCACAGGCGCGAAAATGTGTTTTCTTGAACTATGGCCTTAACGGCTCACCACACCAAATACCCGTCCCATAGACTTACATGTAATATGACCCATACACTCAGGCCTCCCAGCACTCTTTAAGTGGAGAAATATAAATAAAACTATATATCATTTTAACCACCAGTCTGTTCTCTTTCAATCTAAACAATAAAAAAGGCATGTTTAACTGACATAATTTTTTTTATTTGAGCCCATAATAACCTCTTGCCCCACTCTCCTCTGATCGACCTAGAAAATAATTGACCTTGTTTTTTAGAAGAGCTTTGTTACAGCCAGCGCAAGGACTTCCTGTTTGATCTATCTTTCCTCATTTCGATGCTTTTGCTACACCAAATCATCACAGAATCGATTTAAATTGGTAGCAAAATGATATATTTGTAATATTTGCCACCGAGGCTGCTGCAAAGAGGGGTATTTTTTAAAAAGAGACTAACTTTCCTATTCTTAAACTTTATAATGATATGCGCGAATGAATTTGGGTGGTGAGACCTTAAGGGAAATAAACATATTTATGGAATGTTTTTTTTCGAGTGATCTAGAAAACACATTCTATTCTGAAATCGAAAAAGAAAACCTTGTCCAATTCCGATAAGCAGAAGGCGCACAAACGCAAAATGAAAATACTCTGTTTTTTACTAGATCTCGAGAAATGACCTGTTTTTCTATAGTACAACATAATTTTCCATTTTCATGAAGCATCTGTATGGAATTGTCTATTTTTTCAGGGAATCGTCTTGAAATTAGGCAATGAATGATTTTATTTCTTCAGAATAGTGATGTACGAACATTATACACACAAACAAAAGAGGTATAAATACCAAAGGACAAAAAAATCAATGCGGGGAAGTGGAAGAACCAAGTTGAACTTACAACTAATTCAGTGCTATATGGAAGAATGCTTGGTATATGGCCCATAATTGAACATTATCAAATTAGTTTTATTAAATTCGCTAGAAAACATGTCTATATTATATTTTCTCGTTGAATTGGCCGCCTGGTGATAATAAATGAGCAAAATAAATGGTCTAGTAGCAGTAAAACATCCCACAGGCGCGAAAATGTGTTTTCTTGAACTATGACCTTAACGGCTCACCACACCAAATACCCGTCCCATAGACTCACATGTAATATGACCCATACACTCAGGCCTCCCAGCACTCTTTAAGTGGAGAAATATAAATAAAACTATATATCATTTTAACCACCAGTCTGTTCTCTTTCAATCTAAACAATAAAAAAGGCATGTTTAACTGACATAATTTTTTTTATTTGAGCCCATAATAACCTCTTGCCCCACTCTCCTCTGATCGACCTAGAAAATAATTGACCTTGTTTTTTAGAAGAGCTTTGTTACAGCCAGCGCAAGGACTTCCTGTTTGATCTATCTTTCCTCATTTCGATGCTTTTGCTACACCAAATCATCACAGAATCGATTTAAATTGGTAGCAAAATGATATATCTGTAATATTTGCCACCGAGGCTGCTGCAAAGAGCGGTATTTTTTAAAAAGAGACTAACTTTCCTATTCTTAAACTTTATAATGATATGCGCGAATGAATTTGTGTGGTGAGACCTTAAGGGAAATAAACATATTTATGGAATGTTTTTTTTCGAGTGATCTGGAAAACACATTCTATTCTGAAATCGAAAAAGAAAACCTTGTCCAATTCCGATAAGCAGAAGGCGCACAAACGCAAAATGAAAATACTCTGTTTTTTACTAGATCTCGAGAAATGACCTGTTTTTCTATAGTACAACATAATTTTCCATTTTCATGAAGCATCTGTATGGAATTGTCTATTTTTTCAGGGAATCGTCTTGAAATTAGGCAATGAATGATTTTATTTCTTCAGAATAGTGATGTACGAACATTATACACACAAACAAAAGAGGTATAAATACCAAAGGACAAAAAAATCAATGCGGGGAAGTGGAAGAACCAAGTTGAACTTACAACTAATTCAGTGCTATATGGAAGAATGCTTGGTATATGGCCCATAATTGAACATTATCAAATAAGTTTTATTAAATTCGCTAGAAAACATGTCTATATTATATTTTCTCGTTGAATTGGCCGCCTGGTGATAATAAATGAGCAAAATAAATGGTCTAGTAGCAGTAAAACATCCCACAGGCGCGAAAATGTGTTTTCTTGAACTATGGCCTTAACGGCTCACCACACCAAATACCCGTCCCATAGACTTACATGTAATATGACCCATACACTCAGGCCTCCCAGCACTCTTTAAGTGGAGAAATATAAATAAAACTATATATCATTTTAACCACCAGTCTGTTCTCTTTCAATCTAAACAATAAAAAAGGCATGTTTAACTGACATAATTTTTTTTATTTGAGCCCATAATAACCTCTTGCCCCACTCTCCTCTGATCGACCTAGAAAATAATTGACCTTGTTTTTTAGAAGAGCTTTGTTACAGCCAGCGCAAGGACTTCCTGTTTGATCTATCTTTCCTCATTTCGATGCTTTTGCTACACCAAATCATCACAGAATCGATTTAAATTGGTAGCAAAATGATATATCTGTAATATTTGCCACCGAGGCTGCTGCAAAGAGGGGTATTTTGTAAAAAGAGACTAACTTTCCTATTCTTAAACTTTATAATGATATGCGCGAATGAATTTGTGTGGTGAGACCTTAAGGGAAATAAACATATTTATGGAATGTTTTTTTTCGAGTGATCTAGAAAACACATTCTATTCTGAAATCGAAAAAGAAAACCTTGTCCAATTCCGATAAGCAGAAGGCGCACAAACGCAAAATGAAAATACTCTGATTTTTACTAGATCTCGAGAAATGACCTGTTTTTCTATAGTACAACATAATTTTCCATTTTCATGAAGCATCTGTATGGAATTGTCTATTTTTTCAGGGAATCGTCTTGAAATTAGGCAATGAATGATTTTATTTCTTCAGAATAGTGATGTACGAACATTATACACACAAACAAAAGAGGTATAAATACCAAAGGACAAAAAAATCAATGCGGGGAAGTGGAAGAACCAAGTTGAACTTACAACTAATTCAGTGCCATATGGAAGAATGCTTGGTATATGGCCCATAATTGAACATTATCAAATTAGTTTTATTAAATTCGCTAGAAAACATGTCTATATTATATTTTCTCGTTGAATTGGCCGCCTGGTGATAATAAATGAGCAAAATAAATGGTCTAGTAGCAGTAAAACATCCCACAGGCGCGAAAATGTGTTTTCTTGAACTATGGCCTTAACGGCTCACCACACCAAATACCCGTCCCATAGACTTACATGTAATATGACCCATACACTCAGGCCTCCCAGCACTCTTTAAGTGGAGAAATATAAATAAAACTATATATCATTTTAACCACCAGTCTGTTCTCTTTCAATCTAAACAATAAAAAAGGCATGTTTAACTGACATAATTTTTTTTATTTGAGCCCATAATAACCTCTTGCCCCACTCTCCTCTGATCGACCTAGAAAATAATTGACCTTGTTTTTTAGAAGAGCTTTGTTACAGCCAGCGCAAGGACTTCCTGTTTGATCTATCTTTCCTCATTTCGATGCTTTTGCTACACCAAATCATCACAGAATCGATTTAAACTGGTAGCAAAATGATATATCTGTAATATTTGCCACCGAGGCTGCTGCAAAGAGGGGTATTTTTTAAAAAGAGACTAACTTTCCTATTCTTAAACTTTATAATGATATGCGCGAATGAATTTGTGTGGTGAGACCTTAAGGGAAATAAACATATTTATGGAATGTTTTTTTTCGAGTGATCTAGAAAACACATTCTATTCTGAAATCGAAAAAGAAAACCTTGTCCAATTCCGATAAGCAGAAGGCGCACAAACGCAAAATGAAAATACTCTGTTTTTTACTAGATCTCGAGAAATGACCTGTTTTTCTATAGTACAACATAATTTTCCATTTTCATGAAGCATCTGTATGGAATTGTCTATTTTTTCAGGGAATCGTCTTGAAATTAGGCAATGAATGATTTTATTTCTTCAGAATAGTGATGTACGAACATTATACACACAAACAAAAGAGGTATAAATACCAAAGGACAAAAAAATCAATGCGGGGAAGTGGAAGAACCAAGTTGAACTTACAACTAATTCAGTGCTATATGGAAGAATGCTTGGTATATGGCCCATAATTGAACATTATCAAATTAGTTTTATTAAATTCGCTAGAAAACATGTCTATATTATATTTTCTCGTTGAATTGGCCGCCTGGTGATAATAAATGAGCAAAATAAATGGTCTAGTAGCAGTAAAACATCCCACAGGCGCGAAAATGTGTTTTCTTGAACTATGGCCTTAACGGCTCACCACACCAAATACCCGTCCCATAGACTTACATGTAATATGACCCATACACTCAGGCCTCCCAGCACTCTTTAAGTGGAGAAATATAAATAAAACTATATATCATTTTAACCACCAGTCTGTTCTCTTTCAATCTAAACAATAAAAAAGGCATGTTTAACTGACATAATTTTTTTTATTTGAGCCCATAATAACCTCTTGCCCCACTCTCCTCTGATCGACCTAGAAAATAATTGACCTTGTTTTTTAGAAGAGCTTTGTTACAGCCAGCGCAAGGACTTCCTGTTTGATCTATCTTTCCTCATTTCGATGCTTTTGCTACACCAAATCATCACAGAATCGATTTAAATTGGTAGCAAAATGATATATCTGTAATATTTGCCACCGAGGCTGCTGCAAAGAGGGGTATTTTTTAAAAAGAGACTAACTTTCCTATTCTTAAACTTTATAATGATATGCGCGAATGAATTTGTGTGGTGAGACCTTAAGGGAAATAAACATATTTATGGAATGTTTTTTTTCGAGTGATCTAGAAAACACATTCTATTCTGAAATCGAAAAAGAAAACCTTGTCCAATTCCGATAAGCAGAAGGCGCACAAACGCAAAATGAAAATACTCTGTTTTTTACTAGATCTCGAGAAATGACCTGTTTTTCTATAGTACAACATAATTTTCCATTTTCATGAAGCATCTGTATGGAATTGTCTATTTTTTCAGGGAATCGTCTTGAAATTAGGCAATGAATGATTTTATTTCTTCAGAATAGTGATGTACGAACATTATACACGCAAACAAAAGAAGTATAAATACCAAAGGACAAAAAAATCAATGCGGGGAAGTGGAAGAACCAAGTTGAACTTACAACTAATTCAGTGCTATATGGAAGAATGCTTGGTATATGGCCCATAATTGAACATTATCAAATTAGTTTTATTAAATTCGCTAGAAAACATGTCTATATTATATTTTCTCGTTGAATTGGCCGCCTGGTGATAATAAATGAGCAAAATAAATGGTCTAGTAGCAGTAAAACATCCCACAGGCGCGAAAATGTGTTTTCTTGAACTATGGCCTTAACGGCTCACCACACCAAATACCCGTCCCATAGACTTACATGTAATATGACCCATACACTCAGGCCTCCCAGCACTCTTTAAGTGGAGAAATATAAATAAAACTATATATCATTTTAACCACCAGTCTGTTCTCTTTCAATCTAAACAATAAAAAAGGCATGTTTAACTGACATAATTTTTTTTATTTGAGCCCATAATAACCTCTTGCCCCACTCTCCTCTGATCGACCTAGAAAATAATTGACCTTGTTTTTTAGAAGAGCTTTGTTACAGCCAGCGCAAGGACTTCCTGTTTGATCTATCTTTCCTCATTTCGATGCTTTTGCTACACCAAATCATCACAGAATCGATTTAAATTGGTAGCAAAATGATATATCTGTAATATTTGCCACCGAGGCTGCTGCAAAGAGGGGTATTTTTTAAAAAGAGACTAACTTTCCTATTCTTAAACTTTATAATGATATGCGCGAATGAATTTGTGTGGTGAGACCTTAAGGGAAATAAACATATTTATGGAATGTTTTTTTTCGAGTGATCTAGAAAACACATTCTATTCTGAAATCGAAAAAGAAAACCTTGTCCAATTCCGATAAGCAGAAGGCGCACAAACGCAAAATGAAAATACTCTGTTTTTTACTAGATCTCGAGAAATGACCTGTTTTTCTATAGTACAACATAATTTTCCATTTTCATGAAGCATCTGTATGGAATTGTCTATTTTTTCAGGGAATCGTCTTGAAATTAGGCAATGAATGATTTTATTTCTTCAGAATAGTGATGTACGAACATTATACACACAAACAAAAGAGGTATAAATACCAAAGGACAAAAAAATCAATGCGGGGAAGTGGAAGAACCAAGTTGAACTTACAACTAATTCAGTGCTATATGGAAGAATGCTTGGTATATGGCCCATAATTGAACATTATCAAATTAGTTTTATTAAATTCGCTAGAAAACATGTCTATATTATATTTTCTCGTTGAATTGGCCGCCTGGTGATAATAAATGAGCAAAATAAATGGTCTAGTAGCAGTAAAACATCCCACAGGCGCGAAAATGTGTTTTCTTGAACTATGGCCTTAACGGCTCACCACACCAAATACCCGTCCCATAGACTTACATGTAATATGACCCATACACTCAGGCCTCCCAGCACTCTTTAAGTGGAGAAATATAAATAAAACTATATATCATTTTAACCACCAGTCTGTTCTCTTTCAATCTAAACAATAAAAAAGGCATGTTTAACTGACATAATTTTTTTTATTTGAGCCCATAATAACCTCTTGCCCCACTCTCCTCTGATCGACCTAGAAAATAATTGACCTTGTTTTTTAGAAGAGCTTTGTTACAGCCAGCGCAAGGACTTCCTGTTTGATCTATCTTTCCTCATTTCGATGCTTTTGCTACACCAAATCATCACAGAATCGATTTAAATTGGTAGCAAAATGATATATCTGTAATATTTGCCACCGAGGCTGCTGCAAAGAGGGGTATTTTTTAAAAAGAGACTAACTTTCCTATTCTTAAACTTTATAATGATATGCGCGAATGAATTTGTGTGGTGAGACCTTAAGGGAAATAAACATATTTATGGAATGTTTTTTTTCGAGTGATCTAGAAAACACATTCTATTCTGAAATCGAAAAAGAAAACCTTGTCCAATTCCGATAAGCAGAAGGCGCACAAACGCAAAATGAAAATACTCTGTTTTTTACTAGATCTCGAGAAATGACCTGTTTTTCTATAGTACAACATAATTTTCCATTTTCATGAAGCATCTGTATGGAATTGTCTATTTTTTCAGGGAATCGTCTTGAAATTAGGCAATGAATGATTTTATTTCTTCAGAATAGTGATGTACGAACATTATACACACAAACAAAAGAGGTATAAATACCAAAGGACAAAAAAATCAATGCGGGGAAGTGGAAGAACCAAGTTGAACTTACAACTAATTCAGTGCTATATGGAAGAATGCTTGGTATATGGCCCATAATTGAACATTATCAAATTAGTTTTATTAAATTCGCTAGAAAACATGTCTATATTATATTTTCTCGTTGAATTGGCCGCCTGGTGATAATAAATGAGCAAAATAAATGGTCTAGTAGCAGTAAAACATCCCACAGGCGCGAAAATGTGTTTTCTTGAACTATGGCCTTAACGGCTCACCACACCAAATACCCGTCCCATAGACTTACATGTAATATGACCCATACACTCAGGCCTCCCAGCACTCTTTAAGTGGAGAAATATAAATAAAACTATATATCATTTTAACCACCAGTCTGTTCTCTTTCAATCTAAACAATAAAAAAGGCATGTTTAACTGACATAATTTTTTTTATTTGAGCCCATAATAACCTCTTGCCCCACTCTCCTCTGATCGACCTAGAAGATAATTGACCTTGTTTTTTAGAAGAGCTTTGTTACAGCCAGCGCAAGGACTTCCTGTTTGATCTATCTTTCCTCATTTCGATGCTTTTGCTACACCAAATCATCACAGAATCGATTTAAATTGGTAGCAAAATGATATATCTGTAATATTTGCCACCGAGGCTGCTGCAAAGAGGGGTATTTTTTAAAAAGAGACTAACTTTCCTATTCTTAAACTTTATAATGATATGCGCGAATGAATTTGTGTGGTGAGACCTTAAGGGAAATAAACATATTTATGGAATGTTTTTTTCGAGTGATCTAGAAAACACATTCTATTCTGAAATCGAAAAAGAAAACCTTGTCCAATTCCGATAAGCAGAAGGCGCACAAACGCAAAATGAAAATACTCTGTTTTTTACTAGATCTCGAGAAATGACCTGTTTTTCTATAGTACAACATAATTTTCCATTTTCATGAAGCATCTGTATGGAATTGTCTATTTTTTCAGAGAATCGTCTTGAAATTAGGCAATGAATGATTTTATTTCTTCAGAATAGTGATGTACGAACATTATACACACAAACAAAAGAGGTATAAATACCAAAGGACAAAAAAATCAATGCGGGGAAGTGGAAGAACCAAGTTGAACTTACAACTAATTCAGTGCTATATGGAAGAATGCTTGGTATATGGCCCATAATTGAACATTATCAAATTAGTTTTATTAAATTCGCTAGAAAACATGTCTATATTATATTTTCTCGTTGAATTGGCCGCCTGGTGATAATAAATGAGCAAAATAAATGGTCTAGTAGCAGTAAAACATCCCACAGGCGCGAAAATGTGTTTTCTTGAACTATGGCCTTAACGGCTCACCACACCAAATACCCGTCCCATAGACTTACATGTAATATGACTCATACACTCAGGCCTCCCAGCACTCTTTAAGTGGAGAAATATAAATAAAACTATATATCATTTTAACCACCAGTCTGTTCTCTTTCAATCTAAACAATAAAAAAGGCATGTTTAACTGACATAATTTTTTTTATTTGAGCCCATAATAACCTCTTGCCCCACTCTCCTCTGATCGACCTAGAAAATAATTGACCTTGTTTTTTAGAAGAGCTTTGGTACAGCCAGCGCAAGGACTTCCTGTTTGATCTATCTTTCCTCATTTCGATGCTTTTGCTACACCAAATCATCACAGAATCGATTTAAATTGGTAGCAAAATGATATATCTGTAATATTTGCCACCGAGGCTGCTGCAAAGAGGGGTATTTTTTAAAAAGAGACTAACTTTCCTATTCTTAAACTTTATAATGATATGCGCGAATGAATTTGTGTGGTGAGACCTTAAGGGAAATAAACATATTTATGGAATGTTTTTTTTCGAGTGATCTAGAAAACACATTCTATTCTGAAATCGAAAAAGAAAACCTTGTCCAATTCCGATAAGCAGAAGGCGCACAAACGCAAAATGAAAATACTCTGTTTTTTACTAGATCTCGAGAAATGACCTGTTTTCCTATAGTACAACATAATTTTCCATTTTCATGAAGCATCTGTATGGAATTGTCTATTTTTTCAGGGAATTGTCTTGAAATTAGGCAATGAATGATTTTATTTCTTCAGAATAGTGATGTACGAACATTATACACACAAACAAAAGAGGTATAAATACCAAAGGACAAAAAAATCAATGCGGGGAAGTGGAAGAACCAAGTTGAACTTACAACTAATTCAGTGCTATATGGAAGAATGCTTGGTATATGGCCCATAATTGAACATTATCAAATTAGTTTTATTAAATTCGCTAGAAAACATGTCTATATTATATTTTCTCGTTGAATTGGCCGCCTGGTGATAATAAATGAGCAAAATAAATGGTCTAGTAGCAGTAAAACATCCCACAGGCGCGAAAATGTGTTTTCTTGAACTATGGCCTTAACGGCTCACCACACCAAATACCCGTCCCATAGACTTACATGTAATATGACCCATACACTCAGGCCTCCCAGCACTCTTTAAGTGGAGAAATATAAATAAAACTATATATCATTTTAACCACCAGTCTGTTCTCTTTCAATCTAAACAATAAAAAAGGCATGTTTAACTGACATAATTTTTTTTATTTGAGCCCATAATAACCTCTTGCCCCACTCTCCTCTGATCGACCTAGAAGATAATTGACCTTGTTTTTTAGAAGAGCTTTGTTACAGCCAGCGCAAGGACTTCCTGTTTGATCTATCTTTCCTCATTTCGATGCTTTTGCTACACCAAATCATCACAGAATCGATTTAAATTGGTAGCAAAATGATATATCTGTAATATTTGCCACCGAGGCTGCTGCAAAGAGGGGTATTTTTTAAAAAGAGACTAACTTTCCTATTCTTAAACTTTATAATGATATGCGCGAATGAATTTGTGTGGTGAGACCTTAAGGGAAATAAACATATTTATGGAATGTTTTTTTTCGAGTGATCTAGAAAACACATTCTATTCTGAAATCGAAAAAGAAAACCTTGTCCAATTCCGATAAGCAGAAGGCGCACAAACGCAAAATGAAAATACTCTGTTTTTTACTAGATCTCGAGAAATGACCTGTTTTTCTATAGTACAACATAATTTTCCATTTTCATGAAGCATCTGTATGGAATTGTCTATTTTTTCAGGGAATCGTCTTGAAATTAGGCAATGAATGATTTTATTTCTTCAGAATAGTGATGTACGAACATTATACACACAAACAAAAGAGGTATAAATACCAAAGGACAAAAAAATCAATGCGGGGAAGTGGAAGAACCAAGTTGAACTTACAACTAATTCAGTGCTATATGGAAGAATGCTTGGTATATGGCCCATAATTGAACATTATCAAATTAGTTTTATTAAATTCGCTAGAAAACATGTCTATATTATATTTTCTCGTTGAATTGGCCGCCTGGTGATAATAAATGAGCAAAATAAATGGTCTAGTAGCAGTAAAACATCCCACAGGCGCGAAAATGTGTTTTCTTGAACTATGGCCTTAACGGCTCACCACACCAAATACCCGTCCCATAGACTTACATGTAATATGACTCATACACTCAGGCCTCCCAGCACTCTTTAAGTGGAGAAATATAAATAAAACTATATATCATTTTAACCACCAGTCTGTTCTCTTTCAATCTAAACAATAAAAAAGGCATGTTTAACTGACATAATTTTTTTTATTTGAGCCCATAATAACCTCTTGCCCCACTCTCCTCTGATCGACCTAGAAAATAATTGACCTTGTTTTTTAGAAGAGCTTTGTTACAGCCAGCGCAAGGACTTCCTGTTTGATCTATCTTTCCTCATTTCGATGCTTTTGCTACACCAAATCATCACAGAATCGATTTAAATTGGTAGCAAAATGATATATCTGTAATATTTGCCACCGAGGCTGCTGCAAAGAGGGGTATTTTTTAAAAAGAGACTAACTTTCCTATTCTTAAACTTTATAATGATATGCGCGAATGAATTTGTGTGGTGAGACCTTAAGGGAAATAAACATATTTATGGAATGTTTTTTTTCGAGTGATCTAGAAAACACATTCTATTCTGAAATCGAAAAAGAAAACCTTGTCCAATTCCGATAAGCAGAAGGCGCACAAACGCAAAATGAAAATACTCTGTTTTTTACTAGATCTCGAGAAATGACCTGTTTTCCTATATTACAACATAATTTTCCATTTTCATGAAGCATCTGTATGGAATTGTCTATTTTTTCAGGGAATCGTCTTGAAATTAGGCAATGAATGATTTTATTTCTTCAGAATAGTGATGTACGAACATTATACACACAAACAAAAGAGGTATAAATACCAAAGGACAAAAAAATCAATGCGGGGAAGTGGAAGAACCAAGTTGAACTTACAACTAATTCAGTGCTATATGGAAGAATGCTTGGTATATGGCCCATAATTGAACATTATCAAATTAGTTTTATTAAATTCGCTAGAAAACATGTCTATATTATATTTTCTCGTTGAATTGGCCGCCTGGTGATAATAAATGAGCAAAATAAATGGTCTAGTAGCAGTAAAACATCCCACAGGCGCGAAAATGTGTTTTCTTGAACTATGGCCTTAACGGCTCACCACACCAAATACCCGTCCCATAGACTTACATGTAATATGACCCATACACTCAGGCCTCCCAGCACTCTTTAAGTGGAGAAATATAAATAAAACTATATATCATTTTAACCACCAGTCTGTTCTCTTTCAATCTAAACAATAAAAAAGGCATGTTTAACTGACATAATTTTTTTTATTTGAGCCCATAATAACCTCTTGCCCCACTCTCCTCTGATCGACCTAGAAGATAATTGACCTTGTTTTTTAGAAGAGCTTTGTTACAGCCAGCGCAAGGACTTCCTGTTTGATCTATCTTTCCTCATTTCGATGCTTTTGCTACACCAAATCATCACAGAATCGATTTAAATTGGTAGCAAAATGATATATCTGTAATATTTGCCACCGAGGCTGCTGCAAAGAGGGGTATTTTTTAAAAAGAGACTAACTTTCCTATTCTTAAACTTTATAATGATATGCGCGAATGAATTTGTGTGGTGAGACCTTAAGGGAAATAAACATATTTATGGAATGTTTTTTTTCGAGTGATCTAGAAAACACATTCTATTCTGAAATCGAAAAAGAAAACCTTGTCCAATTCCGATAAGCAGAAGGCGCACAAACGCAAAATGAAAATACTCTGTTTTTTACTAGATCTCGAGAAATGACCTGTTTTTCTATAGTACAACATAATTTTCCATTTTCATGAAGCATCTGTATGGAATTGTCTATTTTTTCAGGGAATCGTCTTGAAATTAGGCAATGAATGATTTTATTTCTTCAGAATAGTGATGTACGAACATTATACACAAACAAAAGAGGTATAAATACCAAAGGACAAAAAAATCAATGCAGGGAAGTGGAAGAACCAAGTTGAACTTACAACTAATTCAGTGCTATATGGAAGAATGCTTGGTATATGGCCCATAATTGAACATTATCAAATTAGTTTTATTAAATTCGCTAGAAAACATGTCTATATTATATTTTCTCGTTGAATTGGCCGCCTGGTGATAATAAATGAGCAAAATAAATGGTCTAGTAGCAGTAAAACATCCCACAGGCGCGAAAATGTGTTTTCTTGAACTATGGCCTTAACGGCTCACCACACCAAATACCCGTCCCATAGACTTACATGTAATATGACCCATACACTCAGGCCTCCCAGCACTCTTTAAGTGGAGAAATATAAATAAAACTATATATCATTTTAACCACCAGTCTGTTCTCTTTCAATCTAAACAATAAAAAGGCAAGTTTAAGTGACATAATTTTTTTTATTTGAGCCCATAATAACCTCTTGCCCCACTCTCCTCTGATCGACCTAGAAAATAATTGACCTTGTTTTTTAGAAGAGCTTTGTTACAGCCAGCGCAAGGACTTCCTGTTTGATCTATCTTTCCTCATTTCGATGCTTTTGCTACACCAAATCATCACAGAATCGATTTAAATTGGTAGCAAAATGATATATCTGTAATATTTGCCACCGAGGCTGCTGCAAAGAGGGGTATTTTTTAAAAAGAGACTAACTTTCCTATTCTTAAACTTTATAATGATATGCGCGAATGAATTTGTGTGGTGAGACCTTAAGGGAAATAAACATATTTATGGAATGTTTTTTTTCGAGTGATCTAGAAAACACATTCTATTCTGAAATCGAAAAAGAAAACCTTGTCCAATTCCGATAAGCAGAAGGCGCACAAACGCAAAATGAAAATACTCTGTTTTTTACTAGATCTCGAGAAATGACCTGTTTTTCTATAGTACAACATAATTTTCCATTTTCATGAAGCATCTGTATGGAATTGTCTATTTTTTCAGGGAATCGTCTTGAAATTAGGCAATGAATGATTTTATTTCTTCAGAATAGTGATGTACGAACATTATACACACAAACAAAAGAGGTATAAATACCAAAGGACAAAAAAATCAATGCGGGGAAGTGGAAGAACCAAGTTGAACTTACAACTAATTCAGTGCTATATGGAAGAATGCTTGGTATATGGCCCATAATTGAACATTATCAAATTAGTTTTATTAAATTCGCTAGAAAACATGTCTATATTATATTTTCTCGTTGAATTGGCCGCCTGGTGATAATAAATGAGCAAAATAAATGGTCTAGTAGCAGTAAAACATCCCACAGGCGCGAAAATGTGTTTTCTTGAACAATGGCCTTAACGGCTCACCACACCAAATACCCGTCCCATAGACTTACATGTAATATGACCCATACACTCAGGCCTCCCAGCACTCTTTAAGTGGAGAAATATAAATAAAACTATATATCATTTTAACCACCAGTCTGTTCTCTTTCAATCTAAACAATAAAAAAGGCATGTTTAACTGACATAATTTTTTTTATTTGAGCCCATAATAACCTCTTGCCCCACTCTCCTCTGATCGACCTAGAAAATAATTGACCTTGTTTTTTAGAAGAGCTTTGTTACAGCCAGCGCAAGGACTTCCTGTTTGATCTATCTTTCCTCATTTCGATGCTTTTGCTACACCAAATCATCACAGAATCGATTTAAATTGGTAGCAAAATGATATATCTGTAATATTTGCCACCGAGGCTGCTGCAAAGAGCCGTATTTTTTAAAAAGAGACTAACTTTCCTATTCTTAAACTTTATAATGATATGCGCGAATGAATTTGTGTGGTGAGACCTTAAGGGAAATAAACATATTTATGGAATGTTTTTTTTCGAGTGATCTAGAAAACACATTCTATTCTGAAATCGAAAAAGAAAACCTTGTACAATTCCGATAAGCAGAAGGCGCACAAACGCAAAATGAAAATCCTCTGTTTTTTACTAGATCTCGAGAAATGACCTGTTTTTCTATAGTACAACATAATTTTCCATTTTCATGAAGCATCTGTATGGAATTGTCTATTTTTTCAGGGAATCGTCTTGAAATTAGGCAATGAATGATTTTATTTCTTCAGAATAGTGATGTACGAACATTATACACACAAACAAAAGAGGTATAAATACCAAAGGACAAAAAAATCAATGCGGGGAAGTGGAAGAACCAAGTTGAACTTACAACTAATTCAGTGCTATATGGAAGAATGCTTGGTATATGGCCCATAATTGAACATTATCAAATTAGTTTTATTAAATTCGCTAGAAAACATGTCTATATTATATTTTCTCGTTGAATTGGCCGCCTGGTGATAATAAATGAGCAAAATAAATGGTCTAGTAGCAGTAAAACATCCCACAGGCGCGAAAATGTGTTTTCTTGAACTATGGCCTTAACGGCTCACCACACCAAATACCCGTCCCATAGACTTACATGTAATATGACCCATACACTCAGGCCTCCCAGCACTCTTTAAGTGGAGAAATATAAATAAAACTATATATCATTTTAACCACCAGTCTGTTCTCTTTCAATCTAAACAATAAAAAAGGCATGTTTAACTGACATAATTTTTTTTATTTGAGCCCATAATAACCTCTTGCCCCACTCTCCTCTGATCGACCTAGAAAATAATTGACCTTGTTTTTTAGAAGAGCTTTGTTACAGCCAGCGCAAGGACTTCCTGTTTGATCTATCTTTCCTCATTTCGATGCTTTTGCTACACCAAATCATCACAGAATCGATTTAAATTGGTAGCAAAATGATATATCTGTAATATTTGCCACCGAGGCTGCTGCAAAGAGGGGTATTTTTTAAAAAGAGACTAACTTTCATATTCTTAAACTTTATAATGATATGCGCGAATGAATTTGTGTGGTGAGACCTTAAGGGAAATAAACATATTTATGGAATGTTTTTTTTCGAGTGATCTAGAAAACACATTCTATTCTGAAATCGAAAAAGAAAACCTTGTCCAATTCCGATAAGCAGAAGGCGCACAAACCAAAATGAAAATACTCTGTTTTTTACTAGATCTCGAGAAATGACCTGTTTTTCTATAGTACAACATAATTTTCCATTTTCATGAAGCATCTGTATGGAATTGTCTATTTTTTCAGGGAATCGTCTTGAAATTAGGCAATGAATGATTTTATTTCTTCAGAATAGTGATGTACGAACATTATACGCACAAACAAAAGAGGTAATGCTTGGTATATGGCCCATAATTGAACATTATCAAATTAGTTTTATTAAATTCGCTAGAAAACATGTCTATATTATATTTTATCGTTGAATTGGCCGCCTGGTGATAATAAATGAGCAAAATAAATGGTCTAGTAGCAGTAAAACATCCCACAGGCGCGAAAATGTGTTTTCTTGAACTATGGCCTTAACGGCTCACCACACCAAATACCCGTCCCATAGACTTACATGTAATATGACCCATACACTCAGGCCTCCAAGCACTCTTTAAGTGGAGAAATATAAATAAAACTATATATCATTTTAACCACCAGTCTGTTCTCTTTCAATCTAAACAATAAAAAAGGCATGTTTAACTGACATAATTTTTTTTATTTGAGCCCATAATAACCTCTTGCCCCACTCTCCTCTGATCGACCTAGAAAATAATTGACCTTGCTTTTTAGAAGAGCTTTGTTACAGCCAGCGCAAGGACTTCCTGTTTGATCTATCTTTCCTCATTTTGATGCTTTTGCTACACCACATCATCACAGAATCGATTTAAATTGGTAGCAAAATGATATATCTGTAATATTTGCCACCGAGGCTGCTGCAAAGAGCCGTATTTTTTAAAAAGAGACTAACTTTCTTATTCTTAAACTTTATAATGATATGCGCGAATGAATTTGTGTGGTGAGACCTTAAGGGAAATAAACATATTTATGGAATGTTTTTTTTCGAGTGATCTAGAAAACACATTCTATTCTGAAATCGAAAAAGAAAACCTTGTCCAATTCCGATAAGCAGAAGGCGCACAAACGCAAAATGAAAATACTCTGTTTTTTACTAGATCTCGAGAAATGACCTGTTTTTCTATAGTGCAACATAATTTTCCATTTTCATGAAGCATCTGTATGGAATTGTCTATTTTTTCAGGGAATCGTCTTGAAATTAGGCAATGAATGATTTTATTTCTTCAGAATATAGTGATGTACGAACATTATACACACAAACAAAAGAGGTATAAATACCAAAGGACAAAAAAATCAATGCGGGGAAGTGGAAGAACCAAGTTGAACTTACAACTAATTCAGTGCTATATGGAAGAATGCTTGGTATATGGCCCATAATTGAACATTATCAAATTAGTTTTATTAAATTCGCTAGAAAACATGTCTATATTATATTTTCTCGTTGAATTGGCCGCCTGGTGATAATAAATGAGCAAAATAAATGGTCTAGTAGCAGTAAAACATCCCACAGGCGCGAAAATGTGTTTTCTTGAACTATGGCCTTAACGGCTCACCACACCAAATACCCGTCCCATAGACTTACATGTAATATGACCCATACACTCAGGCCTCCCAGCACTCTTTAAGTGGAGAAATATAAATAAAACTATATATCATTTTAACCACCAGTCTGTTCTCTTTCAATCTAAACAATAAAAAAGGCATGTTTAACTGACATAATTTTTTTTATTTGAGCCCATAATAACCTCTTGCCCCACTCTCCTCTGATCGACCTAGAAAATAATTGACCTTGTTTTTTAGAAGAGCTTTGTTACAGCCAGCGCAAGGACTTCCTGTTTGATCTATCTTTCCTCATTTCGATGCTTTTGCTACACCAAATCATCACAGAATCGATTTAAATTGGTAGCAAAATGATATATCTGTAATATTTGCCACCGAGGCTGCTGCAAAGAGGGGTATTTTTTAAAAAGAGACTAACTTTCCTATTCTTAAACTTTATAATGATATGCGCGAATGAATTTGTGTGGTGAGACCTTAAGGGAAATAAACATATTTATGGAATGTTTTTTTCGAGTGATCTAGAAAACACATTCTATACTGAAATCGAAAAAGAAAACCTTGTCCAATTCCGATAAGCGGAAGGCGCACAAACCAAAATGAAAATACTCTGTTTTTTACTAGATCTCGAGAAATGACCTGTTTTTCTATAGTACAACATAATTTTACATTTTCATGAAGCATCTGTATGGAATTGTCTATTTTTTCAAGGAATCGTCTTGAAATTAGGCAATGAATGATTTTATTTCTTCAGAATAGTGATGTACGAACATTATACACACAAACAAAAGAGGTATAAATACCAAAGGACAAAAAAATCAATGCGGGGAAGTGGAAGAACCAAGTTGAACTTACAACTAATTCAGTGCTATATGGAAGAATGCTTGGTATATGGCCCATAATTGAACATTATCAAATTAGTTTTATTAAATTCGCTAGAAAACATGTCTATATTATATTTTATCGTTGAATTGGCCGCCTGGTGATAATAAATGAGCAAAATAAATGGTCTAGTAGCAGTAAAACATCCCACAGGCGCGAAAATGTGTTTTCTTGAACTATGGCCTTAACGGCTCACCACACCAAATACCCGTCCCATAGACTTACATGTAATATGACCCATACACTCAGGCCTCCAAGCACTCTTTAAGTGGAGAAATATAAATAAAACTATATATCATTTTAACCACCAGTCTGTTCTCTTTCAATCTAAACAATAAAAAAGGCATGTTTAACTGACATAATTTTTTTTATTTGAGCCCATAATAACCTCTTGCCCCACTCTCCTCTGATCGACCTAGAAAATAATTGACCTTGCTTTTTAGAAGAGCTTTGTTACAGCCAGCGCAAGGACTTCCTGTTTGATCTATCTTTCCTCATTTTGATGCTTTTGCTACACCACATCATCACAGAATCGATTTAAATTGGTAGCAAAATGATATATCTGTAATATTTGCCACCGAGGCTGCTGCAAAGAGCCGTATTTTTAAAAAAGAGACTAACTTTCTTATTCTTAAACTTTATAATGATATGCGCGAATGAATTTGTGTGGTGAGACCTTAAGGGAAATAAACATATTTATGGAATGTTTTTTTTCGAGTGATCTAGAAAACACATTCTATTCTGAAATCGAAAAAGAAAACCTTGTCCAATTCCGATAAGCAGAAGGCGCACAAACGCAAAATGAAAATACTCTGTTTTTTACTAGATCTCGAGAAATGACCTGTTTTTCTATAGTGCAACATAATTTTCCATTTTCATGAAGCATCTGTATGGAATTGTCTATTTTTTCAGGGAATCGTCTTGAAATTAGGCAATGAATGATTTTATTTCTTCAGAATATAGTGATGTACGAACATTATACACACAAACAAAAGAGGTATAAATACCAAAGGACAAAAAAATCAATGCGGGGAAGTGGAAGAACCAAGTTGAACTTACAACTAATTCAGTGCTATATGGAAGAATGCTTGGTATATGGCCCATAATTGAACATTATCAAATTAGTTTTATTAAATTCGCTAGAAAACATGTCTATATTATATTTTCTCGTTGAATTGGCCGCCTGGTGATAATAAATGAGCAAAATAAATGGTCTAGTAGCAGTAAAACATCCCACAGGCGCGAAAATGTGTTTTCTTGAACTATGGCCTTAACGGCTCACCACACCAAATACCCGTCCCATAGACTTACATGTAATATGACCCATACACTCAGGCCTCCCAGCACTCTTTAAGTGGAGAAATATAAATAAAACTATATATCATTTTAACCACCAGTCTGTTCTCTTTCAATCTAAACAATAAAAAAGGCATGTTTAACTGACATAATTTTTTTTATTTGAGCCCATAATAACCTCTTGCCCCACTCTCCTCTGATCGACCTAGAAAATAATTGACCTTGTTTTTTAGAAGAGCTTTGTTACAGCCAGCGCAAGGACTTCCTGTTTGATCTATCTTTCCTCATTTCGATGCTTTTGCTACACCAAATCATCACAGAATCGATTTAAATTGGTAGCAAAATGATATATCTGTAATATTTGCCACCGAGGCTGCTGCAAAGAGGGGTATTTTTTAAAAAGAGACTAACTTTCCTATTCTTAAACTTTATAATGATATGCGCGAATGAATTTGTGTGGTGAGACCTTAAGGGAAATAAACATATTTATGGAATGTTTTTTTTCGAGTGATCTAGAAAACACATTCTATTCTGAAATCGAAAAAGAAAACCTTGTCCAATTCCGATAAGCAGAAGGCGCACAAACCAAAATGAAAATACTCTGTTTTTTACTAGATCTCGAGAAATGACCTGTTTTTCTATAGTACAACATAATTTTCCATTTTCATGAAGCATCTGTATGGAATTGTCTATTTTTTCAGGGAATCGTCTTGAAATTAGGCAATGAATGATTTTATTTCTTCAGAATAGTGATGTACGAACATTATACGCACAAACAAAAGAGGTATAAATACCAAAGGACAAAAAAATCAATGCGGGGAAGTGGAAGAACCAAGTTGAACTTACAACTAATTCAGTGCTATATGGAAGAATGCTTGGTATATGGCCCATAATTGAACATTATCAAATTAGTTTTATTAAATTCGCTAGAAAACATGTCTATATTATATTTTATCGTTGAATTGGCCGCCTGGTGATAATAAATGAGCAAAATAAATGGTCTAGTAGCAGTAAAACATCCCACAGGCGCGAAAATGTGTTTTCTTGAACTATGGCCTTAACGGCTCACCACACCAAATACCCGTCCCATAGACTTACATGTAATATGACCCATACACTCAGGCCTCCAAGCACTCTTTAAGTGGAGAAATATAAATAAAACTATATATCATTTTAACCACCAGTCTGTTCTCTTTCAATCTAAACAATAAAAAAGGCATGTTTAACTGACATAATTTTTTTTATTTGAGCCCATAATAACCTCTTGCCCCACTCTCCTCTGATCGACCTAGAAAATAATTGACCTTGCTTTTTAGAAGAGCTTTGTTACAGCCAGCGCAAGGACTTCCTGTTTGATCTATCTTTCCTCATTTTGATGCTTTTGCTACACCACATCATCACAGAATCGATTTAAATTGGTAGCAAAATGATATATCTGTAATATTTGCCACCGAGGCTGCTGCAAAGAGCCGTATTTTTTAAAAAGAGACTAACTTTCTTATTCTTAAACTTTATAATGATATGCGCGAATGAATTTGTGTGGTGAGACCTTAAGGGAAATAAACATATTTATGGAATGTTTTTTTTCGAGTGATCTAGAAAACACATTCTATTCTGAAATCGAAAAAGAAAACCTTGTCCAATTCCGATAAGCAGAAGGCGCACAAACGCAAAATGAAAATACTCTGTTTTTTACTAGATCTCGAGAAATGACCTGTTTTTCTATAGTGCAACATAATTTTCCATTTTCATGAAGCATCTGTATGGAATTGTCTATTTTTTCAGGGAATCGTCTTGAAATTAGGCAATGAATGATTTTATTTCTTCAGAATATAGTGATGTACGAACATTATACACACAAACAAAAGAGGTATAAATACCAAAGGACAAAAAAATCAATGCGGGGAAGTGGAAGAACCAAGTTGAACTTACAACTAATTCAGTGCTATATGGAAGAATGCTTGGTATATGGCCCATAATTGAACATTATCAAATTAGTTTTATTAAATTCGCTAGAAAACATGTCTATATTATATTTTCTCGTTGAATTGGCCGCCTGGTGATAATAAATGAGCAAAATAAATGGTCTAGTAGCAGTAAAACATCCCACAGGCGCGAAAATGTGTTTTCTTGAACTATGGCCTTAACGGCTCACCACACCAAATACCCGTCCCATAGACTTACATGTAATATGACCCATACACTCAGGCCTCCCAGCACTCTTTAAGTGGAGAAATATAAATAAAACTATATATCATTTTAACCACCAGTCTGTTCTCTTTCAATCTAAACAATAAAAAAGGCATGTTTAACTGACATAATTTTTTTTATTTGAGCCCATAATAACCTCTTGCCCCACTCTCCTCTGATCGACCTAGAAAATAATTGACCTTGTTTTTTAGAAGAGCTTTGTTACAGCCAGCGCAAGGACTTCCTGTTTGATCTATCTTTCCTCATTTCGATGCTTTTGCTACACCAAATCATCACAGAATCGATTTAAATTGGTAGCAAAATGATATATCTGTAATATTTGCCACCGAGGCTGCTGCAAAGAGGGGTATTTTTTAAAAAGAGACTAACTTTCCTATTCTTAAACTTTATAATGATATGCGCGAATGAATTTGTGTGGTGAGACCTTAAGGGAAATAAACATATTTATGGAATGTTTTTTTCGAGTGATCTAGAAAACACATTCTATACTGAAATCGAAAAAGAAAACCTTGTCCAATTCCGATAAGCGGAAGGCGCACAAACCAAAATGAAAATACTCTGTTTTTTACTAGATCTCGAGAAATGACCTGTTTTTCTATAGTACAACATAATTTTACATTTTCATGAAGCATCTGTATGGAATTGTCTATTTTTTCAAGGAATCGTCTTGAAATTAGGCAATGAATGATTTTATTTCTTCAGAATAGTGATGTACGAACATTATACACACAAACAAAAGAGGTATAAATACCAAAGGACAAAAAAATCAATGCGGGGAAGTGGAAGAACCAAGTTGAACTTACAACTAATTCAGTGCTATATGGAAGAATGCTTGGTATATGGCCCATAATTGAACATTATCAAATTAGTTTTATTAAATTCGCTAGAAAACATGTCTATATTATATTTTATCGTTGAATTGGCCGCCTGGTGATAATAAATGAGCAAAATAAATGGTCTAGTAGCAGTAAAACATCCCACAGGCGCGAAAATGTGTTTTCTTGAACTATGGCCTTAACGGCTCACCACACCAAATACCCGTCCCATAGACTTACATGTAATATGACCCATACACTCAGGCCTCCAAGCACTCTTTAAGTGGAGAAATATAAATAAAACTATATATCATTTTAACCACCAGTCTGTTCTCTTTCAATCTAAACAATAAAAAAGGCATGTTTAACTGACATAATTTTTTTTATTTGAGCCCATAATAACCTCTTGCCCCACTCTCCTCTGATCGACCTAGAAAATAATTGACCTTGCTTTTTAGAAGAGCTTTGTTACAGCCAGCGCAAGGACTTCCTGTTTGATCTATCTTTCCTCATTTTGATGCTTTTGCTACACCACATCATCACAGAATCGATTTAAATTGGTAGCAAAATGATATATCTGTAATATTTGCCACCGAGGCTGCTGCAAAGAGCCGTATTTTTTAAAAAGAGACTAACTTTCTTATTCTTAAACTTTATAATGATATGCGCGAATGAATTTGTGTGGTGAGACCTTAAGGGAAATAAACATATTTATGGAATGTTTTTTTTCGAGTGATCTAGAAAACACATTCTATTCTGAAATCGAAAAAGAAAACCTTGTCCAATTCCGATAAGCAGAAGGCGCACAAACGCAAAATGAAAATACTCTGTTTTTTACTAGATCTCGAGAAATGACCTGTTTTTCTATAGTGCAACATAATTTTCCATTTTCATGAAGCATCTGTATGGAATTGTCTATTTTTTCAGGGAATCGTCTTGAAATTAGGCAATGAATGATTTTATTTCTTCAGAATATAGTGATGTACGAACATTATACACACAAACAAAAGAGGTATAAATACCAAAGGACAAAAAAATCAATGCGGGGAAGTGGAAGAACCAAGTTGAACTTACAACTAATTCAGTGCTATATGGAAGAATGCTTGGTATATGGCCCATAATTGAACATTATCAAATTAGTTTTATTAAATTCGCTAGAAAACATGTCTATATTATATTTTCTCGTTGAATTGGCCGCCTGGTGATAATAAATGAGCAAAATAAATGGTCTAGTAGCAGTAAAACATCCCACAGGCGCGAAAATGTGTTTTCTTGAACTATGGCCTTAACGGCTCACCACACCAAATACCCGTCCCATAGACTTACATGTAATATGACCCATACACTCAGGCCTCCCAGCACTCTTTAAGTGGAGAAATATAAATAAAACTATATATCATTTTAACCACCAGTCTGTTCTCTTTCAATCTAAACAATAAAAAAGGCATGTTTAACTGACATAATTTTTTTTATTTGAGCCCATAATAACCTCTTGCCCCACTCTCCTCTGATCGACCTAGAAAATAATTGACCTTGTTTTTTAGAAGAGCTTTGTTACAGCCAGCGCAAGGACTTCCTGTTTGATCTATCTTTCCTCATTTCGATGCTTTTGCTACACCAAATCATCACAGAATCGATTTAAATTGGTAGCAAAATGATATATCTGTAATATTTGCCACCGAGGCTGCTGCAAAGAGGGGTATTTTTTAAAAAGAGACTAACTTTCCTATTCTTAAACTTTATAATGATATGCGCGAATGAATTTGTGTGGTGAGACCTTAAGGGAAATAAACATATTTATGGAATGTTTTTTTTCGAGTGATCTAGAAAACACATTCTATTCTGAAATCGAAAAAGAAAACCTTGTCCAATTCCGATAAGCAGAAGGCGCACAAACCAAAATGAAAATACTCTGTTTTTTACTAGATCTCGAGAAATGACCTGTTTTTCTATAGTACAACATAATTTTACATTTTCATGAAGCATCTGTATGGAATTGTCTATTTTTTCAAGGAATCGCCTTGAAATTAGGCAATGAATGATTTTATTTCTTCAGAATAGTGATGTACGAACATTATACACACAAACAAAAGAGGTATAAATACCAAAGGACAAAAAAATCAATGCGGGGAAGTGGAAGAACCAAGTTGAACTTACAACTAATTCAGTGCTATATGGAAGAATGCTTGGTATATGGCCCATAATTGAACATTATCAAATTAGTTTTATTAAATTCGCTAGAAAACATGTCTATATTATATTTTCTCGTTGAATTGGCCGCCTGGTGATAATAAATGAGCAAAATAAATGGTCTAGTAGCAGTAAAACATCCCACAGGCGCGAAAATGTGTTTTCTTGAACTATGGCCTTAACGGCTCACCACACCAAATACCCGTCCCATAGACTTACATGTAATATGACCCATACACTCAGGCCTCCCAGCACTCCTAAGTGGAGAAATATAAATAAAACTATATATCATTTTAACCACCAGTCTGTTCTCTTTCAATCTAAACAATAAAAAAGGCATGTTTAACTGACATAATTTTTTTTATTTGAGCCCATAATAACCTCTTTCCCCACTCTCCTCTGATCGACCTAGAAAATAATTGACCTTGTTTTTTAGAAGAGCTTTGTTACAGCCAGCGCAAGGACTTCCTGTTTGATCTATCTTTCCTCATTTCGATGCTTTTGCTACACCAAATCATCACAGAATCGATTTAAATTGGTAGCAAAATGATATATCTGTAATATTTGCCACCGAGGCTGCTGCAAAGAGGGGTATTTTTTAAAAAGAGACTAACTTTCCTATTCTTAAACTTTATAATGATATGCGCGAATGAATTTGTGTGGTGAGACCTTAAGGGAAATAAACATATTTATGGAATGTTTTTTTTCGAGTGATCTAGAAAACACATTCTATTCTGAAATCGAAAAAGAAAACCTTGTCCAATTCCGATAAGCAGAAGGCGCACAAACGCAAAATGAAAATACTCTGTTTTTTACTAGATCTCGAGAAATGACCTGTTTTTCTATAGTACAACATAATTTTCCATTTTCATGAAGCATCTGTATGGAATTGTCTATTTTTTCAGGGAATCGTCTTGAAATTAGGCAATGAATGATTTTATTTCTTCAGAATAGTGATGTACGAACATTATACACACAAACAAAAGAGGTATAAATACCAAAGGACAAAAAAATCAATGCGGGGAAGTGGAAGAACCAAGTTGAACTTACAACTAATTCAGTGCTATATGGAAGAATGCTTGGTATATGGCCCATAATTGAACATTATCAAATTAGTTTTATTAAATTCGATAGAAAACATGTCTATATTATATTTTCTCGTTGAATTGGCCGCCTGGTGATAATAAATGAGCAAAATAAATGGTCTAGTAGCAGTAAAACATCCCACAGGCGCGAAAATGTGTTTTCTTGAACTATGGCCTTAACGGCTCACCACACCAAATACCCGTCCCATAGACTTACATGTAATATGACCCATACACTCAGGCCTCCCAGCACTCTTTAAGTGGAGAAATATAAATAAAACTATATATCATTTTAACCACCAGTCTGTTCTCTTTCAATCTAAACAATAAAAAAGGCATGTTTAACTGACATAATTTTTTTTATTTGAGCCCATAATAACCTCTTGCCCCACTCTCCTCTGATCGACCTAGAAAATAATTGACCTTGTTTTTTAGAAGAGCTTTGTTACAGCCAGCGCAAGGACTTCCTGTTTGATCTATCTTTCCTCATTTCGATGCTTTTGCTACACCAAATCATCACAGAATCGATTTAAATTGGTAGCAAAATGATATATCTGTAATATTTGCCACCGAGGCTGCTGCAAAGAGCCGTATTTTTTAAAAAGAGACTAACTTTCCTATTCTTAAACTTTATAATGATATGCGCGAATGAATTTGTGTGGTGAGACCTTAAGGGAAATAAACATATTTATGGAATGTTTTTTTTCGAGTGATCTAGAAAACACATTCTATTCTGAAATCGAAAAAGAAAACCTTGTACAATTCCGATAAGCAGAAGGTGCACAAACGCAAAATGAAAATCCTCTGTTTTTTACTAGATCTCGAGAAATGACCTGTTTTTCTATAGTACAACATAATTTTCCATTTTCATGAAGCATCTGTATGGAATTGTCTATTTTTTCAGGGAATCGTCTTGAAATTAGGCAATGAATGATTTTATTTCTTCAGAATAGTGATGTACGAACATTATACACACAAACAAAAGAGGTATAAATACCAAAGGACAAAAAAATCAATGCGGGGAAGTGGAAGAACCAAGTTGAACTTACAACTAATTCAGTGCTATATGGAAGAATGCTTGGTATATGGCCCATAATTGAACATTATCAAATTAGTTTTATTAAATTCGCTAGAAAACATGTCTATATTATATTTTCTCGTTGAATTGGCCGCCTGGTGATAATAAATGAGCAAAATAAATGGTCTAGTAGCAGTAAAACATCCCACAGGCGCGAAAATGTGTTTTCTTGAACTATGGCCTTAACGGCTCACCACACCAAATACCCGTCCCATAGACTTACATGTAATATGACCCATACACTCAGGCCTCCCAGCACTCTTTAAGTGGAGAAATATAAATAAAACTATATATCATTTTAACCACCAGTCTGTTCTCTTTCAATCTAAACAATAAAAAAGGCATGTTTAACTGACATAATTTTTTTTATTTGAGCCCATAATAACCTCTTGCCCCACTCTCCTCTGATCGACCTAGAAAATAATTGACCTTGTTTTTTAGAAGAGCTTTGTTACAGCCAGCGCAAGGACTTCCTGTTTGATCTATCTTTCCTCATTTCGATGCTTTTGCTACACCAAATCATCACAGAATCGATTTAAATTGGTAGCAAAATGATATATCTGTAATATTTGCCACCGAGGCTGCTGCAAAGAGGGGTATTTTTTAAAAAGAGACTAACTTTCCTATTCTTAAACTTTATAATGATATGCGCGAATGAATTTGTGTGGTGAGACCTTAAGGGAAATAAACATATTTAAGGAATGTTTTTTTTCGAGTGATCTAGAAAACACATTCTATTCTGAAATCGAAAAAGAAAACCTTGTCCAATTCCGATAAGCAGAAGGCGCACAAACCAATATGAAAATACTCTGTTTTTTACTAGATCTCGAGAAATGACCTGTTTTTCTATAGTACAACATAATTTTACATTTTCATGAAGCATCTGTATGGAATTGTCTATTTTTTCAAGGAATCGCCTTGAAATTAGGCAATGAATGATTTTATTTCTTCAGAATAGTGATGTACGAACATTATACACACAAACAAAAGAGGTATAAATACCAAAGGACAAAAAAATCAATGCGGGGAAGTGGAAGAACCAAGTTGAACTTACAACTAATTCAGTGCTATATGGAAGAATGCTTGGTATATGGCCCATAATTGAACATTATCAAATTAGTTTTATTAAATTCGCTAGAAAACATGTCTATATTATATTTTCTCGTTGAATTGGCCGCCTGGTGATAATAAATGAGCAAAATAAATGGTCTAGTAGCAGTAAAACATCCCACAGGCGCGAAAATGTGTTTTCTTGAACTATGGCCTTAACGGCTCACCACACCAAATACCCGTCCCATAGACTTACATGTAATATGACCCATACACTCAGGCCTCCCAGCACTCCTAAGTGGAGAAATATAAATAAAACTATATATCATTTTAACCACCAGTCTGTTCTCTTTCAATCTAAACAATAAAAAAGGCATGTTTAACTGACATAATTTTTTTTATTTGAGCCCATAATAACCTCTTTCCCCACTCTCCTCTGATCGACCTAGAAAATAATTGACCTTGTTTTTTAGAAGAGCTTTGTTACAGCCAGCGCAAGGACTTCCTGTTTGATCTATCTTTCCTCATTTCGATGCTTTTGCTACACCAAATCATCACAGAATCGATTTAAATTGGTAGCAAAATGATATATCTGTAATATTTGCCACCGAGGCTGCTGCAAAGAGGGGTATTTTTTAAAAAGAGACTAACTTTCCTATTCTTAAACTTTATAATGATATGCGCGAATGAATTTGTGTGGTGAGACCTTAAGGGAAATAAACATATTTATGGAATGTTTTTTTTCGAGTGATCTAGAAAACACATTCTATTCTGAAATCGAAAAAGAAAACCTTGTCCAATTCCGATAAGCAGAAGGCGCACAAACGCAAAATGAAAATACTCTGTTTTTTACTAGATCTCGAGAAATGACCTGTTTTTCTATAGTACAACATAATTTTCCATTTTCATGAAGCATCTGTATGGAATTGTCTATTTTTTCAGGGAATCGTCTTGAAATTAGGCAATGAATGATTTTATTTCTTCAGAATAGTGATGTACGAACATTATACACACAAACAAAAGAGGTATAAATACCAAAGGACAAAAAAATCAATGCGGGGAAGTGGAAGAACCAAGTTGAACTTACAACTAAT
This sequence comes from Flabesymbios commensalis, assembly GCA_964017125.1. Lineage (NCBI taxonomy): Eukaryota > Metazoa > Annelida > Polychaeta > Terebellida > Flabelligeridae > Flabesymbios > Flabesymbios commensalis. The sequence goes on along the minus strand of OZ024907.1, from coordinate 3,451,292 downwards.
TCAGTGCTATATGGAAGAATGCTTGGTATATGGCCCATAATTGAACATTATCAAATTAGTTTTATTAAATTCGATAGAAAACATGTCTATATTATATTTTCTCGTTGAATTGGCCGCCTGGTGATAATAAATGAGCAAAATAAATGGTCTAGTAGCAGTAAAACATCCCACAGGCGCGAAAATGTGTTTTCTTGAACTATGGCCTTAACGGCTCACCACACCAAATACCCGTCCCATAGACTTACATGTAATATGACCCATACACTCAGGCCTCCCAGCACTCTTTAAGTGGAGAAATATAAATAAAACTATATATCATTTTAACCACCAGTCTGTTCTCTTTCAATCTAAACAATAAAAAAGGCATGTTTAACTGACATAATTTTTTTTATTTGAGCCCATAATAACCTCTTGCCCCACTCTCCTCTGATCGACCTAGAAAATAATTGACCTTGTTTTTTAGAAGAGCTTTGTTACAGCCAGCGCAAGGACTTCCTGTTTGATCTATCTTTCCTCATTTCGATGCTTTTGCTACACCAAATCATCACAGAATCGATTTAAATTGGTAGCAAAATGATATATCTGTAATATTTGCCACCGAGGCTGCTGCAAAGAGCCGTATTTTTTAAAAAGAGACTAACTTTCCTATTCTTAAACTTTATAATGATATGCGCGAATGAATTTGTGTGGTGAGACCTTAAGGGAAATAAACATATTTATGGAATGTTTTTTTTCGAGTGATCTAGAAAACACATTCTATTCTGAAATCGAAAAAGAAAACCTTGTACAATTCCGATAAGCAGAAGGTGCACAAACGCAAAATGAAAATCCTCTGTTTTTTACTAGATCTCGAGAAATGACCTGTTTTTCTATAGTACAACATAATTTTCCATTTTCATGAAGCATCTGTATGGAATTGTCTATTTTTTCAGGGAATCGTCTTGAAATTAGGCAATGAATGATTTTATTTCTTCAGAATAGTGATGTACGAACATTATACACACAAACAAAAGAGGTATAAATACCAAAGGACAAAAAAATCAATGCGGGGAAGTGGAAGAACCAAGTTGAACTTACAACTAATTCAGTGCTATATGGAAGAATGCTTGGTATATGGCCCATAATTGAACATTATCAAATTAGTTTTATTAAATTCGCTAGAAAACATGTCTATATTATATTTTCTCGTTGAATTGGCCGCCTGGTGATAATAAATGAGCAAAATAAATGGTCTAGTAGCAGTAAAACATCCCACAGGCGCGAAAATGTGTTTTCTTGAACTATGGCCTTAACGGCTCACCACACCAAATACCCGTCCCATAGACTTACATGTAATATGACCCATACACTCAGGCCTCCCAGCACTCTTTAAGTGGAGAAATATAAATAAAACTATATATCATTTTAACCACCAGTCTGTTCTCTTTCAATCTAAACAATAAAAAAGGCATGTTTAACTGACATAATTTTTTTTATTTGAGCCCATAATAACCTCTTTCCCCACTCTCCTCTGATCGACCTAGAAAATAATTGACCTTGTTTTTTAGAAGAGCTTTGTTACAGCCAGCGCAAGGACTTCCTGTTTGATCTATCTTTCCTCATTTCGATGCTTTTGCTACACCAAATCATCACAGAATCGATTTAAATTGGTAGCAAAATGATATATCTGTAATATTTGCCACCGAGGCTGCTGCAAAGAGGGGTATTTTTTAAAAAGAGACTAACTTTCCTATTCTTAAACTTTATAATGATATGCGCGAATGAATTTGTGTGGTGAGACCTTAAGGGAAATAAACATATTTATGGAATGTTTTTTTTCGAGTGATCTAGAAAACACATTCTATTCTGAAATCGAAAAAGAAAACCTTGTCCAATTCCGATAAGCAGAAGGCGCACAAACGCAAAATGAAAATACTCTGTTTTTTACTAGATCTCGAGAAATGACCTGTTTTTCTATAGTACAACATAATTTTCCATTTTCATGAAGCATCTGTATGGAATTGTCTATTTTTTCAGGGAATCGTCTTGAAATTAGGCAATGAATGATTTTATTTCTTCAGAATAGTGATGTACGAACATTATACACACAAACAAAAGAGGTATAAATACCAAAGGACAAAAAAATCAATGCGGGGAAGTGGAAGAACCAAGTTGAACTTACAACTAATTCAGTGCTATATGGAAGAATGCTTGGTATATGGCCCATAATTGAACATTATCAAATTAGTTTTATTAAATTCGCTAGAAAACATGTCTATATTATATTTTCTCGTTGAATTGGCCGCCTGGTGATAATAAATGAGCAAAATAAATGGTCTAGTAGCAGTAAAACATCCCACAGGCGCGAAAATGTGTTTTCTTGAACTATGGCCTTAACGGCTCACCACACCAAATACCCGTCCCATAGACTTACATGTAATATGACCCATACACTCAGGCCTCCCAGCACTTTTTAAGTGGAGAAATATAAATAAAACTATATATCATTTTAACCACCAGTCTGTTCTCTTTCAATCTAAACAATAAAAAAGGCATGTTTAACTGACATAATTTTTTTTATTTGAGCCCATAATAACCTCTTGCCCCACTCTCCTCTGATCGACCTAGAAAATAATTGACCTTGTTTTTTAGAAGAGCTTTGTTACAGCCAGCGCAAGGACTTCCTGTTTGATCTATCTTTCCTCATTTCGATGCTTTTGCTACACCAAATCATCACAGAATCGATTTAAATTGGTAGCAAAATGATATATCTGTAATATTTGCCACCGAGGCTGCTGCAAAGAGGGGTATTTTTTAAAAAGAGACTAACTTTCCTATTCTTAAACTTTATAATGATATGCGCGAATGAATTTGTGTGGTGAGACCTTAAGGGAAATAAACATATTTATGGAATGTTTTTTTTCGAGTGATCTAGAAAACACATTCTATTCTGAAATCGAAAAAGAAAACCTTGTCCAATTCCGATAAGCAGAAGGCGCACAAACCAAAATGAAAATACTCTGTTTTTTACTAGATCTCGAGAAATGACCTGTTTTTCTATAGTACAACATAATTTTACATTTTCATGAAGCATCTGTATGGAATTGTCTATTTTTTCAAGGAATCGCCTTGAAATTAGGCAATGAATGATTTTATTTCTTCAGAATAGTGATGTACGAACATTATACACACAAACAAAAGAGGTATAAATACCAAAGGACAAAAAAATCAATGCCGGGAAGTGGAAGAACCAAGTTGAACTTACAACTAATTCAGTGCTATATGGAAGAATGCTTGGTATATGGCCCATAATTGAACATTATCAAATTAGTTTTATTAAATTCGCTAGAAAACATGTCTATATTATATTTTCTCGTTGAATTGGCCGCCTGGTGATAATAAATGAGCAAAATAAATGGTCTAGTAGCAGTAAAACATCCCACAGGCGCGAAAATGTGTTTTCTTGAACTATGGCCTTAACGGCTCACCACACCAAATACCCGTCCCATAGACTTACATGTAATATGACCCATACACTCAGGCCTCCCAGCACTCCTAAGTGGAGAAATATAAATAAAACTATATATCATTTTAACCACCAGTCTGTTCTCTTTCAATCTAAACAATAAAAAAGGCATGTTTAACTGACATAATTTTTTTTATTTGAGCCCATAATAACCTCTTGCCCCACTCTCCTCTGATCGACCTAGAAAATAATTGACCTTGTTTTTTAGAAGAGCTTTGTTACAGCCAGCGCAAGGACTTCCTGTTTGATCTATCTTTCCTCATTTCGATGCTTTTGCTACACCAAATCATCACAGAATCGATTTAAATTGGTAGCAAAATGATATATCTGTAATATTTGCCACCGAGGCTGCTGCAAAGAGGGGTATTTTTTAAAAAGAGACTAACTTTCCTATTCTTAAACTTTATAATGATATGCGCGAATGAATTTGTGTGGTGAGACCTTAAGGGAAATAAACATATTTATGGAATGTTTTTTTTCGAGTGATCTAGAAAACACATTCTATTCTGAAATCGAAAAAGAAAACCTTGTCCAATTCCGATAAGCAGAAGGCGCACAAACGCAAAATGAAAATACTCTGTTTTTTACTAGATCTCGAGAAATGACCTGTTTTTCTATAGTACAACATAATTTTACATTTTCATGAAGCATCTGTATGGAATTGTCTATTTTTTCAGGGAATCGTCTTGAAATTAGGCAATGAATGATTTTATTTCTTCAGAATAGTGATGTACGAACATTATACACAAACAAAAGAGGTATAAATACCAAAGGACAAAAAAATCAATGCAGGGAAGTGGAAGAACAAAGTTGAACTTACAACTAATTCAGTGCTATATGGAAGAATGCTTGGTATATGGCCCATAATTGAACATTATCAAATTAGTTTTATTAAATTCGCTAGAAAACATGTCTATATTATATTTTCTCGTTGAATTGGCCGCCTGGTGATAATAAATGAGCAAAATAAATGGTCTAGTAGCAGTAAAACATCCCACAGGCGCGAAAATGTGTTTTCTTGAACTATGGCCTTAACGGCTCACCACACCAAATACCCGTCCCATAGACTTACATGTAATATGACCCATACACTCAGGCCTCCCAGCACTCTTTAAGTGGAGAAATATAAATAAAACTATATATCATTTTAACCACCAGTCTGTTCTCTTTCAATCTAAACAATAAAAAAGGCATGTTTAACTGACATAATTTTTTTTATTTGAGCCCATAATAACCTCTTGCCCCACTCTCCTCTGATCGACCTAGAAAATAATTGACCTTGTTTTTTAGAAGAGCTTTGTTACAGCCAGCGCAAGGACTTCCTGTTTGATCTATCTTTCCTCATTTCGATGCTTTTGCTACACCAAATCATCACAGAATCGATTTAAATTGGTAGCAAAATGATATATCTGTAATATTTGCCACCGAGGCTGCTGCAAAGAGGGGTATTTTTTAAAAAGAGACTAACTTTCCTATTCTTAAACTTTATAATGATATGCGCGAATGAATTTGTGTGGTGAGACCTTAAGGGAAATAAACATATTTATGGAATGTTTTTTTTCGAGTGATCTAGAAAACACATTCTATTCTGAAATCGAAAAAGAAAACCTTGTCCAATTCCGATAAGCAGAAGGCGCACAAACCAAAATGAAAATACTCTGTTTTTTACTAGATCTCGAGAAATGACCTGTTTTTCTATAGTACAACATAATTTTACATTTTCATGAAGCATCTGTATGGAATTGTCTATTTTTTCAAGGAATCGCCTTGAAATTAGGCAATGAATGATTTTATTTCTTCAGAATAGTGATGTACGAACATTATACACACAAACAAAAGAGGTATAAATACCAAAGGACAAAAAAATCAATGCCGGGAAGTGGAAGAACCAAGTTGAACTTACAACTAATTCAGTGCTATATGGAAGAATGCTTGGTATATGGCCCATAATTGAACATTATCAAATTAGTTTTATTAAATTCGCTAGAAAACATGTCTATATTATATTTTCTCGTTGAATTGGCCGCCTGGTGATAATAAATGAGCAAAATAAATGGTCTAGTAGCAGTAAAACATCCCACAGGCGCGAAAATGTGTTTTCTTGAACTATGGCCTTAACGGCTCACCACACCAAATACCCGTCCCATAGACTTACATGTAATATGACCCATACACTCAGGCCTCCCAGCACTCCTAAGTGGAGAAATATAAATAAAACTATATATCATTTTAACCACCAGTCTGTTCTCTTTCAATCTAAACAATAAAAAAGGCATGTTTAACTGACATAATTTTTTTTATTTGAGCCCATAATAACCTCTTGCCCCACTCTCCTCTGATCGACCTAGAAAATAATTGACCTTGTTTTTTAGAAGAGCTTTGTTACAGCCAGCGCAAGGACTTCCTGTTTGATCTATCTTTCCTCATTTCGATGCTTTTGCTACACCAAATCATCACAGAATCGATTTAAATTGGTAGCAAAATGATATATCTGTAATATTTGCCACCGAGGCTGCTGCAAAGAGGGGTATTTTTTAAAAAGAGACTAACTTTCCTATTCTTAAACTTTATAATGATATGCGCGAATGAATTTGTGTGGTGAGACCTTAAGGGAAATAAACATATTTATGGAATGTTTTTTTTCGAGTGATCTAGAAAACACATTCTATTCTGAAATCGAAAAAGAAAACCTTGTCCAATTCCGATAAGCAGAAGGCGCACAAACGCAAAATGAAAATACTCTGTTTTTTACTAGATCTCGAGAAATGACCTGTTTTTCTATAGTACAACATAATTTTACATTTTCATGAAGCATCTGTATGGAATTGTCTATTTTTTCAGGGAATCGTCTTGAAATTAGGCAATGAATGATTTTATTTCTTCAGAATAGTGATGTACGAACATTATACACAAACAAAAGAGGTATAAATACCAAAGGACAAAAAAATCAATGCAGGGAAGTGGAAGAACAAAGTTGAACTTACAACTAATTCAGTGCTATATGGAAGAATGCTTGGTATATGGCCCATAATTGAACATTATCAAATTAGTTTTATTAAATTCGCTAGAAAACATGTCTATATTATATTTTCTCGTTGAATTGGCCGCCTGGTGATAATAAATGAGCAAAATAAATGGTCTAGTAGCAGTAAAACATCCCACAGGCGCGAAAATGTGTTTTCTTGAACTATGGCCTTAACGGCTCACCACACCAAATACCCGTCCCATAGACTTACATGTAATATGACCCATACACTCAGGCCTCCCAGCACTCTTTAAGTGGAGAAATATAAATAAAACTATATATCATTTTAACCACCAGTCTGTTCTCTTTCAATCTAAACAATAAAAAAGGCATGTTTAACTGACATAATTTTTTTTATTTGAGCCCATAATAACCTCTTGCCCCACTCTCCTCTGATCGACCTAGAAAATAATTGACCTTGTTTTTTAGAAGAGCTTTGTTACAGCCAGCGCAAGGACTTCCTGTTTGATCTATCTTTCCTCATTTCGATGCTTTTGCTACACCAAATCATCACAGAATCGATTTAAATTGGTAGCAAAATGATATATCTGTAATATTTGCCACCGAGGCTGCTGCAAAGAGCCGTATTTTTTAAAAAGAGACTAACTTTCCTATTCTTAAACTTTATAATGATATGCGCGAATGAATTTGTGTGGTGAGACCTTAAGGGAAATAAACATATTTATGGAATGTTTTTTTTCGAGTGATCTAGAAAACACATTCTATTCTGAAATCGAAAAAGAAAACCTTGTACAATTCCGATAAGCAGAAGGTGCACAAACGCAAAATGAAAATCCTCTGTTTTTTACTAGATCTCGAGAAATGACCTGTTTTTCTATAGTACAACATAATTTTCCATTTTCATGAAGCATCTGTATGGAATTGTCTATTTTTTCAGGGAATCGTCTTGAAATTAGGCAATGAATGATTTTATTTCTTCAGAATAGTGATGTACGAACATTATACACACAAACAAAAGAGGTATAAATACCAAAGGACAAAAAAATCAATGCGGGGAAGTGGAAGAACCAAGTTGAACTTACAACTAATTCAGTGCTATATGGAAGAATGCTTGGTATATGGCCCATAATTGAACATTATCAAATTAGTTTTATTAAATTCGCTAGAAAACATGTCTATATTATATTTTCTCGTTGAATTGGCCGCCTGGTGATAATAAATGAGCAAAATAAATGGTCTAGTAGCAGTAAAACATCCCACAGGCGCGAAAATGTGTTTTCTTGAACTATGGCCTTAACGGCTCACCACACCAAATACCCGTCCCATAGACTTACATGTAATATGACCCATACACTCAGGCCTCCCAGCACTCTTTAAGTGGAGAAATATAAATAAAACTATATATCATTTTAACCACCAGTCTGTTCTCTTTCAATCTAAACAATAAAAAAGGCATGTTTAACTGACATAATTTTTTTTATTTGAGCCCATAATAACCTCTTTCCCCACTCTCCTCTGATCGACCTAGAAAATAATTGACCTTGTTTTTTAGAAGAGCTTTGTTACAGCCAGCGCAAGGACTTCCTGTTTGATCTATCTTTCCTCATTTCGATGCTTTTGCTACACCAAATCATCACAGAATCGATTTAAATTGGTAGCAAAATGATATATCTGTAATATTTGCCACCGAGGCTGCTGCAAAGAGGGGTATTTTTTAAAAAGAGACTAACTTTCCTATTCTTAAACTTTATAATGATATGCGCGAATGAATTTGTGTGGTGAGACCTTAAGGGAAATAAACATATTTATGGAATGTTTTTTTTCGAGTGATCTAGAAAACACATTCTATTCTGAAATCGAAAAAGAAAACCTTGTCCAATTCCGATAAGCAGAAGGCGCACAAACGCAAAATGAAAATACTCTGTTTTTTACTAGATCTCGAGAAATGACCTGTTTTTCTATAGTACAACATAATTTTACATTTTCATGAAGCATCTGTATGGAATTGTCTATTTTTTCAGGGAATCGTCTTGAAATTAGGCAATGAATGATTTTATTTCTTCAGAATAGTGATGTACGAACATTATACACAAACAAAAGAGGTATAAATACCAAAGGACAAAAAAATCAATGCAGGGAAGTGGAAGAACAAAGTTGAACTTACAACTAATTCAGTGCTATATGGAAGAATGCTTGGTATATGGCCCATAATTGAACATTATCAAATTAGTTTTATTAAATTCGCTAGAAAACATGTCTATATTATATTTTCTCGTTGAATTGGCCGCCTGGTGATAATAAATGAGCAAAATAAATGGTCTAGTAGCAGTAAAACATCCCACAGGCGCGAAAATGTGTTTTCTTGAACTATGGCCTTAACGGCTCACCACACCAAATACCCGTCCCATAGACTTACATGTAATATGACCCATACACTCAGGCCTCCCAGCACTCCTAAGTGGAGAAATATAAATAAAACTATATATCATTTTAACCACCAGTCTGTTCTCTTTCAATCTAAACAATAAAAAAGGCATGTTTAACTGACATAATTTTTTTTATTTGAGCCCATAATAACCTCTTGCCCCACTCTCCTCTGATCGACCTAGAAAATAATTGACCTTGTTTTTTAGAAGAGCTTTGTTACAGCCAGCGCAAGGACTTCCTGTTTGATCTATCTTTCCTCATTTCGATGCTTTTGCTACACCAAATCATCACAGAATCGATTTAAATTGGTAGCAAAATGATATATCTGTAATATTTGCCACCGAGGCTGCTGCAAAGAGGGGTATTTTTTAAAAAGAGACTAACTTTCCTATTCTTAAACTTTATAATGATATGCGCGAATGAATTTGTGTGGTGAGACCTTAAGGGAAATAAACATATTTATGGAATGTTTTTTTTCGAGTGATCTAGAAAACACATTCTATTCTGAAATCGAAAAAGAAAACCTTGTCCAATTCCGATAAGCAGAAGGCGCACAAACGCAAAATGAAAATACTCTGTTTTTTACTAGATCTCGAGAAATGACCTGTTTTTCTATAGTACAACATAATTTTACATTTTCATGAAGCATCTGTATGGAATTGTCTATTTTTTCAGGGAATCGTCTTGAAATTAGGCAATGAATGATTTTATTTCTTCAGAATAGTGATGTACGAACATTATACACAAACAAAAGAGGTATAAATACCAAAGGACAAAAAAATCAATGCAGGGAAGTGGAAGAACAAAGTTGAACTTACAACTAATTCAGTGCTATATGGAAGAATGCTTGGTATATGGCCCATAATTGAACATTATCAAATTAGTTTTATTAAATTCGCTAGAAAACATGTCTATATTATATTTTCTCGTTGAATTGGCCGCCTGGTGATAATAAATGAGCAAAATAAATGGTCTAGTAGCAGTAAAACATCCCACAGGCGCGAAAATGTGTTTTCTTGAACTATGGCCTTAACGGCTCACCACACCAAATACCCGTCCCATAGACTTACATGTAATATGACCCATACACTCAGGCCTCCCAGCACTCTTTAAGTGGAGAAATATAAATAAAACTATATATCATTTTAACCACCAGTCTGTTCTCTTTCAATCTAAACAATAAAAAAGGCATGTTTAACTGACATATTTTTTTTTATTTGAGCCCATAATAACCTCTTGCCCCACTCTCCTCTGATCGACCTAGAAAATAATTGACCTTGTTTTTTAGAAGAGCTTTGTTACAGCCAGCGCAAGGACTTCCTGTTTGATCTATCTTTCCTCATTTCGATGCTTTTGCTACACCAAATCATCACAGAATCGATTTAAATTGGTAGCAAAATGATATATCTGTAATATTTGCCACCGAGGCTGCTGCAAAGAGCCGTATTTTTTAAAAAGAGACTAACTTTCCTATTCTTAAACTTTATAATGATATGCGCGAATGAATTTGTGTGGTGAGACCTTAAGGGAAATAAACATATTTATGGAATGTTTTTTTTCGAGTGATCTAGAAAACACATTCTATTCTGAAATCGAAAAAGAAAACCTTGTACAATTCCGATAAGCAGAAGGTGCACAAACGCAAAATGAAAATCCTCTGTTTTTTACTAGATCTCGAGAAATGACCTGTTTTTCTATAGTACAACATAATTTTCCATTTTCATGAAGCATCTGTATGGAATTGTCTATTTTTTCAGGGAATCGTCTTGAAATTAGGCAATGAATGATTTTATTTCTTCAGAATAGTGATGTACGAACATTATACACACAAACAAAAGAGGTATAAATACCAAAGGACAAAAAAATCAATGCGGGGAAGTGGAAGAACCAAGTTGAACTTACAACTAATTCAGTGCTATATGGAAGAATGCTTGGTATATGGCCCATAATTGAACATTATCAAATTAGTTTTATTAAATTCGCTAGAAAACATGTCTATATTATATTTTCTCGTTGAATTGGCCGCCTGGTGATAATAAATGAGCAAAATAAATGGTCTAGTAGCAGTAAAACATCCCACAGGCGCGAAAATGTGTTTTCTTGAACTATGGCCTTAACGGCTCACCACACCAAATACCCGTCCCATAGACTTACATGTAATATGACCCATACACTCAGGCCTCCCAGCACTTTTTAAGTGGAGAAATATAAATAAAACTATATATCATTTTAACCACCAGTCTGTTCTCTTTCAATCTAAACAATAAAAAAGGCATGTTTAACTGACATAATTTTTTTTATTTGAGCCCATAATAACCTCTTGCCCCACTCTCCTCTGATCGACCTAGAAAATAATTGACCTTGTTTTTTAGAAGAGCTTTGTTACAGCCAGCGCAAGGACTTCCTGTTTGATCTATCTTTCCTCATTTCGATGCTTTTGCTACACCAAATCATCACAGAATCGATTTAAATTGGTAGCAAAATGATATATCTGTAATATTTGCCACCGAGGCTGCTGCAAAGAGGGGTATTTTTTAAAAAGAGACTAACTTTCCTATTCTTAAACTTTATAATGATATGCGCGAATGAATTTGTGTGGTGAGACCTTAAGGGAAATAAACATATTTATGGAATGTTTTTTTTCGAGTGATCTAGAAAACACATTCTATTCTGAAATCGAAAAAGAAAACCTTGTCCAATTCCGATAAGCAGAAGGCGCACAAACCAAAATGAAAATACTCTGTTTTTTACTAGATCTCGAGAAATGACCTGTTTTTCTATAGTACAACATAATTTTACATTTTCATGAAGCATCTGTATGGAATTGTCTATTTTTTCAAGGAATCGCCTTGAAATTAGGCAATGAATGATTTTATTTCTTCAGAATAGTGATGTACGAACATTATACACACAAACAAAAGAGGTATAAATACCAAAGGACAAAAAAATCAATGCCGGGAAGTGGAAGAACCAAGTTGAACTTACAACTAATTCAGTGCTATATGGAAGAATGCTTGGTATATGGCCCATAATTGAACATTATCAAATTAGTTTTATTAAATTCGCTAGAAAACATGTCTATATTATATTTTCTCGTTGAATTGGCCGCCTGGTGATAATAAATGAGCAAAATAAATGGTCTAGTAGCAGTAAAACATCCCACAGGCGCGAAAATGTGTTTTCTTGAACTATGGCCTTAACGGCTCACCACACCAAATACCCGTCCCATAGACTTACATGTAATATGACCCATACACTCAGGCCTCCCAGCACTCCTAAGTGGAGAAATATAAATAAAACTATATATCATTTTAACCACCAGTCTGTTCTCTTTCAATCTAAACAATAAAAAAGGCATGTTTAACTGACATAATTTTTTTTATTTGAGCCCATAATAACCTCTTGCCCCACTCTCCTCTGATCGACCTAGAAAATAATTGACCTTGTTTTTTAGAAGAGCTTTGTTACAGCCAGCGCAAGGACTTCCTGTTTGATCTATCTTTCCTCATTTCGATGCTTTTGCTACACCAAATCATCACAGAATCGATTTAAATTGGTAGCAAAATGATATATCTGTAATATTTGCCACCGAGGCTGCTGCAAAGAGGGGTATTTTTTAAAAAGAGACTAACTTTCCTATTCTTAAACTTTATAATGATATGCGCGAATGAATTTGTGTGGTGAGACCTTAAGGGAAATAAACATATTTATGGAATGTTTTTTTTCGAGTGATCTAGAAAACACATTCTATTCTGAAATCGAAAAAGAAAACCTTGTCCAATTCCGATAAGCAGAAGGCGCACAAACGCAAAATGAAAATACTCTGTTTTTTACTAGATCTCGAGAAATGACCTGTTTTTCTATAGTACAACATAATTTTACATTTTCATGAAGCATCTGTATGGAATTGTCTATTTTTTCAGGGAATCGTCTTGAAATTAGGCAATGAATGATTTTATTTCTTCAGAATAGTGATGTACGAACATTATACACAAACAAAAGAGGTATAAATACCAAAGGACAAAAAAATCAATGCAGGGAAGTGGAAGAACAAAGTTGAACTTACAACTAATTCAGTGCTATATGGAAGAATGCTTGGTATATGGCCCATAATTGAACATTATCAAATTAGTTTTATTAAATTCGCTAGAAAACATGTCTATATTATATTTTCTCGTTGAATTGGCCGCCTGGTGATAATAAATGAGCAAAATAAATGGTCTAGTAGCAGTAAAACATCCCACAGGCGCGAAAATGTGTTTTCTTGAACTATGGCCTTAACGGCTCACCACACCAAATACCCGTCCCATAGACTTACATGTAATATGACCCATACACTCAGGCCTCCCAGCACTCTTTAAGTGGAGAAATATAAATAAAACTATATATCATTTTAACCACCAGTCTGTTCTCTTTCAATCTAAACAATAAAAAAGGCATGTTTAACTGACATAATTTTTTTTATTTGAGCCCATAATAACCTCTTGCCCCACTCTCCTCTGATCGACCTAGAAAATAATTGACCTTGTTTTTTAGAAGAGCTTTGTTACAGCCAGCGCAAGGACTTCCTGTTTGATCTATCTTTCCTCATTTCGATGCTTTTGCTACACCAAATCATCACAGAATCGATTTAAATTGGTAGCAAAATGATATATCTGTAATATTTGCCACCGAGGCTGCTGCAAAGAGCCGTATTTTTTAAAAAGAGACTAACTTTCCTATTCTTAAACTTTATAATGATATGCGCGAATGAATTTGTGTGGTGAGACCTTAAGGGAAATAAACATATTTATGGAATGTTTTTTTTCGAGTGATCTAGAAAACACATTCTATTCTGAAATCGAAAAAGAAAACCTTGTACAATTCCGATAAGCAGAAGGTGCACAAACGCAAAATGAAAATCCTCTGTTTTTTACTAGATCTCGAGAAATGACCTGTTTTTCTATAGTACAACATAATTTTCCATTTTCATGAAGCATCTGTATGGAATTGTCTATTTTTTCAGGGAATCGTCTTGAAATTAGGCAATGAATGATTTTATTTCTTCAGAATAGTGATGTACGAACATTATACACACAAACAAAAGAGGTATAAATACCAAAGGACAAAAAAATCAATGCGGGGAAGTGGAAGAACCAAGTTGAACTTACAACTAATTCAGTGCTATATGGAAGAATGCTTGGTATATGGCCCATAATTGAACATTATCAAATTAGTTTTATTAAATTCGCTAGAAAACATGTCTATATTATATTTTCTCGTTGAATTGGCCGCCTGGTGATAATAAATGAGCAAAATAAATGGTCTAGTAGCAGTAAAACATCCCACAGGCGCGAAAATGTGTTTTCTTGAACTATGGCCTTAACGGCTCACCACACCAAATACCCGTCCCATAGACTTACATGTAATATGACCCATACACTCAGGCCTCCCAGCACTCTTTAAGTGGAGAAATATAAATAAAACTATATATCATTTTAACCACCAGTCTGTTCTCTTTCAATCTAAACAATAAAAAAGGCATGTTTAACTGACATAATTTTTTTTATTTGAGCCCATAATAACCTCTTTCCCCACTCTCCTCTGATCGACCTAGAAAATAATTGACCTTGTTTTTTAGAAGAGCTTTGTTACAGCCAGCGCAAGGACTTCCTGTTTGATCTATCTTTCCTCATTTCGATGCTTTTGCTACACCAAATCATCACAGAATCGATTTAAATTGGTAGCAAAATGATATATCTGTAATATTTGCCACCGAGGCTGCTGCAAAGAGGGGTATTTTTTAAAAAGAGACTAACTTTCCTATTCTTAAACTTTATAATGATATGCGCGAATGAATTTGTGTGGTGAGACCATAAGGGAAATAAACATATTTATGGAATGTTTTTTTTCGAGTGATCTAGAAAACACATTCTATTCTGAAATCGAAAAAGAAAACCTTGTCCAATTCCGATAAGCAGAAGGCGCACAAACGCAAAATGAAAATACTCTGTTTTTTACTAGATCTCGAGAAATGACCTGTTTTTCTATAGTACAACATAATTTTCCATTTTCATGAAGCATCTGTATGGAATTGTCTATTTTTTCAGGGAATCGTCTTGAAATTAGGCAATGAATGATTTTATTTCTTCAGAATAGTGATGTACGAACATTATACACACAAACAAAAGAGGTATAAATACCAAAGGACAAAAAAATCAATGCGGGGAAGTGGAAGAACCAAGTTGAACTTACAACTAATTCAGTGCTATATGGAAGAATGCTTGGTATATGGCCCATAATTGAACATTATCAAATTAGTTTTATTAAATTCGATAGAAAACATGTCTATATTATATTTTCTCGTTGAATTGGCCGCCTGGTGATAATAAATGAGCAAAATAAATGGTCTAGTAGCAGTAAAACATCCCACAGGCGCGAAAATGTGTTTTCTTGAACTATGGCCTTAACGGCTCACCACACCAAATACCCGTCCCATAGACTTACATGTAATATGACCCATACACTCAGGCCTCCCAGCACTCTTTAAGTGGAGAAATATAAATAAAACTATATATCATTTTAACCACCAGTCTGTTCTCTTTCAATCTAAACAATAAAAAAGGCATGTTTAACTGACATAATTTTTTTTATTTGAGCCCATAATAACCTCTTGCCCCACTCTCCTCTGATCGACCTAGAAAATAATTGACCTTGCTTTTTAGAAGAGCTTTGTTACAGCCAGCGCAAGGACTTCCTGTTTGATCTATCTTTCCTCATTTTGATGCTTTTGCTACACCACATCATCACAGAATCGATTTAAATTGGTAGCAAAATGATATATCAGTAATATTTGCCACCGAGGCTGCTGCAAAGAGCCGTATTTTTTAAAAAGAGACTAACTTTCTTATTCTTAAACTTTATAATGATATGCGCGAATGAATTTGTGTGGTGAGACCTTAAGGGAAATAAACATATTTATGGAATGTTTTTTTTCGAGTGATCTAGAAAACACATTCTATTCTGAAATCGAAAAAGAAAACCTTGTCCAATTCCGATAAGCAGAAGGCGCACAAACGCAAAATGAAAATACTCTGTTTTTTACTAGATCTCGAGAAATGACCTGTTTTTCTATAGTACAACATAATTTTCCATTTTCATGAAGCATCTGTATGGAATTGTCTATTTTTTCAGGGAATCGTCTTGAAATTAGGCAATGAATGATTTTATTTCTTCAGAATAGTGATGTACGAACATTATACACACAAACAAAAGAGGTATAAATACCAAAGGACAAAAAAATCAATGCGGGGAAGTGGAAGAACCAAGTTGAACTTACAACTAATTCAGTGCTATATGGAAGAATGCTTGGTATATGGCCCATAATTGAACATTATCAAATTAGTTTTATTAAATTCGCTAGAAAACATGTCTATATTATATTTTCTCGTTGAATTGGCCGCCTGGTGATAATAAATGAGCAAAATAAATGGTCTAGTAGCAGTAAAACATCCCACAGGCGCGAAAATGTGTTTTCTTGAACTATGGCCTTAACGGCTCACCACACCAAATACCCGTCCCATAGACTTACATGTAATATGACCCATACACTCAGGCCTCCCAGCACTCTTTAAGTGGAGAAATATAAATAAAACTATATATCATTTTAACCACCAGTCTGTTCTCTTTCAATCTAAACAATAAAAAAGGCATGTTTAACTGACATAATTTTTTTTATTTGAGCCCATAATAACCTCTTGCCCCACTCTCCTCTGATCGACCTAGAAAATAATTGACCTTGTTTTTTAGAAGAGCTTTGTTACAGCCAGCGCAAGGACTTCCTGTTTGATCTATCTTTCCTCATTTCGATGCTTTTGCTACACCAAATCATCACAGAATCGATTTAAACTGGTAGCAAAATGATATATCTGTAATATTTGCCACCGAGGCTGCTGCAAAGAGGGGTATTTTTTAAAAAGAGACTAATTTTCCTATTCTTAAACTTTATAATGATATGCGCGAATGAATTTGTGTGGTGAGACCTTAAGGGAAATAAACATATTTATGGAATGTTTTTTTTCGAGTGATCTAGAAAACACATTCTATTCTGAAATCGAAAAAGAAAACCTTGTCCAATTCCGATAAGCAGAAGGCGCACAAACGCAAAATGAAAATACTCTGTTTTTTACTAGATCTCGAGAAATGACCTGTTTTTCTATAGTACAACATAATTTTCCATTTTCATGAAGCATCTGTATGGAATTGTCTATTTTTTCAGGGAATCGTCTTGAAATTAGGCAATGAATGATTTTATTTCTTCAGAATAGTGATGTACGAACATTATACACACAAACAAAAGAGGTATAAATACAAAAGGACAAAAAAATCAATGCGGGGAAGTGGAAGAACCAAGTTGAACTTACAACTAATTCAGTGCTATATGGAAGAATGCTTGGTATATGGCCCATAATTGAACATTATCAAATTAGTTTTATTAAATTCGCTAGAAAACATGTCTATATTATATTTTCTCGTTGAATTGGCCGCCTGGTGATAATAAATGAGCAAAATAAATGGTCTAGTAGCAGTAAAACATCCCACAGGCGCGAAAATGTGTTTTCTTGAACTATGGCCTTAACGGCTCACCACACCAAATACCCGTCCCATAGACTTACATGTAATATGACCCATACACTCAGGCCTCCCAGCACTCTTTAAGTGGAGAAATATAAATAAAACTATATATCATTTTAACCACCAGTCTGTTCTCTTTCAATCTAAACAATAAAAAAGGCATGTTTAACTGACATAATTTTTTTTATTTGAGCCCATAATAACCTCTTGCCCCACTCTCCTCTGATCGACCTAGAAAATAATTGACCTTGCTTTTTAGAAGAGCTTTGTTACAGCCAGCGCAAGGACTTCCTGTTTGATCTATCTTTCCTCATTTTGATGCTTTTGCTACACCACATCATCACAGAATCGATTTAAATTGGTAGCAAAATGATATATCTGTAATATTTGCCACCGAGGCTGCTGCAAAGAGCCGTATTTTTTAAAAAGAGACTAACTTTCTTATTCTTAAACTTTATAATGATATGCGCGAATGAATTTGTGTGGTGAGACCTTAAGGGAAATAAACATATTTATGGAATGTTTTTTTTCGAGTGATCTAGAAAACACATTCTATTCTGAAATCGAAAAAGAAAACCTTGTCCAATTCCGATAAGCATAAGGCGCACAAACGCAAAATGAAAATACTCTGTTTTTTACTAGATCTCGAGAAATGACCTGTTTTTCTATAGTGCAACATAATTTTCCATTTTCATGAAGCATCTGTATGGAATTGTCTATTTTTTCAGGGAATCGTCTTGAAATTAGGCAATGAATGATTTTATTTCTTCAGAATATAGTGATGTACGAACATTATACACACAAACAAAAGAGGTATAAATACCAAAGGACAAAAAAATCAATGCGGGGAAGTGGAAGAACCAAGTTGAACTTACAACTAATTCAGTGCTATATGGAAGAATGCTTGGTATATGGCCCATAATTGAACATTATCAAATTAGTTTTATTAAATTCGCTAGAAAACATGTCTATATTATATTTTCTCGTTGAATTGGCCGCCTGGTGATAATAAATGAGCAAAATAAATGGTCTAGTAGCAGTAAAACATCCCACAGGCGCGAAAATGTGTTTTCTTGAACTATGGCCTTAACGGCTCACCACACCAAATACCCGTCCCATAGACTTACATGTAATATGACCCATACACTCAGGCCTCCCAGCACTCTTTAAGTGGAGAAATATAAATAAAACTATATATCATTTTAACCACCAGTCTGTTCTCTTTCAATCTAAACAATAAAAAAGGCATGTTTAACTGACATAATTTTTTTTATTTGAGCCCATAATAACCTCTTGCCCCACTCTCCTCTGATCGACCTGGAAAATAATTGACCTTGTTTTTTAGAAGAGCTTTGTTACAGCCAGCGCAAGGACTTCCTGTTTGATCTATCTTTCCTCATTTCGATGCTTTTGCTACACCAAATCATCACAGAATCGATTTAAATTGGTAGCAAAATGATATATCTGTAATATTTGCCACCGAGGCTGCTGCAAAGAGGGGTATTTTTTAAAAAGAGACTAACTTTCCTATTCTTAAACTTTATAATGATATGCGCGAATGAATTTGTGTGGTGAGACCTTAAGGGAAATAAACATATTTATGGAATGTTTTTTTTCGAGTGATCTAGAAAACACATTCTATTCTGAAATCGAAAAAGAAAACCTTGTCCAATTCCGATAAGCAGAAGGCGCACAAACCAAAATGAAAATACTCTGTTTTTTACTAGATCTCGAGAAATGACCTGTTTTTCTATAGTACAACATAATTTTACATTTTCATGAAGCATCTGTATGGAATTGTCTATTTTTTCAAGGAATCGTCTTGAAATTAGGCAATGAATGATTTTATTTCTTCAGAATAGTGATGTACGAACATTATACACACAAACAAAAGAGGTATAAATACCAAAGGACAAAAAAATCAATGCGGGGAAGTGGAAGAACCAAGTTGAACTTACAACTAATTCAGTGCTATATGGAAGAATGCTTGGTATATGGCCCATAATTGAACATTATCAAATTAGTTTTATTAAATTCGCTAGAAAACATGTCTATATTATATTTTCTCGTTGAATTGGCCGCCTGGTGATAATAAATGAGCAAAATAAATGGTCTAGTAGCAGTAAAACATCCCACAGGCGCGAAAATGTGTTTTCTTGAACTATGGCCTTAACGGCTCACCACACCAAATACCCGTCCCATAGACTTACATGTAATATGACCCATACACTCAGGCCTCCCAGCACTCCTAAGTGGAGAAATATAAATAAAACTATATATCATTTTAACCACCAGTCTGTTCTCTTTCAATCTAAACAATAAAAAAGGCATGTTTAACTGACATAATTTTTTTTATTTGAGCCCATAATAACCTCTTGCCCCACTCTCCTCTGATCGACCTAGAAAATAATTGACCTTGTTTTTTAGAAGAGCTTTGTTACAGCCAGCGCAAGGACTTCCTGTTTGATCTATCTTTCCTCATTTCGATGCTTTTGCTACACCAAATCATCACAGAATCGATTTAAATTGGTAGCAAAATGATATATCTGTAATATTTGCCACCGAGGCTGCTGCAAAGAGGGGTATTTTTTAAAAAGAGACTAACTTTCCTATTCTTAAACTTTATAATGATATGCGCGAATGAATTTGTGTGGTGAGACCTTAAGGGAAATAAACATATTTATGGAATGTTTTTTTTCGAGTGATCTAGAAAACACATTCTATTCTGAAATCGAAAAAGAAAACCTTGTCCAATTCCGATAAGCAGAAGGCGCACAAACGCAAAATGAAAATACTCTGTTTTTTACTAGATCTCGAGAAATGACCTGTTTTTCTATAGTACAACATAATTTTACATTTTCATGAAGCATCTGTATGGAATTGTCTATTTTTTCAGGGAATCGTCTTGAAATTAGGCAATGAATGATTTTATTTCTTCAGAATAGTGATGTACGAACATTATACACACAAACAAAAGAGGTATAAATACCAAAGGACAAAAAAATCAATGCGGGGAAGTGGAAGAACCAAGTTGAACTTACAACTAATTCAGTGCTATATGGAAGAATGCTTGGTATATGGCCCATAATTGAACATTATCAAATTAGTTTTATTAAATTCGCTAGAAAACATGTCTATATTATATTTTCTCGTTGAATTGGCCGCCTGGTGATAATAAATGAGCAAAATAAATGGTCTAGTAGCAGTAAAACATCCCACAGGCGCGAAAATGTGTTTTCTTGAACTATGGCCTTAACGGCTCACCACACCAAATACCCGTCCCATAGACTTACATGTAATATGACCCATACACTCAGGCCTCCCAGCACTCCTAAGTGGAGAAATATAAATAAAACTATATATCATTTTAACCACCAGTCTGTTCTCTTTCAATCTAAACAATAAAAAAGGCATGTTTAACTGACATAATTTTTTTTATTTGAGCCCATAATAACCTCTTGCCCCACTCTCCTCTGATCGACCTAGAAAATAATTGACCTTGTTTTTTAGAAGAGCTTTGTTACAGCCAGCGCAAGGACTTCCTGTTTGATCTATCTTTCCTCATTTCGATGCTTTTGCTACACCAAATCATCACAGAATCGATTTAAATTGGTAGCAAAATGATATATCTGTAATATTTGCCACCGAGGCTGCTGCAAAGAGGGGTATTTTTTAAAAAGAGACTAACTTTCCTATTCTTAAACTTTATAATGATATGCGCGAATGAATTTGTGTGGTGAGACCTTAAGGGAAATAAACATATTTATGGAATGTTTTTTTTCGAGTGATCTAGAAAACACATTCTATTCTGAAATCGAAAAAGAAAACCTTGTCCAATTCCGATAAGCAGAAGGCGCACAAACGCAAAATGAAAATACTCTGTTTTTTACTAGATCTCGAGAAATGACCTGTTTTTCTATAGTACAACATAATTTTACATTTTCATGAAGCATCTGTATGGAATTGTCTATTTTTTCAGGGAATCGTCTTGAAATTAGGCAATGAATGATTTTATTTCTTCAGAATAGTGATGTACGAACATTATACACAAACAAAAGAGGTATAAATACCAAAGGACAAAAAAATCAATGCAGGGAAGTGGAAGAACAAAGTTGAACTTACAACTAATTCAGTGCTATATGGAAGAATGCTTGGTATATGGCCCATAATTGAACATTATCAAATTAGTTTTATTAAATTCGCTAGAAAACATGTCTATATTATATTTTCTCGTTGAATTGGCCGCCTGGTGATAATAAATGAGCAAAATAAATGGTCTAGTAGCAGTAAAACATCCCACAGGCGCGAAAATGTGTTTTCTTGAACTATGGCCTTAACGGCTCACCACACCAAATACCCGTCCCATAGACTTACATGTAATATGACCCATACACTCAGGCCTCCCAGCACTCTTTAAGTGGAGAAATATAAATAAAACTATATATCATTTTAACCACCAGTCTGTTCTCTTTCAATCTAAACAATAAAAAAGGCATGTTTAACTGACATAATTTTTTTTATTTGAGCCCATAATAACCTCTTGCCCCACTCTCCTCTGATCGACCTAGAAAATAATTGACCTTGTTTTTTAGAAGAGCTTTGTTACAGCCAGCGCAAGGACTTCCTGTTTGATCTATCTTTCCTCATTTCGATGCTTTTGCTACACCAAATCATCACAGAATCGATTTAAATTGGTAGCAAAATGATATATCTGTAATATTTGCCACCGAGGCTGCTGCAAAGAGCCGTATTTTTTAAAAAGAGACTAACTTTCCTATTCTTAAACTTTATAATGATATGCGCGAATGAATTTGTGTGGTGAGACCTTAAGGGAAATAAACATATTTATGGAATGTTTTTTTTCGAGTGATCTAGAAAACACATTCTATTCTGAAATCGAAAAAGAAAACCTTGTACAATTCCGATAAGCAGAAGGTGCACAAACGCAAAATGAAAATCCTCTGTTTTTTACTAGATCTCGAGAAATGACCTGTTTTTCTATAGTACAACATAATTTTCCATTTTCATGAAGCATCTGTATGGAATTGTCTATTTTTTCAGGGAATCGTCTTGAAATTAGGCAATGAATGATTTTATTTCTTCAGAATAGTGATGTACGAACATTATACACACAAACAAAAGAGGTATAAATACCAAAGGACAAAAAAATCAATGCGGGGAAGTGGAAGAACCAAGTTGAACTTACAACTAATTCAGTGCTATATGGAAGAATGCTTGGTATATGGCCCATAATTGAACATTATCAAATTAGTTTTATTAAATTCGCTAGAAAACATGTCTATATTATATTTTCTCGTTGAATTGGCCGCCTGGTGATAATAAATGAGCAAAATAAATGGTCTAGTAGCAGTAAAACATCCCACAGGCGCGAAAATGTGTTTTCTTGAACTATGGCCTTAACGGCTCACCACACCAAATACCCGTCCCATAGACTTACATGTAATATGACCCATACACTCAGGCCTCCCAGCACTCTTTAAGTGGAGAAATATAAATAAAACTATATATCATTTTAACCACCAGTCTGTTCTCTTTCAATCTAAACAATAAAAAAGGCATGTTTAACTGACATAATTTTTTTTATTTGAGCCCATAATAACCTCTTGCCCCACTCTCCTCTGATCGACCTAGAAAATAATTGACCTTGTTTTTTAGAAGAGCTTTGTTACAGCCAGCGCAAGGACTTCCTGTTTGATCTATCTTTCCTCATTTCGATGCTTTTGCTACACCAAATCATCACAGAATCGATTTAAATTGGTAGCAAAATGATATATCTGTAATATTTGCCACCGAGGCTGCTGCAAAGAGGGGTATTTTTTAAAAAGAGACTAACTTTCCTATTCTTAAACTTTATAATGATATGCGCGAATGAATTTGTGTGGTGAGACCTTAAGGGAAATAAACATATTGATGGAATGTTTTTTTTCGAGTGATCTAGAAAACACATTCTATTCTGAAATCGAAAAAGAAAACCTTGTCCAATTCCGATAAGCAGAAGGCGCACAAACGCAAAATGAAAATACTCTGTTTTTTACTAGATCTCGAGAAATGACCTGTTTTTCTATAGTACAACATAATTTTCCATTTTCATGAAGCATCTGTATGGAATTGTCTATTTTTTCAGGGAATCGTCTTGAAATTAGGCAATGAATGATTTTATTTCTTCAGAATAGTGATGTACGAACATTATACACACAAACAAAAGAGGTATAAATACCAAAGGACAAAAAAATCAATGCGGGGAAGTGGAAGAACCAAGTTGAACATACAACTAATTCAGTGCTATATGGAAGAATGCTTGGTATATGGCCCATAATTGAACATTATCAAATTAGTTTTATTAAATTCGATAGAAAACATGTCTATATTATATTTTCTCGTTGAATTGGCCGCCTGGTGATAATAAATGAGCAAAATAAATGGTCTAGTAGCAGTAAAACATCCCACAGGCGCGAAAATGTGTTTTCTTGAACTATGGCCTTAACGGCTCACCACACCAAATACCCGTCCCATAGACTTACATGTAATATGACCCATACACTCAGGCCTCCCAGCACTCTTTAAGTGGAGAAATATAAATAAAACTATATATCATTTTAACCACCAGTCTGTTCTCTTTCAATCTAAACAATAAAAAAGGCATGTTTAACTGACATAATTTTTTTATTTGAGCCCATAATAACCTCTTGCCCCACTCTCCTCTGATCGACCTAGAAAATAATTGACCTTGCTTTTTAGAAGAGCTTTGTTACAGCCAGCGCAAGGACTTCCTGTTTGATCTATCTTTCCTCATTTTGATGCTTTTGCTACACCACATCATCACAGAATCGATTTAAATTGGTAGCAAAATGATATATCAGTAATATTTGCCACCGAGGCTGCTGCAAAGAGCCGTATTTTTTAAAAAGAGACTAACTTTCTTATTCTTAAACTTTATAATGATATGCGCGAATGAATTTGTGTGGTGAGACCTTAAGGGAAATAAACATATTTATGGAATGTTTTTTTTCGAGTGATCTAGAAAACACATTCTATTCTGAAATCGAAAAAGAAAACCTTGTCCAATTCCGATAAGCAGAAGGCGCACAAACGCAAAATGAAAATACTCTGTTTTTTACTAGATCTCGAGAAATGACCTGTTTTTCTATAGTACAACATAATTTTCCATTTTCATGAAGCATCTGTATGGAATTGTCTATTTTTTCAGGGAATCGTCTAGAAATTAGGCAATGAATGATTTTATTTCTTCAGAATAGTGATGTACGAACATTATACACACAAACAAAAGAGGTATAAATACCAAAGGACAAAAAAATCAATGCGGGGAAGTGGAAGAACCAAGTTGAACTTACAACTAATTCAGTGCTATATGGAAGAATGCTTGGTATATGGCCCATAATTGAACATTATCAAATTAGTTTTATTAAATTCGCTAGAAAACATGTCTATATTATATTTTCTCGTTGAATTGGCCGCCTGGTGATAATAAATGAGCAAAATAAATGGTCTAGTAGCAGTAAAACATCCCACAGGCGCGAAAATGTGTTTTCTTGAACTATGGCCTTAACGGCTCACCACACCAAATACCCGTCCCATAGACTTACATGTAATATGACCCATACACTCAGGCCTCCCAGCACTCTTTAAGTGGAGAAATATAAATAAAACTATATATCATTTTAACCACCAGTCTGTTCTCTTTCAATCTAAACAATAAAAAAGGCATGTTTAACTGACATAATTTTTTTTATTTGAGCCCATAATAACCTCTTGCCCCACTCTCCTCTGATCGACCTAGAAAATAATTGACCTTGTTTTTTAGAAGAGCTTTGTTACAGCCAGCGCAAGGACTTCCTGTTTGATCTATCTTTCCTCATTTCGATGCTTTTGCTACACCAAATCATCACAGAATCGATTTAAATTGGTAGCAAAATGATATATCTGTAATATTTGCCACCGAGGCTGCTGCAAAGAGCCGTATTTTTTAAAAAGAGACTAACTTTCCTATTCTTAAACTTTATAATGATATGCGCGAATGAATTTGTGTGGTGAGACCTCAAGGGAAATAAACATATTTATGGAATGTTTTTTTTCGAGTGATCTAGAAAACACATTCTATTCTGAAATCGAAAAAGAAAACCTTGTCCAATTCCGATAAGCAGAAGGGGCACAAACGCAAAATGAAAATCCTCTGTTTTTTACTAGATCTCGAGAAATGACCTGTTTTTCTATAGTACAACATAATTTTCCATTTTCATGAAGCATCTGTATGGAATTGTCTATTTTTTCAGGGAATCGTCTTGAAATTAGGCAATGAATGATTTTATTTCTTCAGAATAGTGATGTACGAACATTATACACACAAACAAAAGAGGTATAAATACCAAAGGACAAAAAAATCAATGCGGGGAAGTGGAAGAACCAAGTTGAACTTACAACTAATTCAGTGCTATATGGAAGAATGCTTGGTATATGGCCCATAATTGAACATTATCAAATTAGTTTTATTAAATTCGCTAGAAAACATGTCTATATTATATTTTCTCGTTGAATTGGCCGCCTGGTGATAATAAATGAGCAAAATAAATGGTCTAGTAGCAGTAAAACATCCAACAGGCGCGAAAATGTGTTTTCTTGAACTATGGCCTTAACGGCTCACCACACCAAATACCCGTCCCATAGACTTACATGTAATATGACCCATACACTCAGGCCTCCAAGCACTCTTTAAGTGGAGAAATATAAATAAAACTATATATCATTTTAACCACCAGTCTGTTCTCTTTCAATCTAAACAATAAAAAAGGCATGTTTAACTGACATAATTTTTTTTATTTGAGCCCATAATAACCTCTTGCCCCACTCTCCTCTGATCGACCTAGAAAATAATTGACCTTGCTTTTTAGAAGAGCTTTGTTACAGCCAGCGCAAGGACTTCCTGTTTGATCTATCTTTCCTCATTTTGATGCTTTTGCTACACCACATCATCACAGAATCGATTTAAATTGGTAGCAAAATGATATATCAGTAATATTTGCCACCGAGGCTGCTGCAAAGAGCCGTATTTTTTAAAAAGAGACTAACTTTCTTATTCTTAAACTTTATAATGATATGCGCGAATGAATTTGTGTGGTGAGACCTTAAGGGAAATAAACATATTTATGGAATGTTTTTTTTCGAGTGATCTAGAAAACACATTCTATTCTGAAATCGAAAAAGAAAACCTTGTCCAATTCCGATAAGCAGAAGG
The DNA here is from genome assembly GCA_964017125.1 of Flabesymbios commensalis. Taxonomy (NCBI): domain Eukaryota; kingdom Metazoa; phylum Annelida; class Polychaeta; order Terebellida; family Flabelligeridae; genus Flabesymbios; species Flabesymbios commensalis. The sequence goes on along the minus strand of OZ024907.1, from coordinate 3,424,490 downwards.
CGCACAAACGCAAAATGAAAATACTCTGTTTTTTACTAGATCTCGAGAAATGACCTGTTTTTCTATAGTACAACATAATTTTCCATTTTCATGAAGCATCTGTATGGAATTGTCTATTTTTTCAGGGAATCGTCTAGAAATTAGGCAATGAATGATTTTATTTCTTCAGAATAGTGATGTACGAACATTATACACACAAACAAAAGAGGTATAAATACCAAAGGACAAAAAAATCAATGCGGGGAAGTGGAAGAACCAAGTTGAACTTACAACTAATTCAGTGCTATATGGAAGAATGCTTGGTATATGGCCCATAATTGAACATTATCAAATTAGTTTTATTAAATTCGCTAGAAAACATGTCTATATTATATTTTCTCGTTGAATTGGCCGCCTGGTGATAATAAATGAGCAAAATAAATGGTCTAGTAGCAGTAAAACATCCCACAGGCGCGAAAATGTGTTTTCTTGAACTATGGCCTTAACGGCTCACCACACCAAATACCCGTCCCATAGACTTACATGTAATATGACCCATACACTCAGGCCTCCCAGCACTCTTTAAGTGGAGAAATATAAATAAAACTATATATCATTTTAACCACCAGTCTGTTCTCTTTCAATCTAAACAATAAAAAAGGCATGTTTAACTGACATAATTTTTTTTATTTGAGCCCATAATAACCTCTTGCCCCACTCTCCTCTGATCGACCTAGAAAATAATTGACCTTGTTTTTTAGAAGAGCTTTGTTACAGCCAGCGCAAGGACTTCCTGTTTGATCTATCTTTCCTCATTTCGATGCTTTTGCTACACCAAATCATCACAGAATCGATTTAAATTGGTAGCAAAATGATATATCTGTAATATTTGCCACCGAGGCTGCTGCAAAGAGCCGTATTTTTTAAAAAGAGACTAACTTTCCTATTCTTAAACTTTATAATGATATGCGCGAATGAATTTGTGTGGTGAGACCTCAAGGGAAATAAACATATTTATGGAATGTTTTTTTTCGAGTGATCTAGAAAACACATTCTATTCTGAAATCGAAAAAGAAAACCTTGTCCAATTCCGATAAGCAGAAGGGGCACAAACGCAAAATGAAAATCCTCTGTTTTTTACTAGATCTCGAGAAATGACCTGTTTTTCTATAGTACAACATAATTTTCCATTTTCATGAAGCATCTGTATGGAATTGTCTATTTTTTCAGGGAATCGTCTTGAAATTAGGCAATGAATGATTTTATTTCTTCAGAATAGTGATGTACGAACATTATACACACAAACAAAAGAGGTATAAATACCAAAGGACAAAAAAATCAATGCGGGGAAGTGGAAGAACCAAGTTGAACTTACAACTAATTCAGTGCTATATGGAAGAATGCTTGGTATATGGCCCATAATTGAACATTATCAAATTAGTTTTATTAAATTCGCTAGAAAACATGTCTATATTATATTTTCTCGTTGAATTGGCCGCCTGGTGATAATAAATGAGCAAAATAAATGGTCTAGTAGCAGTAAAACATCCAACAGGCGCGAAAATGTGTTTTCTTGAACTATGGCCTTAACGGCTCACCACACCAAATACCCGTCCCATAGACTTACATGTAATATGACCCATACACTCAGGCCTCCAAGCACTCTTTAAGTGGAGAAATATAAATAAAACTATATATCATTTTAACCACCAGTCTGTTCTCTTTCAATCTAAACAATAAAAAAGGCATGTTTAACTGACATAATTTTTTTTATTTGAGCCCATAATAACCTCTTGCCCCACTCTCCTCTGATCGACCTAGAAAATAATTGACCTTGTTTTTTAGAAGAGCTTTGTTACAGCCAGCGCAAGGACTTCCTGTTTGATCTATCTTTCCTCATTTCGATGCTTTTGCTACACCAAATCATCACAGAATCGATTTAAATTGGTAGCAAAATGATATATCTGTAATATTTGCCACCGAGGCTGCTGCAAAGAGGGGTATTTTTTAAAAAGAGACTAACTTTCCTATTCTTAAACTTTATAATGATATGCGCGAATGAATTTGTGTGGTGAGACCTTAAGGGAAATAAACATATTTATGGAATGTTTTTTCTCGAGTGATCTAGAAAACACATTCTATTCTGAAATCGAAAAAGAAAACCTTGTCCAATTCCGATAAGCAGAAGGCGCACAAACGCAAACTGAAAATACTCTGTTTTTTACTAGATCTCGAGAAATGACCTGTTTTTCTATAGTACAACATAATTTTCCATTTTCATGAAGCATCTGTATGGAATTGTCTATTTTTTCAGGGAATCGTCTTGAAATTAGGCAATGAATGATTTTATTTCTTCAGAATAGTGATGTACGAACATTATACACACAAACAAAAGAGGTATAAATACCAAAGGACAAAAAAATCAATGCGGGGAAGTGGAAGAACCAAGTTGAACTTACAACTAATTCAGTGCTATATGGAAGAATGCTTGGTATATGGCCCATAATTGAACATTATCAAATTAGTTTTATTAAATTCGCTAGAAAACATGTCTATATTATATTTTCTCGTTGAATTGGCCGCCTGGTGATAATAAATGAGCAAAATAAATGGTCTAGTAGCAGTAAAACATCCCACAGGCGCGAAAATGTGTTTTCTTGAACTATGGCCTTAACGGCTCACCACACCAAATACCCGTCCCATAGACTTACATGTAATATGACCCATACACTCAGGCCTCCAAGCACTCTTTAAGTGGAGAAATATAAATAAAACTATATATCATTTTAACCACCAGTCTGTTCTCTTTCAATCTAAACAATAAAAAAGGCATGTTTAACTGACATAATTTTTTTTATTTGAGCCCATAATAACCTCTTGCCCCACTCTCCTCTGATCGACCTAGAAAATAATTGACCTTGCTTTTTAGAAGAGCTTTGTTACAGCCAGCGCAAGGACTTCCTGTTTGATCTATCTTTCCTCATTTTGATGCTTTTGCTACACCACATCATCACAGAATCGATTTAAATTGGTAGCAAAATGATATATCAGTAATATTTGCCACCGAGGCTGCTGCAAAGAGCCGTATTTTTTAAAAAGAGACTAACTTTCTTATTCTTAAACTTTATAATGATATGCGCGAATGAATTTGTGTGGTGAGACCTTAAGGGAAATAAACATATTTATGGAATGTTTTTTTTCGAGTGATCTAGAAAACACATTCTATTCTGAAATCGAAAAAGAAAACCTTGTCCAATTCCGATAAGCAGAAGGCGCACAAACGCAAAATGAAAATACTCTGTTTTTTACTAGATCTCGAGAAATGACCTGTTTTTCTATAGTACAACATAATTTTCCATTTTTATGAAGCATCTGTATGGAATTGTCTATTTTTTCAGGGAATCGTCTTGAAATTAGGCAATGAATGATTTTATTTCTTCAGAATAGTGATGTACGAACATTATACACACAAACAAAAGAGGTATAAATACCAAAGGACAAAAAAATCAATGCGGGGAAGTGGAAGAACCAAGTTGAACTTACAACTAATTCAGTGCTATATGGAAGAATGTTTGGTATATGGCCCATAATTGAACATTATCAAATTAGTTTTATTAAATTCGCTAGAAAACATGTCTATATTATATTTTCTCGTTGAATTGGCCGCCTGGTGATAATAAATGAGCAAAATAAATGGTCTAGTAGCAGTAAAACATCCCACAGGCGCGAAAATGTGTTTTCTTGAACTATGGCCTTAACGGCTCACCACACCAAATACCCGTCCCATAGACTTACATGTAATATGACCCATACACTCAGGCCTCCCAGCACTCTTTAAGTGGAGAAATATAAATAAAACTATATATCATTTTAACCACCAGTCTGTTCTCTTTCAATCTAAACAATAAAAAAGGCATGTTTAACTGACATAATTTTTTTTATTTGAGCCCATAATAACCTCTTGCCCCACTCTCCTCTGATCGACCTAGAAAATAATTTACCTTGTTTTTTAGAAGAGCTTTGTTACAGCCAGCGCAAGGACTTCCTGTTTGATCTATCTTTCCTCATTTCGATGCTTTTGCTACACCAAATCATCACAGAATCGATTTAAATTGGTAGCAAAATGATATATCTGTAATATTTGCCACCGAGGCTGCTGCAAAGAGCCGTATTTTTTAAAAAGAGACTAACTTTCCTATTCTTAAACTTTATAATGATATGCGCGAATGAATTTGTGTGGTGAGACCTTAAGGGAAATAAACATATTTATGGAATGTTTTTTTTCGAGTGATCTAGAAAACACATTCTATTCTGAAATCGAAAAAGAAAACCTTGTCCAATTCCGATAAGCAGAAGGCGCACAAACGCAAAATGAAAATCCTCTGTTTTTTACTAGATCTCGAGAAATGACCTGTTTTTCTATAGTACAACATAATTTTCCATTTTCATGAAGCATCTGTATGGAATTGTCTATTTTTTCAGGGAATCGTCTTGAAATTAGGCAATGAATGATTTTATTTCTTCAGAATAGTGATGTACGAACATTATACACACAAACAAAAGAGGTATAAATACCAAAGGACAAAAAAATCAATGCGGGGAAGTGGAAGAACCAAGTTGAACTTACAACTAATTCAGTGCTATATGGAAGAATGCTTGGTATATGGCCCATAATTGAACATTATCAAATTAGTTTTATTAAATTCGCTAGAAAACATGTCTATATTATATTTTCTCGTTGAATTGGCCGCCTGGTGATAATAAATGAGCAAAATAAATGGTCTAGTAGCAGTAAAACATCCCACAGGCGCGAAAATGTGTTTTCTTGAACTATGGCCTTAACGGCTCACCACACCAAATACCCGTCCCATAGACTTACATGTAATATGACCCATACACTCAGGCCTCCAAGCACTCTTTAAGTGGAGAAATATAAATAAAACTATATATCATTTTAACCACCAGTCTGTTCTCTTTCAATCTAAACAATAAAAAAGGCATGTTTAACTGACATAATTTTTTTTATTTGAGCCCATAATAACCTCTTGCCCCACTCTCCTCTGATCGACCTAGAAAATAATTGACCTTGTTTTTTAGAAGAGCTTTGTTACAGCCAGCGCAAGGACTTCCTGTTTGATCTATCTTTCCTCATTTCGATGCTTTTGCTACACCAAATCATCACAGAATCGATTTAAATTGGTAGCAAAATGATATATCTGTAATATTTGCCACCGAGGCTGCTGCAAAGAGCCGTATTTTTTAAAAAGAGACTAACTTTCCTATTCTTAAACTTTATAATGATATGCGCGAATGAATTTGTGTGGTGAGACCTCAAGGGAAATAAACATATTTATGGAATGTTTTTTTTCGAGTGATCTAGAAAACACATTCTATTCTGAAATCGAAAAAGAAAACCTTGTCCAATTCCGATAAGCAGAAGGGGCACAAACGCAAAATGAAAATCCTCTGTTTTTTACTAGATCTCGAGAAATGACCTGTTTTTCTATAGTACAACATAATTTTCCATTTTCATGAAGCATCTGTATGGAATTGTCTATTTTTTCAGGGAATCGTCTTGAAATTAGGCAATGAATGATTTTATTTCTTCAGAATAGTGATGTACGAACATTATACACATAAACAAAAGAGGTATAAATACCAAAGGACAAAAAAAATCAATGCGGGGAAGTGGAAGAACCAAGTTGAACTTACAACTAATTCAGTGCTATATGGAAGAATGCTTGGTATATGGCCCATAATTGAACATTATCAAATTAGTTTTTTTAAATTCGCTAGAAAACATGTCTATATTATATTTTCTCGTTGAATTGGCCGCCTGGTGATAATAAATGAGCAAAATAAATGGTCTAGTAGCAGTAAAACATCCAACAGGCGCGAAAATGTGTTTTCTTGAACTATGGCCTTAACGGCTCACCACACCAAATACCCGTCCCATAGACTTACATGTAATATGACCCATACACTCAGGCCTCCAAGCACTCTTTAAGTGGAGAAATATAAATAAAACTATATATCATTTTAACCACCAGTCTGTTCTCTTTCAATCTAAACAATAAAAAAGGCATGTTTAACTGACATAATTTTTTTTATTTGAGCCCATAATAACCTCTTGCCCCACTCTCCTCTGATCGACCTAGAAAATAATTGACCTTGTTTTTTAGAAGAGCTTTGTTACAGCCAGCGCAAGGACTTCCTGTTTGATCTATCTTTCCTCATTTCGATGCTTTTGCTACACCAAATCATCACAGAATCGATTTAAATTGGTAGCAAAATGATATATCTGTAATATTTGCCACCGAGGCTGCTGCAAAGAGGGGTATTTTTTAAAAAGAGACTAACTTTCCTATTCTTAAACTTTATAATGATATGCGCGAATGAATTTGTGTGGTGAGACCTTAAGGGAAATAAACATATTTATGGAATGTTTTTTCTCGAGTGATCTAGAAAACACATTCTATTCTGAAATCGAAAAAGAAAACCTTGTCCAATTCCGATAAGCAGAAGGCGCACAAACGCAAACTGAAAATACTCTGTTTTTTACTAGATCTCGAGAAATGACCTGTTTTTCTATAGTACAACATAATTTTCCATTTTCATGAAGCATCTGTATGGAATTGTCTATTTTTTCAGGGAATCGTCTTGAAATTAGGCAATGAATGATTTTATTTCTTCAGAATAGTGATGAACGAACATTATACACACAAACAAAAGAGGTATAAATACCAAAGGACAAAAAAATCAATGCGGGGAAGTGGAAGAACCAAGTTGAACTTACAACTAATTCAGTGCTATATGGAAGAATGCTTGGTATATGGCCCATAATTGAACATTATCAAATTAGTTTTATTAAATTCGCTAGAAAACATGTCTATATTATATTTTCTCGTTGAATTGGCCGCCTGGTGATAATAAATGAGCAAAATAAATGGTCTAGTAGCAGTAAAACATCCCACAGGCGCGAAAATGTGTTTTCTTGAACTATGGCCTTAACGGCTCACCACACCAAATACCCGTCCCATAGACTTACATGTAATATGACCCATACACTCAGGCCTCCAAGCACTCTTTAAGGGGAGAAATATAAATAAAACTATATATCATTTTAACCACCAGTCTGTTCTCTTTCAATCTAAACAATAAAAAAGGCATGTTTAACTGACATAATTTTTTTTATTTGAGCCCATAATAACCTCTTGCCCCACTCTCCTCTGATCGACCTAGAAAATAATTGACCTTGCTTTTTAGAAGAGCTTTGTTACAGCCAGCGCAAGGACTTCCTGTTTGATCTATCTTTCCTCATTTTGATGCTTTTGCTACACCACATCATCACAGAATCGATTTAAATTGGTAGCAAAATGATATATCAGTAATATTTGCCACCGAGGCTGCTGCAAAGAGCCGTATTTTTTAAAAAGAGACTAACTTTCCTATTCTTAAACTTTATAATGATATGCGCGAATGAATTTGTGTGGTGAGACCTTAAGGGAAATAAACATATTTATGGAATGTTTTTTTTCGAGTGATCTAGAAAACACATTCTATTCTGAAATCGAAAAAGAAAACCTTGTCCAATTCCGATAAGCAGAAGGCGCACAAACGCAAAATGAAAATACTCTGTTTTTTACTAGATCTCGAGAAATGACCTGTTTTTCTATAGTACAACATAATTTTCCATTTTCATGAAGCATCTGCATGGAATTGTCTATTTTTTCAGGGAATCGTCTTGAAATTAGGCAATGAATGATTTTATTTCTTCAGAATAGTGATGTACGAACATTATACACACAAACAAAAGAGGTATAAATACCAAAGGACAAAAAAATCAATGCGGGGAAGTGGAAGAACCAAGTTGAACTTACAACTAATTCAGTGCTATATGGAAGAATGTTTGGTATATGGCCCATAATTGAACATTATCAAATTAGTTTTATTAAATTCGCTAGAAAACATGTCTATATTATATTTTCTCGTTGAATTGGCCGCCTGGTGATAATAAATGAGCAAAATAAATGGTCTAGTAGCAGTAAAACATCCCACAGGCGCGAAAATGTGTTTTCTTGAACTATGGCCTTAACGGCTCACCACACCAAATACCCGTCCCATAGACTTACATGTAATATGACCCATACACTCAGGCCTCCCAGCACTCTTTAAGTGGAGAAATATAAATAAAACTATATATCATTTTAACCACCAGTCTGTTCTCTTTCAATCTAAACAATAAAAAAGGCATGTTTAACTGACATAATTTTTTTTATTTGAGCCCATAATAACCTCTTGCCCCACTCTCCTCTGATCGACCTAGAAAATAAATGACCTTGTTTTTTAGAAGAGCTTTGTTACAGCCAGCGCAAGGACTTCCTGTTTGATCTATCTTTCCTCATTTCGATGCTTTTGCTACACCAAATCATCACAGAATCGATTTAAATTGGTAGCAAAATGATATATCTGTAATATTTGCCACCGAGGCTGCTGCAAAGAGCCGTATTTTTTAAAAAGAGACTAACTTTCCTATTCTTAAACTTTATAATGATATGCGCGAATGAATTTGTGTGGTGAGACCTTAAGGGAAATAAACATATTTATGGAATGTTTTTTTTCGAGTGATCTAGAAAACACATTCTATTCTGAAATCGAAAAAGAAAACCTTGTCCAATTCCGATAAGCAGAAGGCGCACAAACGCAAAATGAAAATCCTCTGTTTTTTACTAGATCTCGAGAAATGACCTGTTTTTCTATAGTACAACATAATTTTCCATTTTCATGAAGCATCTGTATGGAATTGTCTATTTTTTCAGGGAATCGTCTTGAAATTAGGCAATGAATGATTTTATTTCTTCAGAATAGTGATGTACGAACATTATACACACAAACAAAAGAGGTATAAATACCAAAGGACAAAAAAATCAATGCGGGGAAGTGGAAGAACCAAGTTGAACTTACAACTAATTCAGTGCTATATGGAAGAATGCTTGGTATATGGCCCATAATTGAACATTATCAAATTAGTTTTATTAAATTCGCTAGAAAACATGTCTATATTATATTTTCTCGTTGAATTGGCCGCCTGGTGATAATAAATGAGCAAAATAAATGGTCTAGTAGCAGTAAAACATCCCACAGGCGCGAAAATGTGTTTTCTTGAACTATGGCCTTAACGGCTCACCACACCAAATACCCGTCCCATAGACTTACATGTAATATGACCCATACACTCAGGCCTCCAAGCACTCTTTAAGTGGAGAAATATAAATAAAACTATATATCATTTTAACCACCAGTCTGTTCTCTTTCAATCTAAACAATAAAAAAGGCATGTTTAACTGACATAATTTTTTTTATTTGAGCCCATAATAACCTCTTGCCCCACTCTCCTCTGATCGACCTAGAAAATAATTGACCTTGTTTTTTAGAAGAGCTTTGTTACAGCCAGCGCAAGGACTTCCTGTTTGATCTATCTTTCCTCATTTCGATGCTTTTGCTACACCAAATCATCACAGAATCGATTTAAATTGGTAGCAAAATGATATATCTGTAATATTTGCCACCGAGGCTGCTGCAAAGAGCCGTATTTTTTAAAAAGAGACTAACTTTCCTATTCTTAAACTTTATAATGATATGCGCGAATGAATTTGTGTGGTGAGACCTCAAGGGAAATAAACATATTTATGGAATGTTTTTTTTCGAGTGATCTAGAAAACACATTCTATTCTGAAATCGAAAAAGAAAACCTTGTCCAATTCCGATAAGCAGAAGGGACACAAACGCAAAATGAAAATCCTCTGTTTTTTACTAGATCTCGAGAAATGACCTGTTTTTCTATAGTACAACATAATTTTCCATTTTCATGAAGCATCTGTATGGAATTGTCTATTTTTTCAGGGAATCGTCTTGAAATTAGGCAATGAATGATTTTATTTCTTCAGAATAGTGATGTACGAACATTATACACACAAACAAAAGAGGTATAAATACCAAAGGACAAAAAAATCAATGCGGGGAAGTGGAAGAACCAAGTTGAACTTACAACTAATTCAGTGCTATATGGAAGAATGCTTGGTATATGGCCCATAATTGAACATTATCAAATTAGTTTTATTAAATTCGCTAGAAAACATGTCTATATTATATTTTCTCGTTGAATTGGCCGCCTGGTGATAATAAATGAGCAAAATAAATGGTCTAGTAGCAGTAAAACATCCAACAGGCGCGAAAATGTGTTTTCTTGAACTATGGCCTTAACGGCTCACCACACCAAATACCCGTCCCATAGACTTACATGTAATATGACCCATACACTCAGGCCTCCAAGCACTCTTTAAGTGGAGAAATATAAATAAAACTATATATCATTTTAACCACCAGTCTGTTCTCTTTCAATCTAAACAATAAAAAAGGCATGTTTAACTGACATAATTTTTTTTATTTGAGCCCATAATAACCTCTTGCCCCACTCTCCTCTGATCGACCTAGAAAATAATTGACCTTGTTTTTTAGAAGAGCTTTGTTACAGCCAGCGCAAGGACTTCCTGTTTGATCTATCTTTCCTCATTTCGATGCTTTTGCTACACCAAATCATCACAGAATCGATTTAAATTGGTAGCAAAATGATATATCTGTAATATTTGCCACCGAGGCTGCTGCAAAGAGGGGTATTTTTTAAAAAGAGACTAACTTTCCTATTCTTAAACTTTATAATGATATGCGCGAATGAATTTGTGTGGTGAGACCTTAAGGGAAATAAACATATTTATGGAATGTTTTTTCTCGAGTGATCTAGAAAACACATTCTATTCTGAAATCGAAAAAGAAAACCTTGTCCAATTCCGATAAGCAGAAGGCGCACAAACGCAAACTGAAAATACTCTGTTTTTTACTAGATCTCGAGAAATGACCTGTTTTTCTATAGTACAACATAATTTTCCATTTTCATGAAGCATCTGTATGGAATTGTCTATTTTTTCAGGGAATCGTCTTGAAATTAGGCAATGAATGATTTTATTTCTTCAGAATAGTGATGAACGAACATTATACACACAAACAAAAGAGGTATAAATACCAAAGGACAAAAAAATCAATGCGGGGAAGTGGAAGAACCAAGTTGAACTTACAACTAATTCAGTGCTATATGGAAGAATGCTTGGTATATGGCCCATAATTGAACATTATCAAATTAGTTTTATTAAATTCGCTAGAAAACATGTCTATATTATATTTTCTCGTTGAATTGGCCGCCTGGTGATAATAAATGAGCAAAATAAATGGTCTAGTAGCAGTAAAACATCCCACAGGCGCGAAAATGTGTTTTCTTGAACTATGGCCTTAACGGCTCACCACACCAAATACCCGTCCCATAGACTTACATGTAATATGACCCATACACTCAGGCCTCCAAGCACTCTTTAAGGGGAGAAATATAAATAAAACTATATATCATTTTAACCACCAGTCTGTTCTCTTTCAATCTAAACAATAAAAAAGGCATGTTTAACTGACATAATTTTTTTTATTTGAGCCCATAATAACCTCTTGCCCCACTCTCCTCTGATCGACCTAGAAAATAATTGACCTTGCTTTTTAGAAGAGCTTTGTTACAGCCAGCGCAAGGACTTCCTGTTTGATCTATCTTTCCTCATTTTGATGCTTTTGCTACACCACATCATCACAGAATCGATTTAAATTGGTAGCAAAATGATATATCAGTAATATTTGCCACCGAGGCTGCTGCAAAGAGCCGTATTTTTTAAAAAGAGACTAACTTTCTTATTCTTAAACTTTATAATGATATGCGCGAATGAATTTGTGTGGTGAGACCATAAGGGAAATAAACATATTTATGGAATGTTTTTTTTCGAGTGATCTAGAAAACACATTCTATTCTGAAATCGAAAAAGAAAACCTTGTCCAATTCCGATAAGCAGAAGGCGCACAAACGCAAAATGAAAATACTCTGTTTTTTACTAGATCTCGAGAAATGACCTGTTTTTCTATAGTACAACATAATTTTCCATTTTCATGAAGCATCTGTATGGAATTGTCTATTTTTTCAGGGAATCGTCTTGAAATTAGGCAATGAATGATTTTATTTCTTCAGAATAGTGATGTACGAACATTATACACACAAACAAAAGAGGTATAAATACCAAAGGACAAAAAAATCAATGCGGGGAAGTGGAAGAACCAAGTTGAACTTACAACTAATTCAGTGCTATATGGAAGAATGTTTGGTATATGGCCCATAATTGAACATTATCAAATTAGTTTTATTAAATTCGCTAGAAAACATGTCTATATTATATTTTCTCGTTGAATTGGCCGCCTGGTGATAATAAATGAGCAAAATAAATGGTCTAGTAGCAGTAAAACATCCCACAGGCGCGAAAATGTGTTTTCTTGAACTATGGCCTTAACGGCTCACCACACCAAATACCCGTCCCATAGACTTACATGTAATATGACCCATACACTCAGGCCTCCCAGCACTCTTTAAGTGGAGAAATATAAATAAAACTATATATCATTTTAACCACCAGTCTGTTCTCTTTCAATCTAAACAATAAAAAAGGCATGTTTAACTGACATAATTTTTTTTATTTGAGCCCATAATAACCTCTTGCCCCACTCTCCTCTGATCGACCTAGAAAATAATTGACCTTGTTTTTTAGAAGAGCTTTGTTACAGCCAGCGCAAGGACTTCCTGTTTGATCTATCTTTCCTCATTTCGATGCTTTTGCTACACCAAATCATCACAGAATCGATTTAAATTGGTAGCAAAATGATATATCTGTAATATTTGCCACCGAGGCTGCTGCAAAGAGCCGTATTTTTTAAAAAGAGACTAACTTTCCTATTCTTAAACTTTATAATGATATGCGCGAATGAATTTGTGTGGTGAGACCTTAAGGGAAATAAACATATTTATGGAATGTTTTTTCTCGAGTGATCTAGAAAACACATTCTATTCTGAAATCGAAAAAGAAAACCTTGTCCAATTCCGATAAGCAGAAGGCGCACAAACGCAAAATGAAAATACTCTGTTTTTTACTAGATCTCGAGAAATGACCTGTTTTTCTATAGTACAACATAATTTTCCATTTTCATGAAGCATCTGTATGGAATTGTCTATTTTTTCAGGGAATCGTCTTGAAATTAGGCAATGAATGATTTTATTTCTTCAGAATAGTGATGTACGAACATTATACACACAAACAAAAGAGGTATAAATACCAAAGGACAAAAAAATCAATGCGGGGAAGTGGAAGAACCAAGTTGAACTTACAACTAATTCAGTGCTATATGGAAGAATGCTTGGTATATGGCCCATAATTGAACATTATCAAATTAGTTTTATTAAATTCGCTAGAAAACATGTCTATATTATATTTTCTCGTTGAATTGGCCGCCTGGTGATAATAAATGAGCAAAATAAATGGTCTAGTAGCAGTAAAACATCCCACAGGCGCGAAAATGTGTTTTCTTGAACTATGGCCTTAACGGCTCACCACACCAAATACCCGTCCCATAGACTTACATGTAATATGACCCATACACTCAGGCCTCCAAGCACTCTTTAAGTGGAGAAATATAAATAAAACTATATATCATTTTAACCACCAGTCTGTTCTCTTTCAATCTAAACAATAAAAAAGGCATGTTTAACTGACATAATTTTTTTTATTTGAGCCCATAATAACCTCTTGCCCCACTCTCCTCTGATCGACCTAGAAAATAATTGACCTTGCTTTTTAGAAGAGCTTTGTTACAGCCAGCGCAAGGACTTCCTGTTTGATCTATCTTTCCTCATTTTGATGCTTTTGCTACACCACATCATCACAGAATCGATTTAAATTGGTAGCAAAATGATATATCAGTAATATTTGCCACCGAGGCTGCTGCAAAGAGCCGTATTTTTTAAAAAGAGACTAACTTTCTTATTCTTAAACTTTATAATGATATGCGCGAATGAATTTGTGTGGTGAGACCTTAAGGGAAATAAACATATTTATGGAATGTTTTTTTTCGAGTGATCTAGAAAACACATTCTATTCTGAAATCGAAAAAGAAAACCTTGTCCAATTCCGATAAGCAGAAGGCGCAAAAACGCAAAATGAAAATACTCTGTTTTTTACTAGATCTCGAGAAATGACCTGTTTTTCTATAGTACAACATAATTTTCCATTTTCATGAAGCATCTGTATGGAATTGTCTATTTTTTCAGGGAATCGTCTTGAAATTAGGCAATGAATGATTTTATTTCTTCAGAATAGTGATGTACGAACATTATACACACAAACAAAAGAGGTATAAATACCAAAGGACAAAAAAATCAATGCGGGGAAGTGGAAGAACCAAGTTGAACTTACAACTAATTCAGTGCTATATGGAAGAATGTTTGGTATATGGCCCATAATTGAACATTATCAAATTAGTTTTATTAAATTCGCTAGAAAACATGTCTATATTATATTTTCTCGTTGAATTGGCCGCCTGGTGATAATAAATGAGCAAAATAAATGGTCTAGTAGCAGTAAAACATCCCACAGGCGCGAAAATGTGTTTTCTTGAACTATGGCCTTAACGGCTCACCACACCAAATACCCGTCCCATAGACTTACATGTAATATGACCCATACACTCAGGCCTCCCAGCACTCTTTAAGTGGAGAAATATAAATAAAACTATATATCATTTTAACCACCAGTCTGTTCTCTTTCAATCTAAACAATAAAAAAGGCATGTTTAACTGACATAATTTTTTTTATTTGAGCCCATAATAACCTCTTGCCCCACTCTCCTCTGATCGACCTAGAAAATAATTGACCTTGTTTTTTAGAAGAGCTTTGTTACAGCCAGCGCAAGGACTTCCTGTTTGATCTATCTTTCCTCATTTCGATGCTTTTGCTACACCAAATCATCACAGAATCGATTTAAATTGGTAGCAAAATGATATATCTGTAATATTTGCCACCGAGGCTGCTGCAAAGAGCCGTATTTTTTAAAAAGAGACTAACTTTCCTATTCTTAAACTTTATAATGATATGCGCGAATGAATTTGTGTGGTGAGACCTTAAGGGAAATAAACATATTTATGGAATGTTTTTTTTCGAGTGATCTAGAAAACACATTCTATTCTGAAATCGAAAAAGAAAACCTTGTCCAATTCCGATAAGCAGAAGGCGCACAAACGCAAAATGAAAATCCTCTGTTTTTTACTAGATCTCGAGAAATGACCTGTTTTTCTATAGTACAACATAATTTTCCATTTTCATGAAGCATCTGTATGGAATTGTCTATTTTTTCAGGGAATCGTCTTGAAATTAGGCAATGAATGATTTTATTTCTTCAGAATAGTGATGTACGAACATTATACACACAAACAAAAGAGGTATAAATACCAAAGGACAAAAAAATCAATGCGGGGAAGTGGAAGAACCAAGTTGAACTTACAACTAATTCAGTGCTATATGGAAGAATGCTTGGTATATGGCCCATAATTGAACATTATCAAATTAGTTTTATTAAATTCGCTAGAAAACATGTCTATATTATATTTTCTCGTTGAATTGGCCGCCTGGTGATAATAAATGAGCAAAATAAATGGTCTAGTAGCAGTAAAACATCCCACAGGCGCGAAAATGTGTTTTCTTGAACTATGGCCTTAACGGCTCACCACACCAAATACCCGTCCCATAGACTTACATGTAATATGACCCATACACTCAGGCCTCCAAGCACTCTTTAAGTGGAGAAATATAAATAAAACTATATATCATTTTAACCACCAGTCTGTTCTCTTTCAATCTAAACAATAAAAAAGGCATGTTTAACTGACATAATTTTTTTTATTTGAGCCCATAATAACCTCTTGCCCCACTCTCCTCTGATCGACCTAGAAAATAATTGACCTTGTTTTTTAGAAGAGCTTTGTTACAGCCAGCGCAAGGACTTCCTGTTTGATCTATCTTTCCTCATTTCGATGCTTTTGCTACACCAAATCATCACAGAATCGATTTAAATTGGTAGCAAAATGATATATCTGTAATATTTGCCACCGAGGCTGCTGCAAAGAGCCGTATTTTTTAAAAAGAGACTAACTTTCCTATTCTTAAACTTTATAATGATATGCGCGAATGAATTTGTGTGGTGAGACCTTAAGGGAAATAAACATATTTATGGAATGTTTTTTTTCGAGTGATCTAGAAAACACATTCTATTCTGAAATCGAAAAAGAAAACCTTGTCCAATTCCGATAAGCAGAAGGCGCACAAACGCAAAATGAAAATCCTCTGTTTTTTACTAGATCTCGAGAAATGACCTGTTTTTCTATAGTACAACATAATTTTCCATTTTCATGAAGCATCTGTATGGAATTGTCTATTTTTTCAGGGAATCGTCTTGAAATTAGGCAATGAATGATTTTATTTCTTCAGAATAGTGATGTACGAACATTATACACACAAACAAAAGAGGTATAAATACCAAAGGACAAAAAAATCAATGCGGGGAAGTGGAAGAACCAAGTTGAACTTACAACTAATTCAGTGCTATATGGAAGAATGCTTGGTATATGGCCCATAATTGAACATTATCAAATTAGTTTTATTAAATTCGCTAGAAAACATGTCTATATTATATTTTCTCGTTGAATTGGCCGCCTGGTGATAATAAATGAGCAAAATAAATGGTCTAGTAGCAGTAAAACATCCCACAGGCGCGAAAATGTGTTTTCTTGAACTATGGCCTTAACGGCTCACCACACCAAATACCCGTCCCATAGACTTACATGTAATATGACCCATACACTCAGGCCTCCAAGCACTCTTTAAGTGGAGAAATATAAATAAAACTATATATCATTTTAACCACCAGTCTGTTCTCTTTCAATCTAAACAATAAAAAAGGCATGTTTAACTGACATAATTTTTTTTATTTGAGCCCATAATAACCTCTTGCCCCACTCTCCTCTGATCGACCTAGAAAATAATTGACCTTGCTTTTTAGAAGAGCTTTGTTACAGCCAGCGCAAGGACTTCCTGTTTGATCTATCTTTCCTCATTTTGATGCTTTTGCTACACCACATCATCACAGAATCGATTTAAATTGGTAGCAAAATGATATATCTGTAATATTTGCCACCGAGGCTGTTGCAAAGAGCCGTATTTTTTAAAAAGAGACTAACTTTCTTATTCTTAAACTTTATAATGATATGCGCGAATGAATTTGTGTGGTGAGACCTTAAGGGAAATAAACATATTTATGGAATGTTTTTTTTCGAGTGATCTAGAAAACACATTCTATTCTGAAATCGAAAAAGAAAACCTTGTCCAATTCCGATAAGCAGAAGGCGCACAAACGCAAAATGAAAATACTCTGTTTTTTACTAGATCTCGAGAAATGACCTGTTTTTCTATAGTACAACATAATTTTCCATTTTCATGAAGCATCTGTATGGAATTGTCTATTTTTTCAGGGAATCGTCTTGAAATTAGGCAATGAATGATTTTATTTCTTCAGAATAGTGATGTACGAACATTATACACACAAACAAAAGAGGTATAAATACCAAAGGACAAAAAAATCAATGCGGGGAAGTGGAAGAACCAAGTAGAACTTACAACTAATTCAGTGCTATATGGAAGAATGCTTGGTTTATGGCCCATAATTGAACATTATCAAATTAGTTTTATTAAATTCGCTAGAAAACATGTCTATATTATATTTTCTCGTTGAATTGGCCGCCTGGTGATAATAAATGAGCAAAATAAATGGTCTTGTAGCAGTAAAACATCCCACAGGCGCGAAAATGTGTTTTCTTGAACTATGGCCTTAATGTCTCACCACACCAAATACCCGTCCCATAGACTTACATGTATTATGACCCATACACTCAGGCCTCCCAGCACTCTTTAAGTGGAGAAATATAAATAATACTATATATCATTTTAACCACCAGTCTGTTCTCTTTCAATCTAAACAATAAAAAAGGCATGTTTACCTGACATATTTTTTTTTATTTGAGCCCATAATAACCTCTTGCCCCACTCTCCTCTGATCGACCTAGAAAATAATTGACCTTGTTTTTTAGAAGAGCTTTGTTACAGCCAGCGCAAGGACTTCCTGTTTGATCTATCTTTCCTCATTTCGATGCTTTTGCTACACCAAATCATCACAGAATCGATTTAAATTGGTAGCAAAATGATATATCTGTAATATTTGCCACCGAGGCTGCTGCAAAGAGCCGTATTTTTTAAAAAGAGACTAACTTTCTTATTCTTAAACTTTATAATGATATGCGCGAATGAATTTGTGTGGTGAGACCTTAAGGGAAATAAACATATTTATGGAATGTTTTCTTTCGAGTGATCTAGAAAACACATTCTATTCTGAAATCGAAAAAGAAAACCTTGTCCAATTCCGATAAGCAGAAGGCGCACAAACGCAAAATGAAGATCCTCTGTTTTTTACTAGATCTCGAGAAATGACCTGTTTTTCTATAGTACAACATAATTTTCCATTTTCATGAAGCATCTGTATGGAATTGTCTATTTTTTCAGGGAATCGTCTTGAAATTAGGCAATGAATGATTTTATTTCTTCAGAATAGTGATGTACGAACATTATACACACAAACAAAAGAGGTATAAATACCAAAGGACAAAAAAATCAATGCGGGGAAGTGGAAGAACCAAGTTGAACTTAC
The DNA here is from genome assembly GCA_964017125.1 of Flabesymbios commensalis. NCBI lineage: Eukaryota > Metazoa > Annelida > Polychaeta > Terebellida > Flabelligeridae > Flabesymbios > Flabesymbios commensalis. Next base: position 3,405,791 of record OZ024907.1, on the reverse strand, counting down.
AACTAATTCAGTGCTATATGGAAGAATGCTTGGTATATGGCCCATAATTGAACATTATCAAATTAGTTTTATTAAATTCGCTAGAAAACATGTCTATATTATATTTTCTCGTTGAATTGGCCGCCTGGTGATAATAAATGAGCAAAATAAATGGTCTAGTAGCAGTAAAACATCCCACAGGCGCGAAAATGTGTTTTCTTGAACTATGGCCTTAACGTCTCACCACACCAAATACCCGTCCCATAGACTTACATGTAATATGACCCATACACTCAGGCCTCCCAGCACTCTTTAAGTGGAGAAATATAAATAAAACTATATATCATTTTAACCACCAGTCTGTTCTCTTTCAATCTAAACAATAAAAAAAGGCATGTTTAACTGACATAATTTTTTTTATTTGAGCCCATAATAACCTCTTGCCCCACTCTCCTCTGATCGACCTAGAAAATAATTAACCTTGTTTTTTAGAAGAGCTTTGTTACAGCCAGCGCAAGGACTTCCTGTTTGATCTATCTTTCCTCATTTCGATGCTTTTGCTACACCAAATCATCACAGAATCGATTTAAATTGGTAGCAAAATGATATATCTGTAATATTTGCCACCGAGGCTGCTGCAAAGAGCCGTATTTTTTAAAAAGAGACTAACTTTCTTATTCTTAAACTTTATAATGATATGCGCGAATGAATTTGTGTGGTGAGACCTTAAGGGAAATAAACATATTTATGGAATGTTTTTTTTCGAGTGATCTAGAAAACACATTCTATTCTGAAATCGAAAAAGAAAACCTTGTCCAATTCCGATAAGCAGAAGGCGCACAAACGCAAAATGAAAATCCTCTGTTTTTTACTAGATCTCGAGAAATGACCTGTTTTTCTATAGTACAACATAATTTTCCATTTTCATGAAGCATCTGTATGGAATTGTCTATTTTTTCAGGGAATCGTCTTGAAATTAGGCAATGAATGATTTTATTTCTTCAGAATAGTGATGTACGAACATTATACACACAAACAAAAGAGGTATAAATACCAAAGGACAAAGAAATTAATGCGGGGAAGTGGAAGAACCAAGTTGAACTTACAACTAATTCAGTGCTATATGGAAGAATGCTTGGTATATGGCCCATAATTGAACATTATCAAATTAGTTTTATTAAATTCGCTAGAAAACATGTCTATATTATATTTTCTCGTTGAATTGGCCGCCTGGTGATAATAAATGAGCAAAATAAATGGTCTAGTAGCAGTAAAACATCCCACAGGCGCGAAAATGTGTTTTCTTGAACTATGGCCTTAACGTCTCACCACACCAAATACCCGTCCCATAGACTTACATGTAATATGACCCATACACTCAGGCCTCCCAGCACTCTTTAAGTGGAGAAATATAAATAAAACTATATATCATTTTAACCACCAGTCTGTTCTCTTTCAATCTAAACAATAAAAAAAGGCATGTTTAACTGACATAATTTTTTTTATTTGAGCCCATAATAACCTCTTGCCCCACTCTCCTCTGATCGACCTAGAAAATAATTGACCTTGTTTTTTAGAAGAGCTTTGTTACAGCCAGCGCAAGGACTTCCTGTTTGATCTATCTTTCCTCATTTCGATGCTTTTGCTACATCAAATCATCAGAGAATCGATTTAAATTGGTAGCAAAATGATATATCTGTAATATTTGCCACCGAGGCTGCTGCAAAGAGCCGTATTTTTTTAAAAAGAGACTAACTTTCTTATTCTTAAACTTTATAATGATATGCGCGAATGAATTTGTGTGGTGAGACCTTAATAGTGTTTGCTCTAAATCTGGCTGAACTCGCACAGCCATTGCGATGACGTCACATGCAGTGATCGCTTCCTGTATGGCCGTAACCTCAGACTAGATGAATGGCAGCAAAAAGGAGAGTCGTCGTGCACTACCAGCAGAATTTTAATCATTTCGATTTGCTATTATCGATATTTAAATACAAATATCACTCGATTACCCTTTGAAAAAGCTGAGAAGCTTAAATTAATCATCAAACATGTTTTTCCTTGTGCAGATCACTGACAAACTGCAATCTAAGTAGGGCCTAAGCCAGGTGTCTGTTTGTTTACAAGTTTTTTTGGCCGTCATCCCCCTGATCAACGATCAACAGTCACTGGTTCCCCTTGTTTGTTGAGCGCCCCTCGCGCCCCAACGCCCTGCCGCTATCTATAATAAGTCTAAGCAATATTACATCTAACTAAAAATAATTGAAGTTGTAATAAAAATTCGGCCATCAATCTTAAACTTCGTCTTGAAAGTGGAATGTTTATTCAGCAGCTCCAGCGCGGGACCGGTAACCTCTGACTGGTAGGCTATCCTAACAGTAAGCTCAGACGAAGTTCACTGTCACCCGGTGTGGGGTGTTCAACGGTCCGGCCGTGATGAATGGTCCCCCCCTGCTTTTGCGCATGCGCGTTACCATGGCAACCTTCTAGAAACGAGAATTAGACTAAGAAATTTCCAGATTGCAATCATGACAATTGGTCCCCCCCTGTTCTGCACATGCGCGTTGCTATAGCAGCGTGCAAGTATCGAACCATTTAATTGGATGAGATATGTGATGACGTCACGAGAGCAGGTGCTGGTGTTGTGTAACACAAAATGTGGCCTTGAACTTGGGCCAGTACATGACCTGTAAACAGATTTGCCTTAGGCTTAGGTCAAGCCGTGGACAACCTGACTGTCCAGTTTCTGGGATGTAGTTCCAGATATTAGTTTCATTCAGTAGTGGCAGGCTATTTGGCATTAAGACGCTACTCAGTCTCTGCAATCATGACACTGGCAGTGGCACGACATTCAGAAGTGAAATATGACAATCAAGGAATCAACGGTGCAATGCCAATGGTAACGACTTCAGGTCAGGATGTGTAAATTGAGGAGAAACGTTCCTGATTCTACTTTTTAAGTAATTTTAAGCGTTAAAGTTAGTCTAATAGTGAGCCGCAAAATAAATCTCAAAAAAGTTACTGGATGTAAACTGTAGCTCAGTTTTAACTGCTTAGACTTTAGTCTAATTGGGCAATTTCGGGACACTTAGCCTCTTACTCTTAGGTCCCCACAGCCATTCATTGCAGTCTAACTTTTACAATTTCTTATCTCATACTTACTTTTTGGCAACGTTTAGATTCAGATTTCAGATAAATTATAGACTAATTCATTTTGATAACCAGAATTGCAGGTTTACATTCTACCATGGAGAAAATAGATCTAGATCAATCATTTAATGCCATCAAAACGTACCTGAAAGAAAACAAGTAGGCTATCCTGGCCATTATTCAAAAAATCAGAAGAGGACGCTACGAAAGTCACTATCAAAAGGACAATACCAACTAAAAGGTCAGTGCTCTAGAAACTAGGCCCTATCAGTCACTTTTTTGTCTAGATCTAGGCCCCTAGGCCTAGGCCTAATAACGTTAGGCCTACATGTTGTCATGTAGACTATTACCATAGATTAACCACATATAGAATAGATGCGTCATAAACCACTGACCAATGGGCGATTCTGTCACACGGCGCACCGCAGCGCCCCCTGAGTTTAAATTGGGTCATTTCTGCTGAATTAATATGGCGCTCATAGCCATACTGCATGTACTGCCCAGGCATCTAACTATAGCCTTTGTCACTGAACTATCCTGTAGATTCTATTATTGAAGGTTTATTGGAATGTACTCATAATTTATGGCACCCACATGACCTATGGATAGACCTTAAAAACTTCAATATTTTGTAGATCAAGTATAAATAGGCCTCCAACACACCCAAACTACACTTGCCTTCTCTTCTTGAAGCTGAGCCTTGAGGCTTGACTGGTGCCAGGGTGTGCCTGGGCGGTGGTATATTCAATGTCAATGACAATAAACTCTCACTGACGTTAGAGTATTAGTATTAGCGACATAGTTCTAAACATAATCAAGATCTAGACTACACAAGTCATGTTTGTAGGCCTATAATTAGATCTAATTGTTCTCAGCAAGAAGTCAAGACTTTTAGTCTAGGCCTAGGCTAGTAGGCCCAAACCTCAGATTCGGTCATTGTTAAAAGCATGTGGCATAGACTACAGTAGGCTACCGCACCTAGACATGCTAGATCTCTCCAGACTAGGCCTACTACTGTTCCAACAAGAATAAAAAACTAACATGCCACATGGGTCAGAGGTAATTAGGCTATTTCTATTTAAAATGTTTATTTATGTTGTAGCCTAGTAGGCCCCTATGAGTATGAGTAGGTTATGTTACCTACCAGTAGCCTACATTGCTACAAGTAGATAAAATTTAGACAGCCTACCCCCATATCATATAGACTATGTTCAATAAATACATGTAGGCATAAGAAAGGTTAGGCCTAGACTAGAGCTACTGCAGTTGATTAGAGAACAGAATATTACTTTGGTGGGAGGGGGAGGGGTAGGCCTAGGCTAATCATGGAAATAGACTAGACTATTTATGAAGTATAAATTATTTATAGGCATTATTGTCTAGTAGGCCTAGGCCTAATAATTTTAGTCCCTTGGAATGCTAAAAATGAATGTTTGTTTAATTCGGTGTAGACCTAGACTATTTAAATTTGACGAGGGGGGTTGGGGTATAAAATACATGGTTTTCAATTGGTTTTTTTTCGCAGGCCAATTTAGTTTTATACATAATATATAGGCCTATAGCCTATATACACCCTATTTTAGGCCCTATAAGCCTAGGTCTTAACTACATGTAGCCTAGGCCACTTTTTTTATAAATTGCATGGCTCGCATGATTCAAGATTCAGAGCAGACGGTCAAAAAAATATAAATAAAAACTTTTCATTTCATTTGTAACGGAAAGCTTACACAAAAAAAAAAAAAATTCAAGTGTACACTTATTTCATCTAAAAAAAATGCATAATTTATATTTTAATTTCAATTGATATCGATGAATAGCGGTAGACTAGTCTATAGTAAAATAAAAACAAAGAGAAAATTTGTATTTTATTTTTTTATTGATGTTCCATTAGGCCTATCGTGACTGGGTGATCTTGCAACAAATTCTCGCATTACTAGGTTACATTCTAATTAGACATGCAAAGAGTTATGGCGCCATTATAGACAATTTTGATTACTTTATGTCATTTAAATGGTCTACACATAACATTGGAATGCAACATTTTTGTTAGAAAAAAATGGAAAGGTATTACTACAGGGGCAATATTTTTCCAACATTTTCATGTAGCCTATAGCCTAAATTTCATCAAAGAAAATCTTTAGACGTTTCGAGGCCCCCTATATATATATCTCTTTTTAACATTTATGATTGATAATAAGGTAATAAAGTGGTGTAAAAGGCATGCTTTAAAAAAATAGCCCTGGGTCAAAACGCCCACTTAGGCCTACATCCACCTATTATCAGTTCGCCGCCCTTGGCTATTTACCAACTTTCTTGAGTGATCTTGCTCATCACATGTGAAGCTTGATACTTAAAATGACCCATATTATAGGCCTAGGCCTATAAGCTTATATATTTTTACCTTATGTGTATATTGATAGCTGATGATATAGGCTTAGGCTATTTAAAATTAGCAAGGATAATAGGCCTGATGGCTTAGTGTTGTGATCCTGATAGGCATATCTATGTCAAGAAAACAATTCAGTCTGATCCTAGCTATATTCTTCAGTTTGCCGCCCTTGGCTTTTTGCCAAATTTCTGGATTGGTTATAGTCTATGTGAAGTTTCAAATTTTGGTAAGGCACCTAATTTCGATTCACCAAGATGTCAAATTTACACTCACACCTCCTCTTTTGGGACGCAATTGATCTGCTCATTCAAGGATAAACTTTCAAACTATATTATTACCGTAAATAATGCGTATATTAATATGTAATAATGAGCGACATTGCCAATGATTTGAGGGCGGAATAACTTTTAAATTTTTAGTTTACTGTTAACTAGGATGAGATTTATAAGCTTAATTCGACAGATCTGACAACTGGTGAGTGACTGTAGGCTATGTAGGGCGTTTTAAAGTCACTGTCAATGCTTGGCTTGAAGTGGATCAGAGATCCAAGGGCGAGGTATCATAATTCGAACCAGTGTATAGTGATGAGTGTTGTCACTGAAATGGGGTTTTTTTTATCTTACAGTGAAGTTTCAAATAGTGCCATTTTCTACATTTCCATGATAGGCATATTGAGCTCTTATAAAACCATATAGATATTTTTCCTTTTTTACAAATATTAGCATTATAAAGTAGGCCTAATAATGCTTAAACGTGAAGTTGAACCATTTATTTTAAATATTTTTACATTTAATTCAAAATTTGGACCTTTTAAGTCTTGGGGACACCAATTTTATGTAAAAATACCCACATTTTTTGTTTTACCCATATAAAAATGAGGACAGTCACATTTTGTTTTTCCTGGCAACATCCTTGCATTTCAATGTTAGATCCTCGAATCGTAGGCTATTCATTTTCATGTAGGCCGACAACGTTGAATGGATTAACTGGAACGCACCACTATATATATATCGGGGGGGGGAGGGGCATTAACCCTTTCAAGCCTGACTTTACAATGTCACCTTCATCCACTACAAGCCGCAAAATTGCTGTCGCAATTCCCGACTTGTAGTGGATGAAGATTATTTGAAGTGAGTGAAAAATTAAAGAAAATTGTCATGTACTGGTAAACCAGTTTCATGGAAATTTTTATTCTAAAAGCCTTGCTTGTAGGAAAATGTAGTCTCTTTTCAGGGATGTAAAATGTTGCTTTAATGCATCGTGAGGACTTGAAGGGTTAAGAAATATGAAAACAAAGTTTGTTGCCACAAATATGGACAGAAAAAAAAGTTTGTTGGCGGAATTGATGAAAAATATGTCGACCAGAATAAACCAGCAAATTTTAACATGTATACAAAACAAGGAAGGCATCCGATCTGATCTGATATTTCCGTTCTTCAATGAACAAAAAATAAGTTTGTCTAAATTTTACCTCTAGCCTTGAACATGCATGTCCAAAATGAGAAATACGAGAATTTTGACTCTATGTCTCCCTTTACTGGTAGGTCTAAATGCGCAGCACAAAAATTAAAAAAAACTTTTGCAGTTCTAGTCTATGTTTAGGCCTACATCGTATGGTCATATAAAGAAATCAAAATAAAATTAGTTTAGCCAGATTGTGTCACTTTAATTATACTAATTCATGTAATTATGGGGCCTATTGATTCTAAACTAAATATCAGTGTTTATATAAACAATGTTATTTATGTTAATACGTGTAGGCCTATGCCTAGAGGCTAGACTACTACAAAAAAGCTAGCAAAATTAGGCTTAGGGCTAGGCTATGCATATCATTAGGCCTATGGCTTATGCATATCATTAGTCTATTTTTCAGGTGGGCCCCTCCTACTAGTAGACTATAGACTAGTCAAAAGATGGTGGGGGCGTGGCTTATCTTTGATCAATCCATCACACCCATAGTACAGTGATAGCTATAGTCTATACTAGGCCTAGTAGATCTACATGATAATAGACTACATGTGTCTCCCATATATCCATGCAGCCTTGTGGTTGTAGGCCTAGATTTTTTTCTGATAGACTAACCTTAGCCTATCAGTGTCTATAAGTTACTAATAATATAGGGCTAATAGTCTGTTATACTAGTTCTTTAAACATGATAAATAGCTACGCCTGCATAGCCTGAGCCAAGACTGCGAGGTGTCATCATCATGTGTCACGTGAGCTGCAAATAGACTTCAAATAGATTTTAGGCTAATCTAAAGGTTGGTGAAATTAGAGATTTTAATACCGTTCATAGTTACAGTAGGCCTACTAAATGTAGACTAGATCTAGTAAGTAGTAGAGTGGAATAAAACTTAGAAGTCCCACTCCCAGCGCCAATCGCAATGACTGCTGAGTGATGATTTATAAGCCTAAGCCAGCTCGCCACCCCATGTTCAGATTGTCGCCACAATTTCTGACCCAATTTAAAATCAGATGGCGCTGCAGTCGCCGTGTGACAGGTTTTCAACATGGCGTGACATATCTATTATGGTTATTCTATGCTATTACTGTATTAGGGGCCTGGCTGTAACGTCTAACCGTTCACTTACAGGCTACGCTAGCCTACCTGCCTAGTAGACTACTAGTAATAGTAGGCCTAGTGACTAGTCCTAGACTACATGGACTAGACTATATACCAGGGGCGTGCGCAGGGGGGTCCTGACCCCCCCCCCCTTGAGCTGCAGATTTTTAAAATTTTCCACGGATTTTTGGGGGCAAGCCCCCAGAACCCCCATATTTTTCTAAATTTTACTTCTTGACCCCCTTCCTTGACGGAAAGCTGCGCACGCCCCTGTATTGTATACTTAACTAAGACTTGAGTTAATATAGGCTAGCCTTTTTGTCAATTTGCTTGGTCTCTCTTAAAAAAAATTTCACAACATTTTTCTCGGATCATTTTTTCATCTTCCCCTATTTTCTTTTTAATAGGATAGGGTCTAGAGTCTACCAGACTAGACTGTAACATCTCTGAAAATTTGGTGCACAATTGTTGAGTATTTTGGAAATTATTTAGTCTAGTCTAGTCTAGACCATTTGGCATGTAGAATTCTTGTTTCACGGTAGGCTAGAGTAGATCTAGGCCTAATCAATGTAGTAGACCCTAAGGCTAATGATGTTAAACAGAGCTGTAATTTTTAAAATTTATTAGATCTCTACATGTCAAATGGTCTGACTTTGCTGATAATTACACCAAAAAAATCCACCATATTTTCAGGAATGTTGGGGAAGATGAAAAAATAATCTGAGAAAAAATTTGTTAAAAAATTTTAAAGAGCGACCGAGCAAATTGGAAAAAGGCTACTCCCAGAATCTGGTGAAACAGACTGTAGGCTGCCCTGTAGGCCTAGCTCTAGACTAGTCTAATTTGACTGCAAGTTTTTTTTATAGGCCCAACTAACAGTTAGTCTAGGCTTAGCCTCACTAGTCTACCAGGCTAAGTCTAATAAATTATATAGATCTAATTATATAGACTATCTATATTTTTTTTGTCTTGGCCAGGGGCTTACACAGCTACTTGGGTAACGTTAGACCTAGTCCTGGGTCAAATCCATAAATAGTCATCAACAGTGACAAAAAATAAATTAAATGCTAAACTTTTTTTGTGTTTTTAGGGAAATAGTACACCCCCTGTGGCATATTATTTTGTATAATTCAATCTGTTCTAAAGGTTTAACACTGTGTAATTTTACGTTTCATCATCTCCTTAAATGAAACTGTGGTGATGGGACAGAAATCATTTTGTCCCTGCCATTGTTTAATTCCTAATAGAGATCAGGTGAAAAATATACAGTGGAGTTGTGCTTTATGGTGGTATAACCTGGCATAGTTATAACTTAGAACGGGTCTTGATCATAATATATCTAGACTATTGAGTTTTGGAAAAATAATTCCGTCCCATCACTTTTTTGGTTCATTATTTTAATTTACATGTATATAGAATGGAAAAATATATTTGAGAATTAATATGATAAACCATCCTTTAATATGACTTCAAAAATTATATTCATTAGCCTGATGCACCTGACAGTCTCAAACATTACAGCTGGAATATGAAATTTGGTGATGGGACGGAATTGGGTGATGAGACGGAAAATGAAATGTTATTAAAGTTATCAAACAACACCTGGTTTGTTACTGGAATAATGTTTATTGACTTATGACCAATAGGGGTCACACTGAATGTAAACTTTCAGTAAAAATTATATAAATTATTAAATATAGGCCCTAATGGTTCAGTATACATATGTAGCAATAATTCTGAAAGTAGATCACTGACATAAACATGGTTAATTTAGGAAAAACAAGACTACATAAGTCCAGGAGCTCCCGCTCAGAATTAGAATTTGATTTAAGCAATTTTTTGTAGGGTTATTAATGTAGTCCTAGGCTAGGTCAAAAATCAAGACGCAAGACAACTAGGTCTAAGAAGCTCAGTCTAAGAGTAAGATAAGAACTAAACAGTCTGTCAGAGATTGCAAACCTCCATTGAAAATAATGATCCTAATCAGTATCCCAGTAATGGTCCACCTATTTGGCACGGTTTACCCGATATCAGGCCGATCGAGGTAACTAATAGCTGATTTACGGTCACTTTGAATTCGATATAAGCTAGTTAAACAAGACTACATAAGTCCAGGAGCTCCCGCTCCCAATTAGAATTTGATTTAAGCAATTTTGTATAGGGTTATTTATGTAGTTCCAGTCTAGGTCGAAAATCAAGACGCAAGACAACTAGGTCTAAGAAGCCCAGTCTAAGAGTAAGATAAGAACTAGACAGTCTGTCAGAGATTGCAAACCTCCATTGAAATTAATGATCCTAATCAGTATCCCAGTAATGGTCTACCTATCTGACACGGTTTACCCGATATCAGACCAATCGAGTTAACTAATAGCTGATTTACGGTCATTTTGAATTCGATATAAATTAGTTAAAAACTTAGGGTGCATTCTCCCCCGAAACCTCAAATTTTGTTTTATAGTAATGGACTAACATCTAACACAGTTTGCAAAATATTGGGCATGTGAAAGTAAATAACGGCCGATAGGGGGCCATTTTGAATTTGATCGAGTCAGAATTTTTCAAGATGCATCCTCAGCTGAAATCTCACATTTCATTCTATAGTAATGGTCTACCCATCTAGCACGGTTTACCAAATATCGCCCATGTGAAAGTGAATAATGGCCGATAGGAGGCCATTTTGAATTTGATCAAGTCAAAATTTTTCAAGATGCATCCTCTTCTGAAATCTCACATTTTGTTTTATAGTAATGGTCTAGCCATCTAGTACGGTTACCAAAAAACGGCTATGTGAGAGTGAATAATGGCCGATAGGCGGCCATTTTGAATTTGATCGAGTCAATTTTTTTCAAGATGCATCCTCTCTTGTAATCTCACATTTTGTTTTATAGTAATGGTCCAGCTATCTAACACGGTTTACCAAATATCAGCAATGTGAAAGTAAATAGTGGCCGATAGGCGGCCATTTTGAATTCGATTGAGTCAAAAGTTTTTAAAAGGCATCCTCTCTCGAAACGTCACATTTTGTTTTATAGTAATGGTCTAGCTATCTAGCACGGTTTACCTGATATCAGGCCTATCGAGGTAAATAATGCTGATTGTCGGCCATTTTGAATTCGTAAGTTAAAAATTTTCAGGGTGCATCCTCCCCCGAAAACTCACACTTTGTTTTATAGTAATCAGGTAATAGTCTAGCCATCTAGCACGGTTTACCAAATATCAGCCATATAAAAATGAATAATGGCCGAAAAGGCGGCTATTTTAAATTTGATTAGGTCAATTTTTTTTCAAGATGCATCCTCATCTGAAATCTCACATTTTGTTTTACAGTAATGGTCTAGCCATCTAGCACGGTTGACCAAATAACGGCCATGTGAAAGTGAATAATGGCCGATAAGCGGCCATTTTGAATTTTAATGAGTCGAATTTTTCAGGATGCATCCTCTCCTGAAATCACACATTTTGTTTTATAGTAATGGTCTAGCCATCTAGCACGGTTTACCAAATAACGGCCATGTGAAAGTGAATAATGGCCGATTGGCGGCCATTTTGAACTTAGACGAGTTGAATTTTTTCAAAATGCATCCTCTCCTGAAGCCTTACAACTTGTTTTATAGTAATGGTGTAGATATCTTGAGCGGTTTTCATGATATTCCACAATATCGGGCCTGGCGAGGTGAATAATGGCTGGTAGGCGGCCATTTTGAATTTTATCAACTTCAAATTTTTCAAGATGCATCCTCTCCTGAAACCTTACAATTTATTTGATATTAATGGTGTAGCTATCTTGAGCGGTTTTCATGATATTCCGCAATATCAGGCCTGTTGAGGTGAATAATGGCCGATAGGCGGCCATTTTTAATTTTATCGACTTGAAATTTTTCAAGATGCATCCTCTCCTGAAACCTCACAATTTGTTTTATAGTAATGGTGTAGCTATCTTGAGCGGTTTTCATGATATTCCGCAAAATCTTTCAGTCGGATTTACCGATGTTATAAATTAGGTCAAAGTGCTGGGTCAACTTCAAGGTCAAGGTCCAAAAACCTGAAAAGGCACAACTAGGGACCTTAGAGAACATGTATTTGCAATATGACTGTCATCGGCCCAGTACTTTTCGAGATCTGCTCCGGAAACGAAGTGCGCGTCAAAACGTCTAAATAGGTCATAGTTCTGAACCAGAAGTAGGTCAAAGTTCAAATACCCCGAAAGGCACAACTAGACCCCCTAGGGGTGTTGTGTGTAAAATTTGAAGACAATCGGACAAGTACTTTCAGAGATATGCTCCGGAAACGAATTGTTTACGGACGGCCCAACGCCGTCACATCATCATTTAAAATATGACGGCCACTATTTACTTTCACATTGCTGATATTTGGTAAACCGTGTTAGATAGCTGGGCCATTACTATAAAACAATATGTGAGATTACAAGAGAGAATGCATCTTGATTAAAATTGACTCGATCAAATTCAAAATGGCCGCCTATCGGCCATTATTCACTCTCATGTTCATGAATTTTTCATCATTTTCTCCTCTGCAACCTTGTGTATTGAATTCAGATTAAAAATATTTTAACCTGTCCATTAGCCACCTGGAAGTAACCCACATACCAAAAATTGTTATCCTAGCTTATTTTCTTACAAAGTTATAGGCAAAAGAAGAGGCCAAAAAAAACGGAGGTAGAATCCATAGCTCCCTCCGTCTCACCTACGGTGACGGCGAGAGCTAAAAATTTAAGGGTGCATCCTCCCCTGAAACCTCAAATTTTGTTTTATAGTAATGGACTAGCATCTAACACAGTTTGCAAAATATTGGGCATGTGAAAGTAGATAATGACCGATAGGGGGCTATTTTGAATTTGATCGAGTCAGAATTTTTCAAGATGCATCCTCAGCTGAAATCTCACATTTCATTCTATAGTAAATGTCTCTAGCCATCTAGCACGGTTTACCAAATATCGGCCATGTGAAAGTGAATAATGGCCAATAGGCGGCCATTTTGAATTTGATCAAGTCTAAATTTTTCAAGATGCATTCTCTCCTGAAATCTCACATTTTGTTTTATAGTACTATGATCTAGCCATCTAGCACGGGTTACCAAATAACAGCCATGTGAAAGTGATTAATGGCCTAAAGGCGGCTATTTTGAATTTGATCAAGTCGAAATTTTCCAAGATGTATCCTCAGCTGAAATCTCACATTTCGTTCTATAGTAATGGTCTAGCCATCTAGCACGGTTTACCAAATATCGGTCATGTGAAAGTGAATAATGGCCGATAGGAGACCATTTTGTATTTGATCAAGTCGAAATTTTTCAAAATGCATCCTCTCCTGAAATCTCACATTTTGTTTTATAGTAATGGTCTAGCCATCTAGTACGGTTACCAAATAACCAGCGTTCACGACTGACGGTGGTCCGTGACCACCAGAATTTATGTCGGACCACCAGAACATTTATATCCAGTGGTCTTGTGGACCACCATAATATCTAGCTCTAGTCATAATCATAACATGCCCCAAAGATATAAACAATCGTCGCAACTCACGGGTGATAGATAATACCAGAGAAACTGCAACCTCTCTCACCCTTTTGACGGAACAAAACACGTTTTTGTAATCATGAGGGTCATGAATTATTGACATTAAGATCGATCATCATCCTTGAACTAATTACTGTCAAGCCTTTTGTGGTTTTACAAAATTAACGATGTGGAAACACATCACAAGCGTGAAAAAATTTGGTTTAAGATTTCCAAGTGTAAGTAACGTTAGTTGTTGTCAGGACCACTAAAAAAATTGTTGGACCACCAAATTGTCTGAGCTGGTGGTCCTGTGGACCACTGCTCATAAAAGTTTGTGTCAAACCCTGATAACGGATATGTGAAAGTGAATAATGGCTGATTGGCGGCCATTTTGAACTTGGTCGAGTTGATTTTTTTCAAAATGCATCCTCCCCTGAAACCTTACAATTTGTTTTATAGTAACATTGGTGTAGATATCTTGAGCGGTTTTCATGATATTCGGCAATATCTGGCCTGTCGAGGTGAATAATGGCCGATAGGCGGCCATTTTGAATTTTATCAACTTGAAATTTTTCAAGATGCATCCTCTCCTGAAACCTGACAATTTGTTTGATAGTAATGGTGTAGGCCCCTAGCTATCTTGAGCGGTTTTCATGATATTCCGCAATATCAGGCCTGTCGAGGTGAATAATGGCCGATAGGCGGCCATTCTTAATTTTATCGACTTGCAATTTTTTAAGATGCATCCTCTCCTGAAACCTCACAATTTGTTTTATAGTAATGGTGTAGCTATCTTGAGGGGTTTTCATGATATTCCACAAAATATATTTCAGTCGGATTTACCGATGTTTTAAATTAGGTCAAAGTGCTGGGTCAACTTCAAGGTCCAAAAACCTTTAAAAGGCACAACTAGGGACCTTAGAGAACATGTATACTGTGCAATATGACTGTCATCGGCCCAATACTTTTCGAGATCTGCTCCGGAAACGAAGTGTGCATCAAAATGTCTAAATAGGTCATAGTTCTAAACCAAAAGTAGGTCAAAGTTCATATACCTCAAAAGGCACAACTAGACCGCCTAGGGGATGTTGTGTGTAAAATTTGAAGACAATCGAACAAGTACTTTCAAAGATATGCTCTGGAAACGAATTGTTTACGGTTGGCCCAACGCCATAACATCATCATTTTCTCCTCTGCGACCTTGCGTATTGAATTCAGATTAAAAATATTTTAACCTGTCCATTAGCCACCTGGAAGTAACCCACATACCAAAAATTGTTATCTTAGCTTATTTTCTTACAAAGTTATAGGCAAAAGAAGAGGTAGAAAAAAAACGGAGGCGGAATCCATAGCTCCCTCCGTCTCACCTACGGTGACGGCGGGAGCTAAAAAGGTGCGAGTTACTCAATGTATTCCATACGCTCCGTCGCCGCTACTACTAAAGTATTTTGTTTTCCAAAACCACTTTTTTATATTTTAATTTTATATCCTAATTGTATATTGTTATCAAATGTCTCAAGACAATCTAATTGCTGACATTTTAATCTCAATGTATAGTCAATCCTTTGATTGCTATGACAGAAAAAGCTTCTAGCTTTCGGAAAGCTAGCATACCCGGTATATTCTGTAGTAAGTTGGTATGTTAAGCATGGTAAACAATTACAATAGAACATAAAAAAATACAATTTTAAAATGTTGTTTGGCAACCATTTAATTTAGCATAAGTCTCATTATGATATATATATCTAGACTGTCAACCCCGGACACCCACCTCTTTTGAAACCCCCCCCCCCCGCTCTAGTGGCGGAAACACCTGATATCCCCGACCATAACAAATTTTACAAAATTTTAAAAATTCAAACAGTCCACCGGTCCACCCATTTATGTATCGATTTTGTTCCATAATTATATTGTATTTATGAAACCTTGCATGATAGCTAGCAAACCCTTAAATAAAGCAATGTGGGCCTACATATGCATATATAGGTATTGATTTTATTAAAATGCAGAACTTTGAATATCGCTGACTGACAACAATTTTTCACCATTCAATTTTGCTTGAAGAAGCAATAGCGCAATTAAGAAAATAATTTGTAAATCACAAGCTATATTGACATTTTATAAATACAAATCCTGTTGTGAAAAGTGAGTCATGACCTAGGCCTATATTATTTAGCTACAATAATCCGGCTGCTTGTTGCACCCAGCACTGACTGTTTGGAAACGAACACGAAAGCAGTCCTCCGTTATCGCCAGTCGACCATTTCAAATTTGATATAGATCAGAAAACTTTCATAAGGTTTATTTTATATCACTGCTTTAGCTATTATGCAACATTTACGAGATAATGAGAAAATACAATTAAAAATGACAGTCAGTCGGCCATTTTGGATGTTATTTTTGCAAAATTTATCATGGGTTATCCTTGTGTGAGTCCTTACATTTTGTTCTATTTCAAGGCTCGAAATTGGACTAAATTCTCACTTGTCCAGTCGGACAACTGGATAAAATATATTGAGTTCATAACTCGATATATTAATTGAGTTAACAACTCGATATATTGAGTTAACAACTCGATATATTGAGTTTTGAAATCAATATCGAAAAAACAAACTCGAAATATCGAGTTGTAACTCTATATATATATCTACTTGTAAAAGTCTATATATTGCGATCACAATTCAATATATTGACTTCGATAACTCGATATATTGAGTTAAGAACTCGATATATTGAGTTCATATCTCGATATATTGAGTTCATAACTCAATATATTGAGTTCATAACTCGATATATTGAGTTAACAGCTGGATATATTGAGTTGTGAACTCAATATATCGAGAAAACAAACTCAAAATATCGAGTTGTAACTCTATATATCGAGTTGTAAACGTTGTAAACAAATTAACCTTTTGACTGCTACTGTTCAAAATGAAATAGAAATTAACGATCCGCGTTTTATGCCTTATGATGATTTTGTTATACAGCGGTATATGATGATCTTGTTATACCGCAGTAGTAATGATTATGCTGTATAAATTTATTTAAATGCGGTGCAGTCAACATCTGAACCCTTGGCTTTACAAGGTGCATTACACCACTAATAAGCAGGGGATGTCAGCGGTGTCAGTGTGATAAACATACCGCAACAAAGTCCTAACTCTCTCAATTATGATCGTCACTGTGTTAGCTAGAGAGGCGTGTTTTGTTTGGTGCAATGTCACTTTAAATGAACATAGCAAAAGTAAATAAGCAATATTGGCCATATTTGTATCAAAGCATTTATCATGTTGTTCACATATGAAGTTTATACATGATAAAACCTGATAAATGTTAAATTACATTTTTAAAAAATGTCTTAAAATCAATTAATGCTCCTCACAGTCAGGATTGAGGTCATTTTAATGCTGATTTTCCTCGTTTGTTTTCCTCTTCAACATGTATCAAGAGGATACGAGCACTCTGACACACTCGTTTAATTTCAATGATCCTCATATGCAAATGAGCTATTTCTGAGCGCGAATGATAGTGAAACGATCATTTTTATGAATGAAAAAGTATGACACACCGGCCTGGATCCGCTCCTGAGCTTTAAATATCGATCACTTCAATGTCAAGTTAAGATTATTTCAAGGTCAAACATTGCAGAAATTTATCTATTATTTTGCATTTTTACAAGAATTTCAGTGTTTTTTCCAGGCTGTGTGTTAGGGAGAGAGACTATGTCACAAGACAGTTCCAGTGGGCTTGTATATATTGCTCTTTCATTTATGGGAACATGTCCTGGAGGTATATCAAGAGATTTTGAGGAGAGTTGGGTGTTATAAAAGAGATTACACTTTTGACGCATATATCAAGCTTCGGTTCTTAAGTCAAAGCATTTTATTCTTCTTTATCAATAATTGTGCTTATTAATGCAAATCATATGGACATGCAGTATTAAAAATCTACCTAAATGAATTCTGTTGGTCGAAAACATTGGTGTAGTCTCAAACAATAACTTTGTACTTAAGTGATTTTGTTCAAATATTACAGTTTTTCACAGATTTTGCGCAAATATTACATCTGTTAAATATCATATTATATATTACTTTCTTTTCCAGAGGCTGATATTTTTTTGCAGTTTTGACAGGGGCCTATTTACTTTATTTACAGATCAACATTTCATTGTGAAGACATTATTATTTGTTTTAGGGTGATGACCATTGTAGAATCCTGTAAAGCATCCATGCAGTGCGGATCTACGGGGGGGGGGGGGGGGTTGAGGGGTTTGTGGCGGTTGAAACCCCCGCTTGATTGGTCCTAAATGCACTTGTGAGCATCTACAAAATCTAAATTTTTCGGCCCCGCAACCTCTCCGCCTTCCTTCAAACGTGGAGATGGCCATCTCAACCAATCAGAAGCTTACGATATATCGTAACTTGTACGAGGATACGGGCCCTGCCATGGATTCCATAAGAGAGGGTGCACATGGGTTAAAAAACAAATCGGACATACGGCGAATCGCCTGTCTTTAGGGTCCGAACATCGAGGATTGCAGTTTATAAATAGTGTAAAAAACGAACCTCAAGATATTTATATCATTTTTATCTTATAAATTGTGAATAGTGAGGCCAAGAAAATGGGTAAAAAGTGAAGTGGGAAGAATCCATAATTCCCAGGACCCATGTGCACCCTCATAAGACACTAATTAATGTAATATAAGTATGCATATTCATTGTTTACAAACAACAGGAGACGCTCAGCTAACACGAGACGTTGGCCCAATTATAGTGTGATGCCGGTCCAACGTTTGTAATGCTGGTCCAGCATTACCCCATCATTGGTTCATCTTCTCGTATTTGCTGGCAGGTGACGATGTGTGCAAGGGTAGATACGGGCAAAGAAAACCAAGATAAGGACAAAGGAAAACATAATTATACTTCATAGTTTACTTAAACGGATTATTTGTCATGTTTATCATTCAGAATATACCTCAACATAAATATCTTGCTGATATAAAGCATGTTACTGTTATTGCTGATTCACCTGATCTGAGCGATTCTGTCACAGAATTAGCTTATTCAATGCTGCAATTATTCACGCCACAAATGGGTATTACCATTGAGGAGGAGAATATTCTTGTATATATCAGTGGATATATATGTCGCAAAGTGTAGCGATCTGCATGTGATCAATGTAAAGAAAATTTGCTGCCATAGGAGTAAAAAAAAAGATCAAATTATTACGTGCATGAAAGACAGTGGCGGATCCAGCATAGGGTGTACCCGGCGTACGTCCCCCCCCCCCCCCATTGGTGAAAATATTGCATTTTCATTTTTTTTAGAATAAAGTGAAGCTAACAATCCTTTTTCAGCCAAAATATGGCTTACGCCCCCTCCTCTTGCACATTCTGGATCCGCCACTGAAAGACAATAAATCATATGCAAGTTGTGAATGTTTCACGTTAATATTACATATACATGTCCCCATTCGGCTACACCATGTACTGCAGGAAACTATGAACACATTCTTACTATTAATGGAAGGAGAAATAGAAAATTATTACAATTCAAAAATAAATTAGTTGTGTCATAAAAATGAAGGTGTCTTGCTTTCAAGATATCAGTATCTATAGAGTCTAATGCTAATGCTCCAGTCCTCAGTGACATTGATGGCAGTGGTCCGAGAGAGAAGGCTTACATATTATAATTTTAAAATATTGCTTATGTGTTCTAAATAGATTTTTTTTTATTTTATAAAAGTTGTAATCAAAATACACGTCTGTCAAGTTATGGTTGTTACCAATGTTTTGCCCCGATCTCCTTTGTGTTCACTGTGCTTGACGACATATCGTCACTCCTCACACATTTGTGTACTTTCTTTACACAGCTCTTCAGTTATTTAAATGAAGACAATTTCATCTCTAAAATTGTATCATAATATAAGATGACTTATCTGCTATATTATCAGTTATTTTCGTTCAAAAAATAAATATTGCAGAGATATTGTCATAACTGTCAAACTTAGAAAAACATTATTTTTTATTTGGAGGATAAAATTATCACTTGTTTTTTATGATGATACACTTCTCCCGTTATATGGCAGACGGGCGCATCTCTGTTAGCAATCATTTTGAGATACAGGCGATTTTGTGTAATGATGCTGCCGATTTTATGGTATTGCAATGCAGTAAAACATTTAGATGGGTTATCAAATGTTCTTTTGATTTAATTAAGTGGATGCAAATTTAATTGTTCAAGCTTTCTGGAAATAGGTTAAAATTCACTTTTTCGAGATACGCCCTTTTGCCAAGGAACACATACTCTTGTGTTTGTACAATCAATAGAACGTAAAATAAAAGCTTACCAGTATCAGTAAGTTGATGGGATTCCAGTCGAGCTAATTATCATAATTACGCATGTATTACTAATACATATTTTTATAATTACCAGTGGAATTGTGATTACTAATACTATCAGTGTATGGCAGAAGGGTGTATCTCGACCCAACAATATATGGCAAAAGGGCTTATCTCAATCATGTTATAATGGATGTATGCAGAAAGACGTATGACTGTTTGTCCAGATACGCCCTTCTGCCATGTAAATATGCAGGAAAATAGAAGATGCGCCCCATTTAAGAAAATATATAATTTTTTTATTCAACATTTTTACAGAATGTGCGCATGGTAATAGATAATTATTTTTTATGCAAAACTGATTTTTCATGAAAATCAGAGATACGCCCTTTTGCCATATAACGGGAGACTTGCCAAAGCATAGTTCCAACTCCCGTTAAAAAGGGACACCACTGCATAATGTATTACACGCATTTGTATGGTGAAATCAGCAAGTCGACCATCTTATTGTACATGATCATTGGTAACACCATCATCAGACATATGTTATGATGCCTATTGTTTTTGTTCAATGGAAAAAAAATTAAGTTTTAAAACATTATTCCTAGTTGATTTCTCCATTCCATTTAAAACATTTCATTAACTGATGAATAATATGTTCCATAAATGCTGTGTTTACATCTAAATGTTCCTCATTATTTATCAATTGTCACTGCAAACATAAGATGTCAAATTGTCAATTTGTTGTTAATTGTTTGAGTTTGCTACAGGCTCAAGAGACTTTTTTTGTATGACTTCTTTAAGTTTTTTTTTTGGGGGGGGGTGGATAAAATCTTCGACAGTTTAAAGCTTTGTTGAAGGGGAACTGTAAACTTGAGACAATGTGTACAAATTCTTACACATTGTCTCAAGTTACTAACGATCCCGGCTGTGATAGTGAATGGTGATTTATACAAATATAATTATTGAATACAGCTAAAAGTGATTACTGCTGATGGTGAATATATTTGGTGGAAATAGGCTTATAATATATTTAACTAATATTGATAAACTTTACTGAAATAATTACTAGTGGTAGAATTAATTCATGTGGGCAATTTATTTAATATATCAATATTATATAATGTTTTGAGACTGTATTGGAAGACTACAAGCATGTCAGAGGTTGAATATATTTGGTGGAAATAGGCTTAATGATCTCTAAGAACACAGTAATCTGATATATTAAACTTACATATTTTATAATGTTTTGAGACTGTATTGGAAGACTACAAGCATGTCAGAGGTTGAATATTTTTGGTGGAAATAGGCTTATAATATATTTAACTAATATTGATAAACTTTACTGAAATAATTACTAGTGGTAGAATTAATTTATGTGGGCAATTTATTTATTATATCAATGCCACAATAAATTTGTATAACTTAATGATCTCTAAGAACACAGTAATCTGACAGATTATATATTTTATAATGTTTTGAGACTGTATTGGAAGACTACAAGCATGTCAGAGGTTGAATATATTTGGTGGAAATAGGCTTATAATATATTTAACTAATATTGATAAACTTTACTGAAATAATTACTAGTGGTAGAATTGATTCATGTGGGCAATTTATTTATTATATCAGTGCCACAATAAATTTGTATAACTTAATGATCTCTAAGAACACAGTAACCTGACAGATTATATATTTTATAATGTTTTGAGACTGTATTGGAAGACTACAAGTATGTCAGAGGTTACACTTTAAATGCCATTATATAAGATAGAAGAAACAACAAAAACATGTGATTACCAAGGAGTTGCTATACACTTGTAATGTTACACCCCCGATATGACGTTAAGATAACACCTATATCTAAACTGACTGTGGGTACAAATGCCTGAGACAGATCCCACACAAAGGTCAGAATAAAAATCTTTGGTACAACCTGAGACAGATCCAAAGATCTCTTATGTACATCAAATAAATGAGTGTGAGAATGTATTTATAATGAGTTAAGCATGACACTGTGCAAATACTTTCACATACTTTCAATTGCAGCAGTCACAATTATTATTATACAGCATTCTCTATGCATTGCTATGACATATCATTTACTGGTTGGCATAATGTCTACATAACGCCAACAATTACATCATTTAATAATTTCTGTAATATTACTAGTACATATAGTCACACTTTTTCTGCCTTTATACTTGTATTTCACAATATAAATAAACTCATTCATTGTATAAGTGCTGTACATTTATTCCCAATAAATTTTTTATTTGAATTGACTTCCTTACTATTTATGTTTTCAATTCAGTTTAATACGCTTCTCAAAAAATGACACTATATCATAGTGAAATCACGTACCATAGATATTGCAGTGCAAAATTGTGACCATTTGACATGTTGATCACGTGTCTAGTACATTTATGATCATACTCTATAAAACAAATTAAATTTGATGATGTATTTTATTATATTTTATGTGAATTGATATAATGTTATACTCCTGAATCTCCGTGGATCCCAAAAATACCATTTTTAAACAACATTTCCCGAAAATTTGACTACCTAATTAGCATATTCAAAATGGCTGTCGGTTACCATGGCAACAACACATTAGCCAATTAAATAAAGTGTATTCTGGTTATATGTTGTATGTGTGTTCCTGTGGTGTATGGTAAATACAGATGCCATCATTCTAAATTTCTATTTGGAGTATCAGAATATTTCTCAAAATCACAAAAATGGCCAGACCACACAGACGTCCAATGTCAAAACGGCCAGACTGCTATGAGTTAAAGTGAGGATTTTGAAAATGCGAGGAAATTGAGGATTTGCCTCTAAAATGCGAGGAAAGTGAGGATCAGACCCACCCATAAAGGGCCCCACATGTAAAAAAAATTCATTAAAATTGGTTGAGAATTGACTGATAAATCCGCGAAATTCATTAATCATGGTTGATGAATTTAGGCCTAATGTGAATTTTACTATAGGCTATACACGAAATGATGAATGCAAAATTTTGTTTCGTCATCCTAGCCCCAGATAAGACCAGTGCCACTATCTGGGGCTAGGATGACGAAACAAAAAGTGGCTGAAACGGTTTTTTCGGGGTCCATGCTTATCTGAGCGATAATAAGTGACATTAAATGGTTGAGTGCTTAAAACTTACGGAAACTAATAATAGTATTAAACAAGATTTCTACATGTCTTAACACAACATCTTCGACATATTCCAATAAAAAAGTAGTTAGCGAAAAATATTTAAGGGTTCATTTCCTCATTTCTGATTATGTTCATTCATTCATAAATCCTACAAAAAATAGAATCTTATCGACCCGCTGCGAGATAATTCGGCAGCTGTCTGTGGTGACCTGCTCTGCAGGGCTACAGCGACTCCAAGCCTCCATGACCATGGGCCTGGAGAAGCGAGCATCCACCTATTTCCCCACTCCCGTACCCCCTCCCACCTTCTAATTTTTATATCTACTTTACCCCCCCCGCCTATTTTGCTTCAATGAGGTCCACACCCTTAGATCAGTCCCTCTCCCTCTTCTGTGTTTCTTTTCTGATCATGAGTTATACCTCAAGTTAACCTGGAAGTCTGCATAGCACCAGATAAATCTGGGTACAGGACTCCCACGGCCTGGCGAGTGCTTGTTCAACTACAGTAGCATTTGATCGGCTTGCTCCAGGATACTCCTTTAGCCGCCTGTGGAGGCCTGCAAAGCAGGGCTCAACCCCCCCCCCCCCATGCCACCCTTCCCCTTCGGGGTACCTGGACAGGAGAGGCGAGCAATCATTCATTTTCATTGAATGAATGTATCAGTCAGCTGGACAGTGGCTGTCTGCTGCAAGCCTTGCCTGTCGAGCCAGGCCAATTTTATTTATTCATATTGGCCAAGGTTCTTAGTCACGTGATCATCATGCCTGTGCTATTGAGGCCTGTGAATATTTTTCTAGGTCAAGTCATGGGAAATGCGTCAGAGGGGAAATACAATACTGTGAACAACTCTTCATCCGGTGAAGTGACCTTTCAAAAATGTCTGAACTCGGGGATTACCCTATTTTCATCTAAAAATAGCAACAAGTCGCATTCGCCACTGGGGCATACCAGAGGCTACATGAAGCTCGGCCACACCGCGTAGTTAATTTCGCAGCTGTCTGTGGTGACCTCGTGACATTCTTGCCACAAAGATCCCAGTAAACACAAAATATTTGTATAACATTTCTATAATGTCGGACCAACGTTGGGGCGGCGTTGTATAAATCTAATTACAAATGGTTTGTGTTTAGGGGAGAGTGAGGGAAGATGGGGCAAGTTGAACATGGCTTAAGACTTGCCATGGCCCAACTTGCCACAAGTAAACAAATACAAAAGAATGAAAACAAGACTTTTTTAAATGGCTGCCAATTAAAAAAATATATATTGACAGGCGACCAGAACATTTTGCTTTGGTGGCAAGCCAGCTGGTAGATGCCTATATACAAAATCACAACTGATCCGCACTAAGGGTTATCGAGATAACTCGTTTGCAAAAATTAAATTTAAAAATAACATGGTCGACATTTTTTAAATTAAAATTTAAAATGGCCGCCATTTTTTTTTTAGGTAATCTGCAACCAGTACATTTTAATTTTTTCTTAGTATATATATATATGCGGCCTGCAGCCACATACTTTTTAAGTTGATAGCCCCTGGGCCACGCACTTTAGGTTGATGGCGTTTCAACGAGTGTAACTAAACAGACGTTTAAATAATTTAAACCATTGTTTGTCCTAAACTCCTTTTGTGCATATGGTTTAACGCTAAACTTAATTAACATAGGCCTGTGCATCATGGTGTCGAATATAAATAATTGTTAATAAAAGATACATTAAACTATTACCAGTAACACTTATTATCTATTCAAAGTCGGTCAGATGCAGGTTCACTATTTTGTAGATGACCAACTTTTCTACAACACCCACCCTGGAAAACCTGAAAATAAACAGCTGATAGTGGTCACCGGCACAGATGAGAAAAAGAAGCTGTTGTGGCACTGCCACACTGCAGACCACTCAAGCCACTCCGGCTTCAATGCTTCTCTACAAAAGCTAACAGCTAATCACTACTGGAGAGGAATGACCGATGATTTTAGGCGATATGTACGTGGGTTTGCTAATCTATATGAGAACTGATACGCGAACTCCTTTTGGAGCTACTTTTATATTGACTCTACAAGAGTAATAATTGTAAAATAAGATCCAATCTTAGAATAAAATGTTCAATACATGAGAATAGCAGTAATATAAGAATGACATGTGAACTCGAAATGTAAGTTGACTCTACGTGATTAGTAAGTTATTAAAGACAATCACTTTTGTAGAATGATGTTACTTGAATGTGGATATTCTTCCAATGGATGATATTTAGTTTGTGTAAAATACGATATGAAACTCAGAAAGAGGTACACAAAACTTCTTATTCATAAAAGTGAACAATGCATAACGTTAAAATTTCTTCTCCAATTTGGAATATGTCCATAAAATAAATTTACATGCGAATTTCGTGTCGCATAATTGTTCTGATCACCTTATATCAAATAAAAAATCATATTTTTCTCATTGTAATAAATACTACACCAGTTAACTAAATAGTTAACTGGTGAAAAAAATGTGCATATGATGCATATGGGAGAGTTGTCGGGATTGGTGCAGGGTAAGGTTCTTTAGAAAATAATGGACAGGACTAAACCTAGGCAGTGGGCTCATCACTTTGAGACACGAAGGTTTTTTTATACTGATGTATTATATTGTACACGGAGGAAGATTAATCTAATCTACAGACCAAAAAGTGTGACCTCTTGTAAGCATACGACCCTCCAGATATTATTACATAATGGGACACGAGCTACAGCACCGGTGCTATTGCGGAACCGGCCCAAGACTGACAACTCTCGCTGTGTAAATAGATGATAAACCAACACATACCTGCATTATATTTCAGTATGATGCATGTGAGCCATGCCAGAAACATGAAAAACTAAAGACTATGGCACCAGAATTACAACCAATTAAGGTTGTATCACCTTGGAATATGGTGGGCATGGACCTAATTGGTCCATTGCCGTTAACTGTCAATGAAAATAAGTATGTGTTAACAGTGACAGACTACTTTACAAAATTCGTAGACTTCTGTCCATTGCCATCGAAGTCAGCAGAGGTGGTGGCTAAAGCTTTGAAGACCATCTTCTTACGGTAAGAGTAAATGTAAATAGTTTTATTATATGGCTGCTTCAAATATAGGACATTGTATTTTATTTCACCATGATATAAGACTACATGTCAAACATTATTGTGGTTCAATCAGCGAAACCTGCAATAAAATGCAGAAACATGCAGAACAAATTCGTGAAAGTAAGTTATGCTAATCCCTATTCATGTTTTAAGGTGTGTTCTTGAGGATTCATCTGTCCCCCCCAAACCTTTGTCAGGCTCCCCCATAACTTGAGATGTAATATTGAATGTGAATATATTAATTGTATATACAAATTCGAGCGTCCAATGTACATCACATAAGATTTACTAAAATGTCATTCATAATCCGTTTTCAAGGTCATTTGTTTTCAACTGTTGCACCAATATGTTGTAGCTGGGGACCACCAGAGAGACTCCTTTCTGACCAGGGACGAGAATTTATAAATTCAGTGAACCAAGAGCTCTGTTCCAAATTTGGTGTGCAGAGAATGGTGACATCGTCATACCACCCCCAAACTAACGGTAGGCCACGTGATCATTGTTATTCTATTTTTTTTCTAGGTTTCCAGACAACGTGTATCGTTTCATAATGCATCTAATATTTACGAGATGTATTACAATTTCCACATGTTGCAGGACTAGACGAACGTACTAATCAAACTTTGAAGAGTCGCCTCAGCAAATTAACAAATGAGGAACAGGATAATTGGGATGAGTACTTGGAGGAAGTTGCTTTCTCCATGCGTAGCCAGAAGCAGCGCTCCTCCAAGTACTCTCCTTTTTATCTCATGTTTAGAAGAGAGGTCCGGATGCCACATCATCTGGACATCAATTCAGAAGCCAGCTTGGATTTTTCGGCGCTAAAAGAGGATGCACTGTCAGCTGCAGTGAACTGTCATGTAGAGACGACGGAGAGTGATATCACGGATGTGAATGAGAAGGTCATCATCAAAAAAATTTTTTTTTTCAAAAAGGATACCTCATCCCCGTTATAATTCACCTTAACATTTTAAAACATACAAACCGTCATCATGAAGTCCCTGACTCTGTGCTACATATATATGTCTTTGTAAAGTACACTATAAACAGCATGCATGACATATCTAAACTGCCACCATTGTTCTGTAGGTACTGAATAACATAGCAGCCGCACAAAAGAAACAGAAAAAAAATTATTCAAAAAGAAAATCAAAAGGTGTGAAAGTGTTCGACCTAAAAGAAGGAGACAAAGTACTACGGAGAAACATGAGAGATATTGGCAGAAAAGGAGGCAAAATGAATACAAAGTGGTTAGGCCCGTACAGGTGATTATTTTTCCATGAATGATTTTTGTGGTTTGATGAAAAAGCCGGAAATCCTAAAATCCAGTTAGAAAAATCGTGGAAGCTGATCACGGAACAATTTGCTTGAAAATTATTATTAACATTTTTCTAATCTGAGTTGCAACTTGCTAGACATTCTTATCATTGATGTATACATATTTTTCTAATCAATTACAAATTTGATTAGCAAAAGGACAGAATTACGCAGCATTTTGATATGCGATACTGAACAAATTTTTCCGTGGTGATATTTAAGCTGTGTTCTGCCTTAGACTGCCATGATGTTAGGTTCAGAATAACAAGATAGCTTATTGATGTCATTTTATGTTATTCAGGATTGCTAAGATTCATGCTAGCAACAATGTGGAGCTCGAACCATTGAGGGAAGGCGGTGATTCGATAAAGGTGGCCTATGACCAGCTGAAGCCTCACAGAGGACCATTCCATTTTAACAGACAGCCCAGTTCCATCACGGTTCCTCCACCAAATGTGTTTGCAGGTACCGGTAGCGGCGACAATAACCCTGTCCAACTTTCTATTAGTACAGGTGCGGAAGTCATGAACACAAGCCCTGACGAATCTGGCGACAGTGTGGCTGCACCAGTTGTTGTCCTTGCCAAAAAAATTCTTCCAATTTCAGATGTTGGAGCAGAACAGGCGAAAAAAAGAAAACATCTAGAATTGGAAGACGATGATGTGGCCATAACTGGCACCACTCCAGCAGCTGCCCGTGGTCCCGAACCACTGCCAGTCACTAGACAATCTGTGGCAGTACAAGGTCAAAAATCAAAAGATTATTTAATAACTATTTTGCAGAAAGAAAATGAATGGTTAGTCGATGATCATATAGATCACGCGCAGGGGTTGCTCTTGGAACAATTTCCAAACATGCACGGTCTGCAGAACCGTATGCTATTCGGGACTCCCGATGCATGTTTGGTTGGCACCCCTGCGTGTGATTTTGTACAAATTTTAAATTTAGGTGGTAATCACTGGATTTGCGTAAGTACTCTTGGTTGTGCCCCAGGGCATATTGATATATATGATCCACTTTATACAGGTTTCACCACACCCACCTTGCTTAATGAAATTGCAAGGATGCTCCATACTGATTGCCCGCAAATGACAATGTGCTGGCAAGTTTGCAGCAAGCAAAGTGGTGGTTCCGACTGTGGTCTTTTTGCAGTAGCGTTTGCTACAGCTATATGTTACAGCATTAATCCATCAACCCTTGTTTTTTCACAATCAGGTATGAGAAATCATTTTATTCATTGCATACATGACAAGAAGATGACACTGTTCCCGAATGCGGCTGCAAAGAGCGAGAAGAGTGCATGTTTGCGAAAAATTTCTAAGCCACTTTTTTGTGTTTGCAGGATGCCTGATACATTTGATTCAAATACAATCGAATGTTATACTTGCAAGGAACTTTTTCATCGGACATGTGTCATGCCACCTGCAGTGAATTGTTACAAGTGTCAGAAATGTGCACAATAATGTATGTAAGAATTGTTGATGTAATGACTATTTTAAGTCAAGCAATATATTTCAGATAGTTCTTTTTCAGTTCCTACATAGAACATGGATCACAATATATTTTTTTACATATTAGGGGAGACCAGGGCACAGTGGTTCGGCTTTATTGTTTTGGACGCCCAATGGAACTTATGAGAAATAGGTTATTTATTTGAAGTTGTGTGAATAAGGTCTGAAAAGGGTAATTATACAGTATATGTTATTTGTATGGTTTATGTTAGCTGCCATTTCTATGGACAATTGAAAAAAAATAAAAATCATGATGCACTGTGCCCCACCCCTGGGGCACAGTGGATCACTCAGTGGGGCACAGTGGATCAAAAATAAATAAGCACACTTGATCTCATTTTTAGGATTTAATAATATTCCAAGAAACCAGATGTATACGTTTATAACATTAATATTCAAAATACCCATGCAATTGTTGATATAATCACATGGTTATAATACACAATATCATAGGTGGGGCACAGTGGCACATAGGTGGGGCACAGTGGCTCATCTCTGATAATCGGAAAATGAACCACTGTGCCCCGGACCACTGTGCCCCAGACGTACCACGTTGACATTTTAGGCTTAGAATGGCCACCATGAATTCTCAAATAGCACTACACGTTTACATGGCCAATATACAACAATACTCATTAGTAAGGACAATATACTTTAGTCATAGCTCGTCTACAGATTATCAGGTTCGATATCAGGTAAAAAGTATTTACTTTAGTGACTGAAAACCATAACTTTTCTGATCAAATAGAAACAGTGTGGTCTATCCTCTTGTTAATTCTGTGGGAAACAGGACACTCCCTTGGCATCAATTGATGACGTCATCGCGTATTTCCATGGTTTAAATTTCTAAATATAGCCACTGTACCACTGTGCCCCTGTGTCCCGGTCTCCCTTAATGTTTGTGTCGAAGTAGTTTTTGACATGTTTTGTTTAGATAGCAGGACACATCATCCAAAAATTATTGGACAATATATTTCAAACATCCTCAGCATTTCAATAGCAATTCAGTTTTCTTTTCGTTCAACAACACATGCAGAGTTGCATGACATCATTTCAAATTGACAGTTAATAAATGTTAAATTTTAACGTTCCTCAATATTGGAAGAGCAATGGAGTATCTTATCTACCCTCAGTGGCACAGGTAATATACGAATAACAGTAGGAGTAGTCTACTATGTTTAACGTGAACACAAAGACATATAAGTTTCACTTGCTCTTGAATATGTATCTATTTTCAATGAACATCACATTGAATGCACATTTCGCAACACCAATCTACTTTACGTAATTTTTCAGCATCAATTTGTTTTCGTTTTTTTTTCCTTCTAGCGACACAGATGTTAAATGCCAATCTAGTATGCAGCACGTTGAAGGCACATATCACAGCACCTATCGACTTCATCCACTTATTCAGTAGCAGTACCTTTTCACTTTTCTGTTTTCTTTCAGTGACGCAGATGTTACATGCCTACCATGTTTGCTTAGTTCCTTAGCGAAAAAAGTTTGTGAACATTTGAATGGCTTAGAGGTAAAGTGGTACAAGTCCGTATTTTCTCATTTTCCTATAGTTGAAATCAAATGACAGAAATATATATTTCGTATTTTATTCAATTTTGTTACATCGAAAATTAGAAGCATATGTGAAGTTATACTATTCATTCCTAATGGCAGGTATATAGATATTAATGTCGTAAAACCCATTTCTGGCACTTTTTATTTCATTTTATTTTATAAATAAACTTTTGACATTTAGAAGTGAGAATTTATTTATAAAAACTGGCTAGTGTCTCATTATCTTGCACCAGTAAAATTTGGTAATGGTTGGCATAGAATAGACTGATCCAAAAGAGGTGTGTTTTATAACATTTCAACTGGGTTTTTTTCGTATGCCTCAGAGGTAAACCGATCCAAGTCAAAATATTTCTATATAAACGAATGGACTTAGATCACTTTACCACGGAAGAAAAGTATCTATTTTGAAATTGAAAAAATGAATGCTGATTCATAGGTCTCGAATTTTTTAACGAATGGCTTCAATATTTTAGTATATTATTTCCTACATTCTTAACTTTCCAAAAATGACATAAAAGGGAAGAAATCAAATTTTAGACTTTCATCACTTTACCTCAATTTTTTTTACTATTCAATGTTGTTGTATAATAATTTGGTATTGCTATAAATTACCTGATGATATGTCAGTTACACTGCACACATTATTCACACCAACAATTTTCCTCAACACCCCAATCGACTTGACTGACTGATATGTCTGCAGTACAATTTTGATGTGGATTTTTTTTGCTTTTTTCATTATTGTTGGTGTGGTGATATCTTTATGGACTTTGAAGCGACACAATCAGGCCAAATATCATCCACAGGCCTTAATTTTATTTCGGCTCGAGCCTTGTTTAAATGTCCATAATATGTGAACCTGACAATACACTATAATTGTGTATTTGAATATTGTGTAAATATGTGTGTTGCTCTTGGAAGATAGGAAGTGGGCAGAAAGCCCTATCAGATATATCAATGCCCCTCCTATTTCATTTTTTACATGCATGTTCTAAATTAAATGTCACCCTTATTTCTCTTTTAACTGGTAAACGTCCCAACACAAAATTAATAAAAAATTCTAGCGGAGGCTACGGACATGCTGACATATTACGGACATATCAGGGAGTTGAGATATAAATGATAATTTAACCTGATTGTGTCACTTTAACAGAAATGACAATGTGTACAACCAAGGGTACTTATGAAAGTCTTCTTATTTCAGTGAAACAGATTTTACATGCTAGCACAATAGATACATTGTTTATCAAAAACCTTTAATTGCTGAGCACTTTTTTTAAACTATCCATAGTACACTATGATGGGATGGTTATCATATTGCAGTAAAAGCTGTCATACAACTTCCACGGCTATATATTCCACTGCATTTACCAACCCTACATAATTGCTTATACATTTGCATAGTGTACTTTCTGTTACGTTTGCATCTTATTGAGGTTATATAGAACCATCATATATTGTAAATTAATTACATGTGATACATATATTTATATATATTATGTTGCTACGTATACATATTCCCTTATATCAAGCATGCTTGATATAAGGGATATGTATACGTAGCAACATAATATATATACATATTTAGATATCACATTACATAACTTATATTTAATATTTATAACATTACAATATAAACAAGATACATATCGCGATTTAACAGGAAGAAGCATTTAAGCAGAACTGCTCTTTTAGAGACGAGCATCAATATATGTGTATGTCTATATGGATATCTTTAAATGGGTAACCTTTAAGTGTATATAGATGTTCTGTTCGAATAGATCAGTTCTGCTTAAATGTATCTTCCTGTTAAATTGTGATTCATAAAACAATATATGTAAAAAAATATGCATCAGATTGACATTATATAGATCCATCAGATATTGTACATGAACTACATGTGATATATATATTTATATATATTATGTTGCTACGTATACATATTCCCTTATATCAAGCATGCTTGATATAACGAAATATTTATGCGTAGCAACATAATATATATACATATGTAGATATGACTTTACATTACTTATATTTATTATTTATAACTTAACAATATAAATAAGATATATATCGCAATTTAGCAGGAAGATACGTTCAAGCAGAACTTATCTTTTAGAGCTGAACATCAATATATGTGTATGTCTATTTGAATATATTTAAATGTATATAGATGTTTAGCTCCAAGAGATCGGTTCTGCTTAAATGTATCTTCCTGTTAAATTGCGATTCATAAAAAAATAAATGTAAAAAAAAAACAATCCAGACATTTCACTGTTTTCAATTCGCCCGGTACCAATCTTTTCACATTGTCTGCATTTGTTTAATGTCACATATATCCACTACACAATAATTTAATAAATATATATGTATATGATGTCATAAACTCTGATATTATTGTTTGTTACATCACTTTAATTTACACCTCGGTGTGCTGCAACATGCGCACTTACCGATGTGTTAAATTATGATGATGTCAGAAACTGCAATGTCACTTTTTGTTACATCAATTTAATTAAATCTTACATCATCACAACTATTTATAATATTTTTTCACCATATCTTACTGGAAGAGGGAATTTGTACATTCATTTTTTCAGGACATTTGTGCGAAGTGTTCGCTATGCAGTTTTAATGTAATGTACACAATCCCTTTTTCACCGTGGACTATGTTAGGCACAGCCTCGGGTTTCATACCATTTTTGTTATTTTACTGGAAGTTGGATATCGATTTTTTGATAGCCAGGACATTTGTTTAGCGCTGTGTTCGCTATGCGGGGTAACACCAGAGAAATATCCATCTTCCACCATGGACTATGTTGAATACAGCCTTGGATTTCTTGTTTTTATTTCGCCATACTCACGTTTCATTAATTTTCTTGAATATTTTGTTTATATGATACTATGTATGTATTCTGACAGCGTCATTTTTATGTCATTTTTTGTTACATCATGATAATTTAAGCATCGGTGTGCTGCAACATGCGCACTTACTGATGTGTTAAATTATAATGATGTCACAAACTCTAATTTCATTTTTTGTTACATCATTATAATTCGAGTATATAAGACAAAGCAATATTGATCTTCATTCCTTGTAGCCTATTATATTTGTCAAATAATATAATATATATATCACATATGTATAATATATATATTATATATATATATATATAATATGTTATATGTGGCGGTTTTATATGCTATATATATAATATATCGAACATTTACATTACATATATCGTATATATATATATATATATATATATATATATATATATATATATATATATATATATATATTATAGGAGCATGGCCTCTGGATGTGACATGCAAGTATACGTAAAAGTATATGTAACATATAACTGTATGTAACTGTAGGCTACCATTAATCCTGTATCGATATTGCGGGAACATCTCTAGCACTTTGTCGATAGGGGCCTGGTGACCTGGATTCAAATTGATTGATGACGCTTCATTATTAATGCTATTAAAAATGCATAGTTAGACTGTTTGTGCAAACTATGTAAACAACACCAATGTGTTCATTCGGTGACTGCATTTAAAACAAATTCCTATAGGCCTACCTCCTCTGCCTGAACGTTATGTTGTTGCTGAGTGGAACCATATTGTAGCTGCTGGTGGTTAATATGAAAACTGATGATCAATGTTATTACACAATATATCGTGACCCGTCTTCAAATGCAACAACTGGATATAGGTGTTGCTGGACTGGACAATTATTATAACCAATTTACCGATCATAAAAATAATTGCTATGTTGAAAAAGAAGGAAAATCTGTACTCGGCAGTTAAACTAATAACATAATGTATCCATGCACAGCCTTGGCAGGTATATAAAAGGGGCGTTAGGGTCTGAAAGAACCCCCTCATATTTCAGGGACATATACTTTTTTATTCTACTTGCCACTTTAGCATAGAGGGGGGGGGGGCTAGAAGCAATGACAATTGCTTCAGTTGCTGAAGGAGTCTAAAGGTGTGTTAAGAACTGTAGTAGGAGGTGTTGTGCGAAAGGAATCTTTTATACGCGATTTAATTGTTAAATTTCAAGTTTGGGTCAGATTTGTATACGTGTGAAAGGATATGGTGGCTCACAGGAAATATACAACTGCTAGACATGTACAGTAACTGTTAATGTCCACCAATAGGCCTACATACACACAACAATTTTGTACGTGATGCATAGCCTGTCTTTCAATATATCTGAAAAATGTGTGACATGTTCTTAGGGCCCTGAACTGTCTTGTTTATTGTGCAACAATTGCTATCAAGGTTGATATTAAGTAGAGAATTCTGAGTAGATGTTTAGTATTAATTTCATACCACTTACACGATATTGATGTCAATTTTGTGCTGTACTGTTGTTGTCACACCCGGTCAAGTCATTGGACAATCAACGAAATTGTATGATGTATGAACACCCGTACATTGGTATGTAAATTAAGCTATAGTGTCAAGCAAACGATCCTATGTAGATGAAACATTGTCATGGTGATTAGGGAACCATTTGGACACATTCAGTTGGTGTAAAAATATAACACACAGTCAAATAATGCCACAAACAATAACCTTACAGTATAAAAAAAACGATGGGGAGACGATTACAACCTCACAAGAGAATGATATCATATTCTCCACCTGCTAGGACCAGAATGTAAGACTTTTATGATGATGTGTAATTGCTATGCTTCGAGTACAGGGAATAAAACAACAGTGTATTGTCGTGAGAAGGTGAATGTCGCGCTCTAGGGTCACTTCACATAACCTAGCCTATACCAATGAATACTGGGATAATTGTCTTTAGATGTCAAATATGAATAACATTGTCCTGCAATAAAGCACAGTTTAAAAAAAGTTCAAATCCCATCACAATCTTCATTTGGGAAGTCAGGTAAATCGGTGATTTATTTTAGCTTAA
Source organism: Flabesymbios commensalis (assembly GCA_964017125.1). Lineage (NCBI taxonomy): Eukaryota > Metazoa > Annelida > Polychaeta > Terebellida > Flabelligeridae > Flabesymbios > Flabesymbios commensalis. Next base: position 3,370,231 of record OZ024907.1, on the reverse strand, counting down.
TAATATGACCATGTGGTGTAAACATGTCCATAGACTGGAACTGCAAAAGTTTTTTAATTTTTGTGCTGCGCATTTACCAGTTAGGCTAGATCTGGAGACGAGACGGAATTCCCGATTTCTAATTATTGACAACCATGTCAAAAATAAGAAATACGGGAATTTCGTCTCTATATCTAGCCTAACTGTTAAGTGCGCAGCACAAAAATTGAAGAACTTCTGCAGTTCTAGTCTATGGACATGTTTACATCATATGGTCATAATATTAAGCTAAAATAAAATCACCGATTTTTTCATGCTTTTAGACCTGGGCATGTCCCTTTAATTTATTGCATTGTGATTTGCATACACCGCTATGTGTATTACAAAAGCAAATGTACATGTACATACCTAGGCCTATTCGCATGTACAATATGTATAAATACTCACATAATTGTTTGGCCAATTTTCTTTACTTCTTTGTATGGTTGTAATCAGTACACTGTCACGCAACTATAGACCTACTATAAATATGTTACTGTTATAACTGTAAATACATGACGTTATTTGATGTTGATTTTTTTAAGCTAGCAGCTATGTTGTGTTTTAATGTACATAACATAATATATATTCACCTAACCTCACATGTAATATTTCATACAGTTTAATTGTAAAATTTGGTTAAATACTTTCAAGTATTGTGAAATTGAATGCTCACATAATTATTCGGCCAATTTTCTTCACTTCTTTGTATGGTTGTAATCAGTACACTGGCACGCAACTATAGGCCTATTATAAATATGTTATATATATGTTATAACTGTAAATATATGGCATTATTTGATGTTGATTTAAAGTACATATACTTTTGTGAACGACACTAAGCAAAAATGTAAATAACATTGTGTTTACAATTAGTTAATCGCATTCTTTGTATCTATTTTTTTGTATTACTTTCCATGAGTACACAGTACATTCAAATTGGTCGTCTGTGGGATACATATTTCTGTTGACAGCTTTGGATTGTTAAATAAAATTATGATATCATGATACGACAATGAATGTGTTCTGAATTTTTTTTTACGTTTTGAAATGATTCAAACTTATATGGATAAAGGTCCCGAGAGAGTGCGAGTGTGGAGATTATGGCACCGGTTCAGTTCACCAGGCCGAGTCCGCAGGACTTTATCCATATATACACTAGCACGATACTAGTGACCTTTATGTATTTTCTCGCACGATAAATACAAAAAAAAAGAATTATATAGACCTAAAACTACTTAAAAACATCAGGATTTATTTGGAAATTGAATGTTCTACCAGCGCCGCTGCATCACTGACATTTGTTGACAGGAATCACCTGACACATTCCTACTCTGAGACACAGGTGATGTGACGTTTGAATAAACAATAGGTCTACATTTTGAAATTCCACTAAAATATTTTAAATTCCAATATTTATTTTACATCTTTTGTGGGCAAATACAATTAAGCTTCTGGAAAAATCATCATAGTGGCAGTAACGAACTACTTTGTTTTGGATGGAACCGGTGGACACAACTGATTTCCAGGAGATATGATTTTGCTTGAGAGGCCACCTTTCAATCTCCGGGTGGAGGGCTGGAGTACTTTTTAAATAAATAATTTGGGGCAGAAATAAATAATTGTTGCAGACAGAGTCATTCAGCAGGGTATTTTCAAGAAGGGGGACCATTTATCACGGACCGGGAGGGGGCATTCATCGCGGCAGGACCAGAAGGCCCTGGCCTCCTGTATTCTGAGCAACATAAAAAACATCTGCCTAAGCAAACTGTCAAGTAAATTTATTTTGGATTATCCACAGCTGAGATAGACTGAACGACAGCCCTCTCACTCCGCTGAGGGACTGAATTCTTTGGGGACTGCAGTAAATAATGGCAACTTGCCAACTCGAGGTGTTGGCAGGTTGCCAGGTCCACTCAGCGACCAGCTTTGGCGGAATCTGAAAAATGCTGAAACTGCCGCAATGGTTTTGATAGAAGGGGAATTCCCGCTGACCTGGTTTTTTACCACTGCATTATTATCCAAGCGAGAGACGAAGGTTAGCAGTGTCTACACATGGACAGATGACACTGCTGAAGGAGTGTACAGCTGAGAATATAGTAAAAATTATTATTAATTAAAGATATACCTATCCCTTTATTATTTCTTGCTTTCAGTTACGGACAGCGTCATTCATCAGGGTATTTTCGGGAAGGGGGACCATTTATCACGGCAGGACCGGAAGGCCCTGGCCTCCTGTTTCCAGGAATAGTTATCCCAAAGGAAGGGCCTGACATCTGATTTCAAGGGATAGTTATCATAAACAACATAAACAAACACATCTGCTCAAATTACAAACTTGCAAGTAAATTTATTTCAGCCTATTCTCAACCGAGAATATATTAAAAATCATTATTAAACTAAAGATATACATATCCCTTTATTATTTCTTGCTTTTAGTTCTGGACAGAGTCATTAGCAGGGTATTGTGGGAAGGGGGACCATTCATCACGGGCGGGGGGGGGGGGACCATTCATCACGGCAGGACCGGAAGGCCCTGGCATGCGGTTTCCAGGGATAGTTATTCCAAACAACATAAACAAACTGGCAAGTAAATTTATATTGGCCTAGACTATCCTCAGCTGAGAATATATTCAAAAATATTATTAAAGATATAACTAGGCCTATCCCTTTATTATTCCCAGCTTTTAGTTGCGGACAGTCATTCAGCAGGGTATTTGCTAGAACGGTGAACATTCATCACAACAGAACCAATAGGCCCTAGCATCCTGTTTCCAAGGTCAAGGATATCTGTCTGAAATAACATAAATAAACAAACTGACAAAATGACAGATTTGTAAAGTGAGGAAGTCGGCTCGGCACTCGTGGGTTCTAAGAGATACATTGATCCTTGCCGGGAGTTAGAGAGCGATTGACAAAGTCGAAAGGCCCGGGCAGCCCCACTTGAGGGCTAGCTATCCCAAACAAACAAATAGGCCTAGGCTACATTTATTTAGGCATAGGCCTCTAATATTTAAAATATCTGTATTTGAGATAGATCTAACATAGAAGTAACTTTTCTAATTACTTTTTTTCAATTTTGGAGAGAGGCAGATAATAGGTCTACAGAGTACAGGGGGGGGGGGGGGGGTCCATTCATCACGGGGGACCTTTCAAGTTTCATCACACAGCCCCAGCATTACAGTTGTTCCCCCCCTATCATAGCTCTGGCCCAAATCTCCCCACTAGAAGGTTGCCATGCTAACGCACATGCGCAGAAGCAGGGGGGACCATTCATCACGGGGGGACCAGGCACTTCAAGCCACAGTGACCATGGCATCAGTAGGTTTAGATTCTACAGTGAATGCATTGGTTCCCGTCATCATGGTCATGTTGACATCTGTCATGCAGTCATGTTCACTGTCGTGGAAATGCTAAAGCCAAAAGGTGGTATACTTACTTTACAAGAGAGTAGCTACTGCTTTTTAGGCTTTCTCTCTCAGAAAGCAGCGTGATTGACATTGACAGTCAATGGCAAATTTCCCCCAAACCATAACATAACAGTACTAGCCTAGTCTACTTCAGTAGGCCTATACTATAGGGCTAGCTATACTATAGGCTATAGCCTACCCAGGTCAGGCTATTGACAATGTAGGCATAGACCCTAGTCTCTTAATATTTATGTATTAGACTACTTTTGAGTCCACACTTAGGGGTCTTATCCTGGTTGATCATTTTTAATTTGACGGCGAGTATAGGTATGTTACAGTTAGGCCCCTATAATCTGATAATATTATGTGAATCATAATCATAGAGTAGACATATACTAGATCAAGATCTGGTAAAATTTGTGAGGTTTTAATTTTCGCGAAAGGACAAATTTGTGAATTAAAAAATCTCGCGAATATTATTAGGTCTAGACTATTATAATAGCCGTAGGCCTACTAAGGGAAAATAAAAATTTGTGAATTCTAAACTTCATGAAAAGTCCCAAAATCAGAAATTCGTGAAAATTTGAACACGCAAAAATTACCAGATCTAAGCCTACAGTAGGCCCTATATAGTACTATGCCCCAGGGCAAATTATTTATTTCACTGCGGACTGCAAAACTTTATTTTTCCACAATCAGCTTGAAGCAAAATAATATTTTCACTTTCTTAGGAAACAAATTTTGTATACAAAGTTGAATTCCTAATCAGGCCTATTATTGATATATGGAAGGTAAGGAAGTCATGTGCGAAGCGACGCTTCACAAATTAAGGCCATTGATTACAATTTTTTACTTTTTGTCCTTCAGACAATTAATTATTTCACAAAAATGCAGCCTGAACATATTTATTTTAAAAATACTCAGCAACTCCCCCCCCCCCCCTGAAAAATAAATGGTAGCCCCCTTACATATATAGAAGAAGCCTACACATCTTTAGTCCTATAGATATGATCAAATTAAAATGAACCACATGTTGTTTTTTTTCAATGATAACATGAGATATACTCATAACATATTATCATATAGACAATATGCAGGTGCCTGTATGAATCTAGGCGGGCCTAATATTACTATTAGCAGAAATGCATTATAGTCAGGAAAAAGTTAGTAATTGACCAGAAATTTTAATACGACTACACAATTCCAAAAACTCCAGGGCCCTGCGACCCCCATTTCTTCAGACCATTAATTCGCTACCGATTCCTGCCCACTTTGTGTCTGATTCATTTCAAGTTTCAATTTTGTCATAAAATATCAGGAATTTTGTTTTTTAAATTTGTGGTAAGACTGCTAGATCTAAAATGACAAATCTTAATGAAATAAGTTCATATCCCAACATTTAAATAATGCAGACAGAACATACTTTCATATCATTTTTCCCGTTTTGATACCCACATTACACGGTAGGAGACATAACATAAGAAAGCATCCTTTTGTATTTTAGAGAGGGGCCAGGAGTATTTATATAAGTGAAATAAGGCTAGGAAAAAATAATTGTGTGTCTTGGAACCGAAGGTATGGGGTGATGAGTACTATAACAAGTGCACAAAATTCCAGTTCTTGTGTAGCCTATCTATATAGCTTTTGAGACAAAATCTGTTTAATTTTTTGAATAATTAATTGAAACAATTCTCAATAAAAAAAAAGGTATGCTTTGTGATTTCTTCTTGAGGCATGGCTTCACTATATGATATTATCATTTAGCCTACATTTAGGTCTATACTGGAATATACCAGCCATTACAAATTTGTGATGGATGTTTTATTCCAGTATTAAGAGCGAAAAAATGTAAACAAAAATCACTTGAATATGTTGTTGTCTTTTTAATGTTGGTTAGAGAAAACTTACTTTATACTTTATATAAAATACTGAGGTCCCTCCTCAAAATCAAATGATAAGCCCTAGGCTAAGTGCCTTTTCTCATGTCAAATTGAGAATGTTTTTTCACAAACCATCCCCAGTTGAACCCTATTTCAAGATGTAGACCCTGAAATATTAATTTGCGAACTTTAGGCTTCATCTTTGCTCTCATACTAAACACATCTTGCTCATTTCAAAGGCCTTGATCATTTAGTCATTAGCAAAAATTATTGAAATAAACTATTTCAACCACTCACAAGATAGGCTATTCATTTTGCTATATTAAAAATAATAAATAGCCTGTCTATCTTGCCGATCTCTTCAGTTACAAGTATAAAATCTGGCATGATTCAGATTGAGATATATATCAGCAATTGTATGTGCATGTACATGGAGGCCTAGGCCTACTAGTCTATTCAATTTTGTTCAACCCCCGCCCCCCCCCCTCCCCCCCCAAAAAAATATATCAGAAAAAATATCATGTGTTCCATAATTTGTCAAGGTGAAGGCTAAAATTATGTACTTGTAGGCCTAATATTGTCTGATAAATAACATAATACTCCCTAAATCCATACACAGAATCAAAAAGTATAATTTAACTTATGTTTCAACACATTATCTACAGAAAAAAATCCCCTTTTAAAAAAAAACATTTAACTTTAAGTGCAGACTTCATCTAAAAAGAAAGTAGGCCTACATACCATGCCATAATGTAGGCTAAGTCCAAAAAAAGATCTTGTCACCAACACTTTTTTGTCTAAGATCTGACACCTGGAAGGTTTAAAGCCCTATTGCTTATTTCACTGAAATCCTATGCATAGAACCAGATATCTGTACCTATGCATTAATAATATGCATAGGCCTATTAAATAAACACATTCAATATACCTGAATGGTAAGAAGTTTTGAAAAATGCTAATTATTTCACAATTTCAGCCTACTATGGACCTATATAATATTCATATTTTTTTTCACATTGGTCTACATGTATAAGAAGCATTATTTAGGGCCAGAAAATACTATTTCTTGCCAGAAAACATTATCTTGTGGTGATTAAATATTATTTTGTGCAATAAATCGGGTGAAATATAATTTCATGCGATGAAATATTATTATGTGCCTAAAAATAGGCCTATATTAGTGCCCTACTAAATAGCATAGATGGGTTCAGCTCGTTATTCCGACAGGTCTATATTCCGACAGGTCTATATTCCGACAGGTCGATATTCCGACAGGTCGTTATTCCGACAGGTGGTTATTCCGACAGGTCGTTATTCCGACAGGTCGATATTCCGACAGGTCGTTATTCCGACAGGTCTATATTCCGACATGTCGATATTCCAGCAGGTCGTTATTCCGATAGCTCCTTGATGTAAATTATAATGGGAATTAGTCTGTGAGATGAACCACTTTTAATTACGTGTCTGGGCCCAAAAGGTTTAAAGAGTGTTTCTAACTCAGAATTTCATGTTGATTCTGAAATTCCGTTTCTTAAATGCCTCAGACGCTGCATTTTCTCAGAGTATATCATTTTGCGTGTTTTTCATACAAAAATGGTAAAATCACTATTTTACCCAGTGACACTGTTTAAATATATCTGCATAAGAACATGTGATGCCAAATTGAACTGTCTGATACATGTCATCCAATAATAAGACAACAAATTCAGCGCTAAGACCGACTTTTTGACGTCTAAAGTCAGTCTCAGCACTGAAAAATTGAAAATATTATAAAATATAAAATATTTATAATGGCGTTAGACCCATAGCATAAGTATTCAAATTAGACAGGAGGCTTAACTCATATTTACCCCCGAATTGTTAAAATCGTCCCAAAAGCACCAAATTTGGTCCACGTATGGCCAAGGGCATAATACTTTTGATTTATCGCGGGAGCCAAGCTGAACTCTCGCCGTGGGCGCTTTATTTGACAAATCCAAGATGGCCGCCATTCAAATTAGGGTCATTTCATAACTTGTAAACTAACAGACGTAGAGACGCATGTGATACCACTTTTCTATGGTTTTCGAATATTTAGAATTGATTTATGATGTTTTGAAATTGATTTGGAAATTATTTATAACACAAAAATATACGACGTGATACCGGTTTAAACGACGCAGATCAGCAACACAATCGTCTGTATCAGGCATTGATAACGACCTATCCATAAGATTTGCTACCAGAGCCAGTCTTTGTAGTTCCTGTGTATCAGCCATATTAGATAAATCAAAATGGCCGCTGTTCATAACAAGCCCACGTCATAACTAATAACATTTAATAGCATTTTTCTATGGTTTTCATAAACGATTTCAAAATATATATTAGTTGCTTAACTCATAGCAGTCTAAGTCCGAGCCCAGCTCGGACCTGGCATTGATGACGCTGCAGTCTAGGTCCGAGCCCAGCTCGGACCTGGCAATAATGCTTAGCCATTCACCAAATGACATCACTTGCGCAACTATGAACCAAGTATGGGGAACCTGGAACATAAAGAGTTGACTTATCTTCATCACAACTGTTTCCGAAATAAAAATCGAACTCCAGGCTCAGATGAATACGAGGCTTTTGGTATTTCCCAGATGAGTTGGGAATGTCAAACTTGGTGCATCTCAAAATTTGAAATCCAGTATGCATCTCAGGGAATTTAGAAAGATTGCTAAATCCCATGATAATAACTTATTCACCCTATTAATTTGCTTATAAAGACCTATTGAATGCTTCTTCGAACCATTTGTGATGTATTTTGATATATTTTATGTGAATTGATATAATGGTGTACTCCTGAATCTTCGTGAATCTCAAAGATACCCTTTTTAAACAAAATTTCCGAAAATTTGACTACCTAATTTGCATATTTAAAATGGTTGTCGGTTGCCACGGCAACATCACATTGGCCGTTTAAATGAAATGTATTCTGGATATATATTGTATGTGTGTTCCTATGGTGTATGGGAAATACATATGCCATAATTCTAAGTTTCTATTAAAAGTAGGAGAATATGTCTCAAAATCACTAAAATGGTCAGACCTCACAGACGTCCAATGTCAAAACGGCCAGACTGCTATGAGTTAAGGGCAGTGAATATTCTAAAAATCGTACTATCTAAGCAAAAGAGTTGAGTCAGACGTCGAAATTAAGAGCTTATAATTTCATTTGTTTGTAAGAGCCGGTTTCCAACCAGGACGAAAGTTTTTTTTAAAGATTTTATTGACCGTTCACATGTCAACTTTGACATTTTTATTTCTATTTTTTGTGTGTACGTTTTTTTAGGCAGCGCGAATCGGTTATATGTTCGGTTGCTATTTTTATACCACGAATTTGAACAGTTTGGGTCACTGCATATGTGTACACCAAGGAAAGATTTCGGCCGCAGCGGGACTCGAACCAGGTACCCCCGGACTCTCGAGTCCACCACGCGACCAATGAGCTATCCTGGCGCCACGAACATGAGCAAGATAATAAGTAATTGTATTTATAATAAGAATATTATAGTATTTGTTGTTCGATATCATGTTCTATCAAACATGTTGAAGCTGGTTGCGTGTATATTGAACCTAGAGATGTGTTTTTATTTATATATAATAATATAATTGTGACTCAAGGCACAACAACATAATTGAAAAATAATTTCATATTACTGTCTTAGATTTTACGCAACACAGCTATAAAACTTCAATTGTTCCATCACTGCTAATACATCCATCCTCATAGGGAGGGCAAAGTTAGGAAATTTTAAGATGATCAATATTAGTTCTGAAGGATATCCATTCTGACTGTATACTTACACCTCGATTATTATTATAAGTATTAATAAGTATTAATCATTATAAGTATTATTAGTTTCAGTACTGATGTTGATGAGATAGCTAATTTGTACCAGCATTTTGGACGGCGTTAGAGCACTATGGAGGTCGCTCAATAATATTTTTCTCAATTTAATAGTTGGTGATGTATTTTCTGAGCAGTCAGGGAAAAATCAGGGGAATGTGTGGGAACAATAATTAAATGTATTCATTTGTTAGGCTGGAATATACATAAATATATACAATAATTGTATACATCTGCAATTGTAAAAAAAACATTTTTGCTATCAAATACGTTGACATAAATTTAGTTATGCCATTGGTTGGCATATTAAATTATTAGCTCTAACTGGTTCACTTTTAAACGCCTATTTGAAGGTACCATTTGCATCACAAATGCAAGCTTCAAATGAATAATACATGTCAAAGAATGATGCAGCACGAAAAGAGTTAACAAGTAACAACCTTGGTATTTTAGATATAGGTCTTCATCGCTATTCATCACCACAGTAGCTGTTAATAGTGGTTAATCCTCTCATCACTATTATTTTTTATGTCGGAATAACGACCTGTCGGAATATAGACCTTTCGGAATATCGACCCTGTTTGTCAGTTTGTCGGACTATCGACCTGTCGGAATAGCGACCTGTTTGTCGGACTATCGACCTGTCAGAATAACGACCTGTTTGTCGGAATATCGACCTGTCGGAATAACGACCTGTCGGAATATCGACCTGTCGGAATAAAGACCTGTCGGAATAACGACCTGTTTGTCGGAATATCGACCTGTCGGAACAACGACCTGTCGGAATATCGAGCTGTCGGAATAACGACCTGTCGGAATAACGACCCGGACCCGCATAGATTACCAAGAAACTAATGGCAGTTCATAGATGCTATAGTGCAAACATTAATTTTTTTATGACCAGAAATTGATGAAATATTATTTTTTAAGCGTTTCGTGCCCGCGAAATACTATTACGTGCCAAATAAAATATAGACTCTATTTATTCTTCATCTAGTTCATAATAGTGGTCATAAAATTTTTTATGACCAGAAATTGATAAAATATTATTTTTCAAGCGTTTCGTCCTCGTGAAATACTATTATGTCTAGACCTACGTGCCAAATAAAATAACAAAATATATTTATTCTTCACCTAGTTGTAGTAGGTTTATAAGTAGGTCTTCAGATTTTTTACGTTTTCAATAATTTTATGGTAGACCCCTGGCCTAGATATTTATATTCTATGTTTTTTTAGTATTACACACAAATGGGACAGTGGACTCATATAATAGGTCTAGATGTCAGTGACATTCTTTAATTTTCACTTATTAATATTTAGGCCTAGAAAGCCTATATACTAGGCCTATATTATAGGCCTAAGTAGGCTAGTAGACCCTAAGCGAGTAGGCCCCCTATAGCCCCTGGCCCGGGCCTAGCCATATGCATATCTTTATTTTGGAGTATCAGACTTGGTTGGAAAATTGAGGCTGTCGTCTGTGCATGTGCATGCTAGACTACCAACCCTGCCAACACACAGCACTGCGAGTGTGACAGTGAGACTGAGACTGCATGGACTGTGAGAGTCACAGCGAGTATGACTGACACTGTGACCAGGTCGGGGCCACTGATGTTGAGCAGTCTGGGAATATGTGTCATAATAATACAAATATAGTCTTTAATAAGGTTAAATTGACTGTTAGGCTAACTCAAAAACTTTCATTGCAGTTGAATAGAGCAACCAGAACCGGTTCGCCTGTCAACATGCAGCACTGTGCAGTGTGTGTCATGGCGTCTCCCGAGATCGGGATTTTTTTTAGATGACAGTGCAATACAAAAGTGACGACCCAATCGAGTCATGTCAGTTGAAAATAATTTGACAGATTTAAAGCCAGATAATTTATGTTAAAAAAACAGCTGCGATTAAGATATATTATATTTGTAAATGCATGAAAAACACAGGGAGAGTGTGCGACCATCGATCAGCTGTCACACAAACTCACTGAAACATGTACGATTTCTGCAGACCGCTCAGAGTCAAGTCTCCGGCATGTGACCTCGCATGCTCGTCCAACTGCCTGGCTGTGAGATCCCGGCCGCTCTGGATATTTCGGCAAATCCGCCACTTCTTTAGCTAATAACTATTTTATTATGTCTGTTGGGATATTTTTTTGCCGGGAATCGTATTTAAATCAGATATCTTTGCACAATTCCGTAATTTGATACCTGAAGCGACTACAGTCCTTTAAGAAGCCAAAATAAAATCACCGATTTTTTGATGATTTTAGCCTGGGCCAGTCCCTTTAAACATTTTTAAAAACTGAAAATGTATTTGATCACTTTGATTTAAAAAATGATAGCTGAAAAATCACCTATCGTTTTAATTTTTTTGAAAAGTTTGTTCACCTGCGACTTTTGAAATAGTAATGACAGTAATGAATAGATTATGACAATAACTTGAAAATGGACTGCTCCCATGAGAACGCCGACTGGACTGTGGTGCCTTTCAGCCACATATGTTACCGTAGACCAGCCTGATCACCTTGCATATCAACTTCTGTGCATTCCAGCTGCCTCTCTATTCAAGTCCCCAGAAAACACAAGAGAGGCTAAGCGGCTATCATAATATTTCTATCGTCATAGCAAAATGTTTCTTCTCCATCCACTCGTAAAACTAAATATTGGGGGGAAGCTCCGTGACCGAGAGGTAGCGTGCTCGACCTCACACTGCCAGGGTGCGAATCCTGTGTATGGTGAACAGTATCATCTGATTCATCTCGTGAACCATCTCCTGGCCCAGTTCAGCCTGCATGTGCACAAAAGTGGCCCGGCCGAAAGCTCTAATCATTTCATTTTTGTCATAGCAAATTAACATTTTCCTGTCTGAGAGAAGATGCGAGATTTCGGAATACTGAACCTTCGGAATAATAAACCTTCGGAGCAATGAACCCCTATTTCGGATGAATGACCCTTCGGAACAATGAACCTCTATTTCGGAACAATGAACCTTCGGAACAAAGAACCTGCGGAGCCATGAACCTCTATTTCGGATGAATGACCCTTCGGACCTATAAACCTTCGGTACAATGAACCTTTTTTCGGAAAAGCGACCTGTAACCGATACTATATGTATTTGCAGTAGGCCTATATATATCGCCAAAGCATGATCATAAAAATACTATATATCGAAGTAAACATTATTGGTTGGTGACCAGCTAGCATATAATAAAGCGATGTATGTGATGGGATGATCCGCTACCAAGTTAATTGGGTTCAGTTTCGGAAAAATGGCTTGATGACATAAATCATTTGCAACTGTTTAGTCTTCCAAGCCAGCATGTAAATTTAACACCACAAACAAGCAACATTCAAGTACACCTTTTTGCTGATGCATCTGAAAAGGGTTACACTGCGGTTGTCTATCTCTGTATCAATCAACAGATAGATAGTATCATTTTGTGCTCCTATTTAGTAGCAAAGTCATGTGTGGCTCTCATCAAACCACTCCTATTCACCGCTTGGATCACAGGCTGCCGTTTTGGCTACCGTCTAGGGTATCTATCTTAGTGCTGAATTAGGCATTTATATCCAATTTATTATTTTTGGACAGATTTTATGACAGTACTTCGGTATATGAAAAAACACAAGTAAGCGCTTCAAGCCATTTTTGACTAATCGTGTTGCGGAGATCCTAGAGTGTTCCTGTTCTAAACAGTTGTGTTATGTATCTACGAATATAAATGCTACTAAATATGGTTCAAGAAAAAAAGTGGAAAGTACATGGCCCACATTTACATTTGATAGTGAACCAAATTGTGATGATCCTGAGGAGAAATCGACCAACATAAACATGATATCTTCCAAAGTTTGGCAAAGATTTTTTTCCAATCGGAGATTCTCTTTACAAAAACCTGAAGTTAGATACTTTGCTGGATGCCATGCTTGATGCCACATGTGTTTTTCTTCTTGATTGTGTCCAATTAAAAAACTCCAGCACCCCCCCCCCCCCCTAGTAATTTACCGATGCCCCCCTTATTAAAAATAGAAAGTAGCCCAAGACCATCTTAGGTTAGATATTGACTCAAAATGAAGTGGTGGAGAAACAAAAATACAGCTGGTCTGGACAGTCTACAATTTTTGTGGTTACCGTCCCGCTAGCCAGGTCTAGTCAGAATGCAATGATGTACAGTGGAGATGACCACTTAAGAACATGAACCCAAATGAACCAACATGCATATACTTCGATGTGGAAGAGCTTGCTCGTCGTCACAATGTGCAATTTGTACTGACATTTGACTTACCACTGATGCACAAAACAATACGGTATCAGACAGCACCCGCAAATGAATAATGGGAAGCATCGTTATTTCTCTTGGTAGGTTCTCCATGTAGATGCCTTCCCTTGAAATTTTCTCGTGGCTCTGGCTTAAAAGATGTAGTTTCAGAGGTAAATGGACACATTAGGATAATAACGAGTTCAAAAATGATAACTTTGGTATAAAATAGTGTACACGCATTCTCAGTGTTCTGTCTCCGACCACACACTGACACCAGGGGCCGATTACAGGAAGTGGTCTTGGTCTCAGAAACCTGAGACCGCTTTTGAGCTTGAAACCGAGATCAAATTCGGTTGCAAGAAAAAAATTGAGATCCTGAGTCCAGTCCAAGGTGGTCTCAGGATCCTGAGAACAGCTTAGAAAACAAAAATGGCTGCAGTGAACAGACGTTTTCAGGAAAGGGTGAGGCAGCGATTGGCCAATTTGGGGCGAAACAGAGTGATATTGGACAGGATCAACCCATTAGAGGGTGCCGAGTGCCGACCAGATATTTGAAAGATATCGCTTTTCACCTGACACCATTGTCAGTATCATCCATAGGCTCGAGAGAGTCGAAGACTCGTTGAGGTGCGTGACGCACTGTTCAAAGTCGCTGCCACCGGTGCTGAGGGTTCTGGTCGCCCTGAATTTTTATGCCACCGGGACGTATTACACCATGAGAATACACAAATCCGCGGTGTATCCAACATGTGACACAAGGCTTGATTCGACTATCCACAGACACTGAGATTGGGGAGCATATAGGAACAGGGAACATAGAGACTGGGCAACATAGATAATGGGGAACAAAGGACCGGAGAACATAGAGATTGAGAAACATATAAACTTGGGAACATCGGGATCACCGCCTCAGTGTGGGAACAAGGCCGACCTGACATACTTTCTGTTCTCTTAGGTTATAAGTTCAAGTGTAACAGGGCTCCAGATTAATCCCATGACTGGACTATCACCCTAGGTATACTGTTTACCCAGTGAATCAAGTAGACATGGCTATGTTCTGAAGGTTCGATAGTCCTAAGGTTCACTTGTTGAAGGTTCGATAGTCCGAGGGTTCACTAGTCCGATGGTTCACTAGTCCGAAGGTCCAGTAGTCCGAAGATTTGATGGTCCGAAGGTTCGATAGTGTGAAGGTTCGATAGTCCAAAAGTCTGCCTAAAACCATGAACCGGAACCCTTCTAGCATTAAGAGCTTCTTGTTATCACGAATTGTCTAAAAGTAATTAGGGGCGGACCATTTAATACCGGGAGGGGGGGTATGGTTTTTCTTCCTAATCAAAATATTTTTTTCCTCCCAACAACAAAACATAACATTTTTTTTTCTCCCTGAGCAAAAACAAACAATTTTTTTTCCTGAGATGTCACAGACAAACTTTTTTTTTTCCAGGGCATGTTTAAAGATCCATTCAACTGCGAAACGGGCATGCGTGGGACGGTCAGGTGTAGGCCTACAGTAGCCTATAGAGTACAGGTTGACGGCATTAATGTCAGCAACTAAACTGATTACAAGATACTACTCAAACGAGACATTGACCCAATGCTGTTTTAATGTTAGACTAACGTCTGCGACGCTGGCCCAACGTTGAACCAACATTGGCGGAGTGTACAATGTTTAATAAAAAAGCTGTCCTGTCAGTGTCAATACACATTATTGGGGCAGCTGTTTCGCAATCCCCGCAGTAGTAAAGTCACCCAGCTAAGAGCCAGAGCTATTAAAGAGCTTTGGTGGAATTATTAACTCATAGATGTCACTCAAGTATATATGGACTTGCTATGATTTGGAAACTTGCTCCTAATGCGGCAGTGGGTAGGCTATAAAATGCATATCTTAGTATTTCTATGATATAGGGCCTAGGCCTACCCACGGGTAAATTTTGCATTCTGGGGGACCCATGTCCTGCAAGCTTTAACAGTTTACTAGACCTTTAATCACATAAATTAAAAGGCAGGTGTTATTTCTCATGCTCATTCCAGTGTGCCGGTATAATACCTATACGCATTAGACGTTTGACCTATACGCATTAGACGGAGCGAGGGGATTTTAGCCTTTCTTTGGCAGTTTCCGACAGATTTGGAAAGATCTGCTGGCTATCAACAATCTTTTTTTTTCTTACACATAAATGAACAAATTATTTTTTCCTCACACTCTATAGAGCAAACTATTTTTTTTTGCCAATTTCGTGAACAAATTATTTTTTTACGAAAAAACCACTCCCCCCCCCCCCCTGGTATTAAATGGTCGGCCCCTTACCATACCTGTTTACTTCCAACTTACACATATTGTTGAAGTGGGGAAAGAAGCACACAGTATGACCACAACGCAACATGAGAAGACAGCGGGGGGGGGGGGATATAATAGAGATGTTCCACATCACTGATGCCCATGATCGCAGTAAAATGATCAATCAGAGAGGGCCAAACTTGTTTGTAAATTTATCAAAATGTTTCATGTAGGCCCTATACATTCTGATATGCAGAATTTATAAAGAGCTTTCTAACTTGCCAAACTGCCGAAATATAGAGACGATTTCTTATTTAGGACATGCATGTCCAAAATAAAAAATAAGTGAATTTCGTCTTTATATCTCTCTTAACTGGTAAATGCGCAGCAATAAAAACTAAAAAAACTTTTGCAGTTCTAGTAATGGACATGTTTACATCACATGGTCTTAAGAAGCCAAAATAAAATATCATCTGCGTGTTTGTAATTCCCTGATTGTTTTAAATAAACATAAATCTAATATGAACTCGATCTCCTGGGACGAGGTCCGCCAATGGTCGATACGAGTTTAGGTGACCTAAACTTGTATCGACCATTGGGGGCGGTTACACAATTAGTAAAATGAAAGTGGTGGCTGGATGAACGTGTCAACCATTTCAAGCCTACAGGCTTGGTAGTTATCCTATGAAAAATACAATTTCATGAATATGATGTTTTATTACACTATTTGGAAATAAAAAATATTCGTGTTGTAGTATTTATTGCACGATATAAACAATTGCAAATACATCGTGTTCGTGTTGTAATATTTTATTACACGATTTAGAAACATGTATTCAAAGAAATGTAAGGTAATATCGTGTTTAAAAACATTATTATTTCGTGTTATAATGTTTTATTACACGATTTGAATAAAAACATGTTATTTTGTTCAATGCTAATGTTATTCATAAATTATTTTAGCATAATGGACTTACTGGTGTTAAATAAATATATTTTTGGCATATTTATATGATGCTACAGATAACCGTAGATTGAATATGTATAGTTGACCGACATCGCTGATGGACAGGCGTGTTCAAAGCTGATTGGTCAAAATCTCCCTCCCATCTCACCGGGGGGTAGAGCTGTCGGTATGATTGGCAGGTCTCGTATGATATCACGTTGAGAGTAATATTTCACGAGACCTCGACAAGCACACATCTACTCTCAAAATGATGACGTAATCAAACCCTGCACAAGACACGGCTTCGTATAAGGTCTCACCACCCCAAATGCCAGTCCCATTGAAACACATGTAAACTGCCTCAATTCCGCAGGCCGATTTCACCATTTTTCACCCTATTAGATATTTAGTGTGACATATCAAGATAAAGCTTGAGATGTCCTTGTTCGAAAACAGGCCCGCTATGGGTATGGTTACCAGACAGATTTTGAGCTACGCCCCCTAGAGTGTAAAAAAGTCAATACTGTTAAAATTGGGCTATAATCCGTGCTCTCTTTCACAGAACAGACACACATCATTTTAACCCACTGTATCCCTGCGAGGTTATCATGAAACAGTTATATATGATATCCTTGACAAAGAAGATAACGTGGGCTTATTAAATATTCACAAAATTATTACTTCTTTGTATTTTATTTTGTTTCAATAGAGGTTGGAACAGCCGCATTGAAAATATTTTGTGTGATGATTCCATCATTAGTAGACACCTCCCTGGATTTCGGCTTATTTAGGGTGGTGAGACCATATGTAGAGATATAATTTTCTTTGATTATTTTATTTCGGCCTGGTATGATGCTTGAAGGTGTTCTGAACAATATAGTTTTTGAATTAGGCAAATATATTGAAAACTGTTGACCTCGGAGCCCTTTGAATAATTATTGATATCATGAAAATCGGCCTGGTTTCCTTGAAAGTCGCATTGAATAAAACAGTTAAATGAAGTGGCTATTCCCGCCTCTATTTCGTCACACAAAGTCGTCATGGTTACCTTGTATTTCGAAAATTGTTGTTGAAATATGCCACACATATTAGAATGGACTGCTATTAGTAGCATCCATACTTAAATTCACTATTTTTTATTTTTATTTGGGCCCATATGACAATCAAACTACCAACCAGGCATTTCATCTATGACTTATATCACCAAAACACGGCCTCTTCTGGTCTTTTCTAGACATGGTTATCACATTTATTCACCAATTATATGCTTTCTAATCAAAACTATTACACTTAGATTGTTACAGCGACAGTAAAACTCAATAAAATATAGATATCAAGCTGCAGATTTTTTATCAAGCAGCTGGAATATGTCAAGAAAGGACCAGAACATGCAAACCCCTTGTGTCTACTGATGGTCTCACCACCCCAAATGCCAGTCCCATTGAAACACATGTAAACTGCCTCAATTCCGCAGGCCGATTTCACCATTTTTCACCCTATTAGATATTTAGTGTGACATATCAAGATAAAGCTTGAGATGTCCTTGTTCGAAAACAGGCCCGCTATGGGTATGGTTACCAGACAGATTTTGAGCTACGCCCCCTAGAGTGTAAAAAAGTCAATACTGTTAAAATTGGGCTATAATCCGTGCTCTCTTTCACAGAACAGACACACATCATTTTAACCCACTGTATCCCTGCGAGGTTATCATGAAACAGTTATATATGATATCCTTGACAAAGAAGATAACGTGGGCTTATTAAATATTCACAAAATTATTACTTCTTTGTATTTTATTTTGTTTCAATAGAGGTTGGAACAGCCGCATTGAAAATATTTTGTGTGATGATTCCATCATTAGTAGACACCTCCCTGGATTTCGGCTTATTTAGGGTGGTGAGACCATATGTAGAGATATAATTTTCTTTGATTATTTTATTTCGGCCTGGTATGATGCTTGAAGGTGTTCTGAACAATATAGTTTTTGAATTAGGCAAATATATTGAAAACTGTTGACCTCGGAGCCCTTTGAATAATTATTGATATCATGAAAATCGGCCTGGTTTCCTTGAAAGTCGCATTGAATAAAACAGTTAAATGAAGTGGCTATTCCCGCCTCTATTTCGTCACACAAAGTCGTCATGGTTACCTTGTATTTCGAAAATTGTTGTTGAAATATGCCACACATATTAGAATGGACTGCTATTAGTAGCATCCATACTTAAATTCACTATTTTTTATTTTTATTTGGGCCCATATGACAATCAAACTACCAACCAGGCATTTCATCTATGACTTATATCACCAAAACACGGCCTCTTCTGGTCTTTTCTAGACATGGTTATCACATTTATTCACCAATTATATGCTTTCTAATCAAAACTATTACACTTAGATTGTTACAGCGACAGTAAAACTCAATAAAATATAGATATCAAGCTGCAGATTTTTTATCAAGCAGCTGGAATATGTCAAGAAAGGACCAGAACATGCAAACCCCTTGTGTCTACTGATATGTAGAGATATAATTTTCTTTGATTATTTTATTTCGGCCTGGTATGATGCTTGAAGGTGTTCTGAACAATATAGTTTTTGAATTAGGCAAATATATTGAAAACTGTTGACCTCGGAGCCCTTTGAATAATTATTGATATCATGAAAATCGGCCTGGTTTCCTTGAAAGTCGCATTGAATAAAACAGTTAAATGAAGTGGCTAATCCCGCCTCTATTTCGTCACACAAAGTCGTCATGGTTACCTTGTATTTCGAAAATTGTTGTTGAAATATGCCACACATATTAGAATGGACTGCTATTAGTAGCATCCATACTTAAATTCACTATTTTTTATTTTTATTTGGGCCCATATGACAATCAAACTACCAACCAGGCATTTCATCTATGACTTATATCACCAAAACACGGCCTCTTCTGGTCTTTTCTAGACATGGTTATCACATTTATTCACCAATTATATGCTTTCTAATCAAAACTATTACACTTAGATTGTTACAGCGACAGTAAAACTCAATAAAATATAGATATCAAGCTGCAGATTTTTTATCAAGCAGCTGGAATATGTCAAGAAAGGACCAGAACATGCAAACCCCTTGTGTCTACTGATGGTCTCACCACCCCAAATGCCAGTCCCATTGAAACACATGTAAACTGCCTCAATTCCGCAGGCCGATTTCACCATTTTTCACCCTATTAGATATTTAGTGTGACATATCAAGATAAAGCTTGAGATGTCCTTGTTCGAAAACAGGCCCGCTATGGGTATGGTTACCAGACAGATTTTGAGCTACGCCCCCTAGAGTGTAAAAAAGTCAATACTGTTAAAATTGGGCTATAATCCGTGCTCTCTTTCACAGAACAGACACACATCATTTTAACCCACTGTATCCCTGCGAGGTTATCATGAAACAGTTATATATGATATCCTTGACAAAGAAGATAACGTGGGCTTATTAAATATTCACAAAATTATTACTTCTTTGTATTTTATTTTGTTTCAATAGAGGTTGGAACAGCCGCATTGAAAATATTTTGTGTGATGATTCCATCATTAGTAGACACCTCCCTGGATTTCGGCTTATTTAGGGTGGTGAGACCATATGTAGAGATATAATTTTCTTTGATTATTTTATTTCGGCCTGGTATGATGCTTGAAGGTGTTCTGAACAATATAGTTTTTGAATTAGGCAAATATATTGAAAACTGTTGACCTCGGAGCCCTTTGAATAATTATTGATATCATGAAAATCGGCCTGGTTTCCTTGAAAGTCGCATTGAATAAAACAGTTAAATGAAGTGGCTATTCCCGCCTCTATTTCGTCACACAAAGTCGTCATGGTTACCTTGTATTTCGAAAATTGTTGTTGAAATATGCCACACATATTAGAATGGACTGCTATTAGTAGCATCCATACTTAAATTCACTATTTTTTATTTTTATTTGGGCCCATATGACAATCAAACTACCAACCAGGCATTTCATCTATGACTTATATCACCAAAACACGGCCTCTTCTGGTCTTTTCTAGACATGGTTATCACATTTATTCACCAATTATATGCTTTCTAATCAAAACTATTACACTTAGATTGTTACAGCGACAGTAAAACTCAATAAAATATAGATATCAAGCTGCAGATTTTTTATCAAGCAGCTGGAATATGTCAAGAAAGGACCAGAACATGCAAACCCCTTGTGTCTACTGATATGTAGAGATATAATTTTCTTTGATTATTTTATTTCGGCCTGGTATGATGCTTGAAGGTGTTCTGAACAATATAGTTTTTGAATTAGGCAAATATATTGAAAACTGTTGACCTCGGAGCCCTTTGAATAATTATTGATATCATGAAAATCGGCCTGGTTTCCTTGAAAGTCGCATTGAATAAAACAGTTAAATGAAGTGGCTAATCCCGCCGCTATTTCGTCACACAAAGTCGTCATGGTTACCTTGTATTTCGAAAATTGTTGTTGAAATATGCCACACATATTAGAATGGACTGCTATTAGTAGCATCCATACTTAAATTCACTATTTTTTATTTTTATTTGGGCCCATATGACAATCAAACTACCAACCAGGCATTTCATCTATGACTTATATCACCAAAACACGGCCTCTTCTGGTCTTTTCTAGACATGGTTATCACATTTATTCACCAATTATATGCTTTCTAATCAAAACTATTACACTTAGATTGTTACAGCGACAGTAAAACTCAATAAAATATAGATATCAAGCTGCAGATTTTTTATCAAGCAGCTGGAATATGTCAAGAAAGGACCAGAACATGCAAACCCCTTGTGTCTACTGATGGTCTCACCACCCCAAATGCCAGTCCCATTGAAACACATGTAAACTGCCTCAATTCCGCAGGCCGATTTCACCATTTTTCACCCTATTAGATATTTAGTGTGACATATCAAGATAAAGCTTGAGATGTCCTTGTTCGAAAACAGGCCCGCTATGGGTATGGTTACCAGACAGATTTTGAGCTACGCCCCCTAGAGTGTAAAAAAGTCAATACTGTTAAAATTGGGCTATAATCCGTGCTCTCTTTCACAGAACAGACACACATCATTTTAACCCACTGTATCCCTGCGAGGTTATCATGAAACAGTTATATATGATATCCTTGACAAAGAAGATAACGTGGGCTTATTAAATATTCACAAAATTATTACTTCTTTGTATTTTATTTTGTTTCAATAGAGGTTGGAACAGCCGCATTGAAAATATTTTGTGTGATGATTCCATCATTAGTAGACACCTCCCTGGATTTCGGCTTATTTAGGGTGGTGAGACCATATGTAGAGATATAATTTTCTTTGATTATTTTATTTCGGCCTGGTATGATGCTTGAAGGTGTTCTGAACAATATAGTTTTTGAATTAGGCAAATATATTGAAAACTGTTGACCTCGGAGCCCTTTGAATAATTATTGATATCATGAAAATCGGCCTGGTTTCCTTGAAAGTCGCATTGAATAAAACAGTTAAATGAAGTGGCTATTCCCGCCTCTATTTCGTCACACAAAGTCGTCATGGTTACCTTGTATTTCGAAAATTGTTGTTGAAATATGCCACACATATTAGAATGGACTGCTATTAGTAGCATCCATACTTAAATTCACTATTTTTTATTTTTATTTGGGCCCATATGACAATCAAACTACCAACCAGGCATTTCATCTATGACTTATATCACCAAAACACGGCCTCTTCTGGTCTTTTCTAGACATGGTTATCACATTTATTCACCAATTATATGCTTTCTAATCAAAACTATTACACTTAGATTGTTACAGCGACAGTAAAACTCAATAAAATATAGATATCAAGCTGCAGATTTTTTATCAAGCAGCTGGAATATGTCAAGAAAGGACCAGAACATGCAAACCCCTTGTGTCTACTGATATGTAGAGATATAATTTTCTTTGATTATTTTATTTCGGCCTGGTATGATGCTTGAAGGTGTTCTGAACAATATAGTTTTTGAATTAGGCAAATATATTGAAAACTGTTGACCTCGGAGCCCTTTGAATAATTATTGATATCATGAAAATCGGCCTGGTTTCCTTGAAAGTCGCATTGAATAAAACAGTTAAATTAAGTGGCTAATCCCGCCTCTATTTCGTCACACAAAGTCGTCATGGTTACCTTGTATTTCGAAAATTGTTGTTGAAATATGCCACACATATTAGAATGGACTGCTATTAGTAGCATCCATACTTAAATTCACTATTTTTTATTTTTATTTGGGCCCATATGACAATCAAACTACCAACCAGGCATTTCATCTATGACTTATATCACCAAAACACGGCCTCTTCTGGTCTTTTCTAGACATGGTTATCACATTTATTCACCAATTATATGCTTTCTAATCAAAACTATTACACTTAGATTGTTACAGCGACAGTAAAACTCAATAAAATATAGATATCAAGCTGCAGATTTTTTATCAAGCAGCTGGAATATGTCAAGAAAGGACCAGAACATGCAAACCCCTTGTGTCTACTGATGGTCTCACCACCCCAAATGCCAGTCCCATTGAAACACATGTAAACTGCCTCAATTCCGCAGGCCGATTTCACCATTTTTCACCCTATTAGATATTTAGTGTGACATATCAAGATAAAGCTTGAGATGTCCTTGTTCGAAAACAGGCCCGCTATGGGTATGGTTACCAGACAGATTTTGAGCTACGCCCCCTAGAGTGTAAAAAAGTCAATACTGTTAAAATTGGGCTATAATCCGTGCTCTCTTTCACAGAACAGACACACATCATTTTAACCCACTGTATCCCTGCGAGGTTATCATGAAACAGTTATATATGATATCCTTGACAAAGAAGATAACGTGGGCTTATTAAATATTCACAAAATTATTACTTCTTTGTATTTTATTTTGTTTCAATAGAGGTTGGAACAGCCGCATTGAAAATATTTTGTGTGATGATTCCATCATTAGTAGACACCTCCCTGGATTTCGGCTTATTTAGGGTGGTGAGACCATATGTAGAGATATAATTTTCTTTGATTATTTTATTTCGGCCTGGTATGATGCTTGAAGGTGTTCTGAACAATATAGTTTTTGAATTAGGCAAATATATTGAAAACTGTTGACCTCGGAGCCCTTTGAATAATTATTGATATCATGAAAATCGGCCTGGTTTCCTTGAAAGTCGCATTGAATAAAACAGTTAAATGAAGTGGCTATTCCCGCCTCTATTTCGTCACACAAAGTCGTCATGGTTACCTTGTATTTCGAAAATTGTTGTTGAAATATGCCACACATATTAGAATGGACTGCTATTAGTAGCATCCATACTTAAATTCACTATTTTTTATTTTTATTTGGGCCCATATGACAATCAAACTACCAACCAGGCATTTCATCTATGACTTATATCACCAAAACACGGCCTCTTCTGGTCTTTTCTAGACATGGTTATCACATTTATTCACCAATTATATGCTTTCTAATCAAAACTATTACACTTAGATTGTTACAGCGACAGTAAAACTCAATAAAATATAGATATCAAGCTGCAGATTTTTTATCAAGCAGCTGGAATATGTCAAGAAAGGACCAGAACATGCAAACCCCTTGTGTCTACTGATATGTAGAGATATAATTTTCTTTGATTATTTTATTTCGGCCTGGTATGATGCTTGAAGGTGTTCTGAACAATATAGTTTTTGAATTAGGCAAATATATTGAAAACTGTTGACCTCGGAGCCCTTTGAATAATTATTGATATCATGAAAATCGGCCTGGTTTCCTTGAAAGTCGCATTGAATAAAACAGTTAAATGAAGTGGCTAATCCCGCCTCTATTTCGTCACACAAAGTCGTCATGGTTACCTTGTATTTTGAAAATTGTTGTTGAAATATGCCACACATATTAGAATGGACTGCTATTAGTAGCATCCATACTTAAATTCACTATTTTTTATTTTTATTTGGGCCCATATGACAATCAAACTACCAACCAGGCATTTCATCTATGACTTATATCACCAAAACACGGCCTCTTCTGGTCTTTTCTAGACATGGTTATCACATTTATTCACCAATTATATGCTTTCTAATCAAAACTATTACACTTAGATTGTTACAGCGACAGTAAAACTCAATAAAATATAGATATCAAGCTGCAGATTTTTTATCAAGCAGCTGGAATATGTCAAGAAAGGACCAGAACATGCAAACCCCTTGTGTCTACTGATGGTCTCACCACCCCAAATGCCAGTCCCATTGAAACACATGTAAACTGCCTCAATTCCGCAGGCCGATTTCACCATTTTTCACCCTATTAGATATTTAGTGTGACATATCAAGATAAAGCTTGAGATGTCCTTGTTCGAAAACAGGCCCGCTATGGGTATGGTTACCAGACAGATTTTGAGCTACGCCCCCTAGAGTGTAAAAAAGTCAATACTGTTAAAATTGGGCTATAATCCGTGCTCTCTTTCACAGAACAGACACACATCATTTTAACCCACTGTATCCCTGCGAGGTTATCGTGAAACAGTTATATATGATATCCTTGACAAAGAAGATAACGTGGGCTTATTAAATATTCACAAAATTATTACTTCTTTGTATTTTATTTTGTTTCAATAGAGGTTGGAACAGCCGCATTGAAAATATTTTGTGTGATGATTCCATCATTAGTAGACACCTCCCTGGATTTCGGCTTATTTAGGGTGGTGAGACCATATGTAGAGATATAATTTTCTTTGATTATTTTATTTCGGCCTGGTATGATGCTTGAAGGTGTTCTGAACAATATAGTTTTTGAATTAGGCAAATATATTGAAAACTGTTGACCTCGGAGCCCTTTGAATAATTATTGATATCATGAAAATCGGCCTGGTTTCCTTGAAAGTCGCATTGAATAAAACAGTTAAATGAAGTGGCTATTCCCGCCTCTATTTCGTCACACAAAGTCGTCATGGTTACCTTGTATTTCGAAAATTGTTGTTGAAATATGCCACACATATTAGAATGGACTGCTATTAGTAGCATCCATACTTAAATTCACTATTTTTTATTTTTATTTGGGCCCATATGACAATCAAACTACCAACCAGGCATTTCATCTATGACTTATATCACCAAAACACGGCCTCTTCTGGTCTTTTCTAGACATGGTTATCACATTTATTCACCAATTATATGCTTTCTAATCAAAACTATTACACTTAGATTGTTACAGCGACAGTAAAACTCAATAAAATATAGATATCAAGCTGCAGATTTTTTATCAAGCAGCTGGAATATGTCAAGAAAGGACCAGAACATGCAAACCCCTTGTGTCTACTGATATGTAGAGATATAATTTTCTTTGATTATTTTATTTCGGCCTGGTATGATGCTTGAAGGTGTTCTGAACAATATAGTTTTTGAATTAGGCAAATATATTGAAAACTGTTGACCTCGGAGCCCTTTGAATAATTATTGATATCATGAAAATCGGCCTGGTTTCCTTGAAAGTCGCATTGAATAAAACAGTTAAATGAAGTGGCTATTCCCGCCTCTATTTCGTCACACAAAGTCGTCATGGTTACCTTGTATTTCGAAAATTGTTGTTGAAATATGCCACACATATTAGAATGGACTGCTATTAGTAGCATCCATACTTAAATTCACTATTTTTTATTTTTATTTGGGCCCATATGACAATCAAACTACCAACCAGGCATTTCATCTATGACTTATATCACCAAAACACGGCCTCTTCTGGTCTTTTCTAGACATGGTTATCACATTTATTCACCAATTATATGCTTTCTAATCAAAACTATTACACTTAGATTGTTACAGCGACAGTAAAACTCAATAAAATATAGATATCAAGCTGCAGATTTTTTATCAAGCAGCTGGAATATGTCAAGAAAGGACCAGAACATGCAAACCCCTTGTGTCTACTGATGTAGAGATATAATTTTCTTTGATTATTTTATTTCGGCCTGGTGTGATGCTTGAAGGTGTTCTGAACAATATAGTTTTTGAATTAGGCAAATATATTGAAAACTGTTGACCTCGGAGCCCTTTGAATAATTATTGATATCATGAAAATCGGCCTGGTTTCCTTAAAAGTCGCATTGAATAAAACAGTTAAATGAAGTGGCTATTCCCGCCTCTATTTCGTCACACAAAGTCGTCATGGTTACCTTGTATTTCGAAAATTGTTGTTGAAATATGCCACACATATTAGAATGGACTACTATTAGTAGCATCCATACTTAAATTCACTATTTTTTATTTTTATTTGGGCCCATATGACAATCAAACTACCAACCAGGCATTTCATCTATGACTTATATCACCAAAACACGGCCTCTTCTGGTCTTTTCTAGACATGGTTATCACATTTATTCACCAATTATATGCTTTCTAATCAAAACTATTACACTTAGATTGTTACAGCGACAGTAAAACTCAATAAAATATAGATATCAAGCTGCAGATTTTTTATCAAGCAGCTGGAATATGTCAAGAAAGGACCAGAACATGCAAACCCCTTGTGTCTACTGATGGTCTCACCACCCCAAATGCCAGTCCCATTGAAACACATGTAAACTGCCTCAATTCCGCAGGCCGATTTCACCATTTTTCACCCTATTAGATATTTAGTGTGACATATCAAGATAAAGCTTGAGATGTCCTTGTTCGAAAACAGGCCCGCTATGGGTATGGTTACCAGACAGATTTTGAGCTACGCCCCCTAGAGTGTAAAAAAGTCAATACTGTTAAAATTGGGCTATAATCCGTGCTCTCTTTCACAGAACAGACACACATCATTTTAACCCACTGTATCCCTGCGAGGTTATCATGAAACAGTTATATATGATATCCTTGACAAAGAAGATAACGTGGGCTTATTAAATATTCACAAAATCATTACTTCTTTGTATTTTATTTTGTTTCAATAGAGGTTGGAACAGCCGCATTGAAAATATTTTGTGTGATGATTCCATCATTAGTAGACACCTCCCTGGATTTCGGCTTATTTAGGGTGGTGAGACCATATGTAGAGATATAATTTTCTTTGATTATTTTATTTCGGCCTGGTATGATGCTTGAAGGTGTTCTGAACAATATAGTTTTTGAATTAGGCAAATATATTGAAAACTGTTGACCTCAGAGCCCTTTGAATAATTATTGATATCATGAAAATCGGCCTGGTTTCCTTGAAAGTCGCATTGAATAAAACAGTTAAATGAAGTGGCTATTCCCGCCTCTATTTTGTCACACAAAGTCGTCATGGTTACCTTGTATTTCGAAAATTGTTGTTGAAATATGCCACACATATTAGAATGGACTGCTATTAGTAGCATCCATACTTAAATTCACTATTTTTTATTTTTATTTGGGCCCATATGACAATCAAACTACCAACCAGGCATTTCATCTATGACTTATATCACCAAAACACGGCCTCTTCTGGTCTTTTCTAGACATGGTTATCACATTTATTCACCAATTATATGCTTTCTAATCAAAACTATTACACTTAGATTGTTACAGCGACAGTAAAACTCAATAAAATATAGATATCAAGCTGCAGATTTTTTATCAAGCAGCTGGAATATGTCAAGAAAGGACCAGAACATGCAAACCCCTTGTGTCTACTGATGGTCTCACCACCCCAAATGCCAGTCCCATTGAAACACATGTAAACTGCCTCAATTCCGCAGGCCGATTTCACCATTTTTCACCCTATTAGATATTTAGTGTGACATATCAAGATAAAGCTTGAGATGTCCTTGTTCGAAAACAGGCCCGCTATGGGTATGGTTACCAGACAGATTTTGAGCTACGCCCCCTAGAGTGTAAAAAAGTCAATACTGTTAAAATTGGGCTATAATCCGTGCTCTCTTTCACAGAACAGACACACATCATTTTAACCCACTGTATCCCTGCGAGGTTATCATGAAACAGTTATATATGATATCCTTGACAAAGAAGATAACGTGGGCTTATTAAATATTCACAAAATTATTACTTCTTTGTATTTTATTTTGTTTCAATAGAGGTTGGAACAGCCGCATTGAAAATATTTTGTGTGATGATTCCATCATTAGTAGACACCTCCCTGGATTTCGGCTTATTTAGGGTGGTGAGACCATAAGCCTACGCAGCGTCACTCTGGTGTCGTGAGTTCCGTATTCCCTGACTCAACTAATTTAACTGCTACTGTTAATATCACACACATTGTACCAATTCAAATTTGTATTATTTACAAATAAAAATGAATATCACTTCTAAACTCCGATACTAGTCCAGTAAATAACGTTATGCTATGATCGCTATCCCATGTATGCCTGTGTTTCATCTAGGATGCAAAAGGGGCATGGCGCCACTTAGGGGGCCACCATTAGATTCCAAGGGGGAGGGGGGGCAGGAGTATTTTTGAAATAAATAATTTCGGGCGGACTCTGCGTGAAATAAATAATTTACTTCAAGAACTGTTCCATATAAACATGTAACAAAATGTGAAATTTTCAGCGCGCCGCCGAGCCCGGTTGAAATAAATAATTTGCCCGCGACAAATACTCCTGCCTCCCCCCCCCCCTCTGGGAATCTAATGGTGGCCCCCTTATCATTAGGGGCACCTGATCATGCCTTCCAGGCACCCAGTTAGGCGTCTCCAACACCCACCCTTCCCAATTAAGGGTATAACAGAATCAGTTAAGTATGTAAACATCGCCAGTTAATATGAAATGGGCACTGCCTAAGAAGCCCACGGCCTAACCAGTATTAAACTTATAGGCATGGGTAAAATTCAATTAAATCTGAACGAATTGAGTCTAGGCAAAGGCCCTATAACATGCTTTGCATGTGTAAATGTTTTTTATAGGCCTACTAGGGCGTAGGCTAGTCTAGTAGGCTAGTCTAGTATTAATAATGACGATATATATTGACAACGATGTTAAAATGTCATTATTGCTGTACATCTGATGCAAACAAAAATTAAATCAGACCATTTAATTGTGCTGGGTGGTGATTTTATTAAACCTACTATATCTGTATTGACTTGAGACAATGGGGTGGTGAATCCGAAAGCAGCAAACACATCATTATGCGAGCTGCTTTTGTCAAGCAATGATAAACAAATTCACTAATCCATCCTAAATCAATGCCTGGACAAATTTATACCAACCAAAAGTAGATCTACTTCCCCTCAGGAAAGTCTACCTTGGCTCACTCCTCGCATCTATTCTAATACTTGAGGGCTTAATTGGTGGAAATTCATCCGGACCAGACAAGACCCCGAATATGATTCTGAAGAATGCCGCAAATGCATTTTTTTTTAAATTATTGTTGATGCATCTCTACAGACTGGCACATTACCAGATGACTGGGGGAGAGGCTAATATTGTCCCACTATTAAAATAAAGGGGGATCGGTACTCCCCAGCAAACTACAGGACGATATCCCTCAGATATTTGTGCCAAATTAGTCTAACACAGCATTTGTAAACCAATTGATTCCCATTTTTTTTAAACTAAATTTTAACACCTGTACACCTGGTTATCGATCAAAATACTCATGCGAAAGCCAGTTTTTTATTACAC
This sequence comes from Flabesymbios commensalis, assembly GCA_964017125.1. Classification (NCBI taxonomy): domain Eukaryota; kingdom Metazoa; phylum Annelida; class Polychaeta; order Terebellida; family Flabelligeridae; genus Flabesymbios; species Flabesymbios commensalis. The sequence continues at coordinate 3,339,966 of OZ024907.1, read as the reverse complement.
TGATGAATTTATTCAAAATTTTGAAAGCAATGTACACAACCATATGTTGTGGTCTTATATTAGAACATTTTAGTCACGTCTCAATAAAATATGTGATTCCGTATGTAGGCATTTACCCAACGAAATGAAATGAATTGGAGCTTAATGCCACCTTTGTGCATAATTATTTAGGCTAAACTTTACGCTTGCCGGGCTAATAATTCATATAATAATTCATCTTTTATGATGGCGAACCATGGGCGGGGCATCATGGACACTAAATAATTGTATTTCTGAATTATTTTATCACCAAAATTTAGATTTACACTAGAACTATGTCACATTACAATTGCATGCATGTTCTATAGTAAAAGTCACTTTAAATTTGTCATTTTTGCGATGTATGTTTTTCGCCGATTGCTCACGCAATTTTCCTCCGATTGTCAGGAAATTTGACAAGCGTTAGTTTCTAGTCTTACGGCGACTTTCCTGAAAATTTCGAGAAAAAATATTATGTAGTTTAAAAGTTAGACTATGTAGTTTTTGCGAATTATGACGCTCCTCTATAAACCCATTGATCTCCAAGACCTTTTGTGACGAAATTCCACTACATGTCAAATGGTCTAACTTTTGCAAAACTCATTCAAATTCGCCGGAATACTTGCAAAGAGTGCTTGCAAAATTTCATGTAAATTGATCGAAAATTGACTGAGAAATCATCGGCAAAAAACACCCAACGCTGGTGGAAGTTGACTGCAACTATATCTTACTAAAAGGGTTCGAAACTGACCAGAAAACATTGCTCATTGTATCCCAGCCCATCGTTCACAGTAGGGCCTACCCACCCTCTCTCCTCTAGTATGGAGCACAATGGACATTTTGTGGAAAAAAAATCCACCAAGATTTTATCGTGGTCACAGATTGTAACCGTTGGTCAAAAATTCATTTAAATCTGTGCGAAATATAGGCCCTATTCGAAGAAAAAGCAAAAATTAGCCTACAAGCTTACACCATGTTAAAAAAACTATGCCCTATATAGAATAAACATAGGCCTAGGGGGCTATATATATGGGCCATTTAAAAAAAAAAATGAGCAATGACGGTCAAGACATTTTGAGAAAAAATAATTCTGATTTTGCTAATTTGAATGTTATGTATGCCTATAGGATACTATGACAAGCATCAGTGGGCAATAGCCAAGCAGCATGTTATATATATTAGCACTTTTAGAGACCATAATATAAATATTTTTGTTTCTACCGGTATGGCTTAAATAGTAGGCAATTTTATAACGGTAGAGACAGAACATTAAATGGTAAAGACATTTTTGTAACGTTAAAGATGTTCCTCTAACTGTGAAGAAATATTTTGTTAAATACATATTTGTGATAAGCTTTTTATAGCAGGCCTAATTTTCTGTATACTTGTTTGCAGACTCACACACATTATGACTAAAGGGACATTGAATTAACACACAATTTATCTTTTCCGTTTTATGTCGGTCTTTACCATTATAGTGGTAAAGTCAAATCATTATAACGGTAAAGGCACACTATTTTGCATAAAATACCCAATATATGTGCATATTGTTGACTTCAAAACGTTGTTTTCTCCATGATCTGAGCTAATTAATTTTGCAACCGAGGTTTTTAGACACACATTAAAGACATCCTGTTGTTGTGACCTTTTATTTGTGACATCTTATTTTGCACTTATTTTGAATTTATATTTGTCCATCAATCAAACATTGTGTTTTAAGAAAAAAAATGTCTAGGATCCAGGAATTTATGTGCTAGAGCCATCTGGTGAACAGTTGCAGAAATAATAGGCCTTATAGGCTCTTGTTATCAGTAAAGACATTTGCATTTCAAAACTCGGACCAAGGGTTAATATTGTAAAACTGGTGATTCAGTCAACTTTTTATACATATTTGATTGTATTATTAAGAAAAGACATTTTAGAAAAAGGGCCACCTGTCACGAATTGAAATAATATATAATTATATGACATTAACAAGTTTTCAAAAAATCGCAAAAACCATTTGGGACACACCACGGTGAAGACAAATCAAGCATATTTTTCGATTAAAAACCTGTATTTCGAAGATAAATGTTTGTTAAACAATTCTGAGTCCTCAATACATGTCTTTATCTGATTAAAAGATAACAATTATGAAATAATGCGAACTTTTTGAAAAAATGTTGAAATCATGTCTTTACGTTTTTTTCTAAATAGACATAGACTCATATAGTCATGAAAAAAATATAGAATAACCTTCCTTTGTGTCTATAGTAAAGGCCTAGACCATGTAAATTCAATCAGGCTTACTAGACTAAGCCTATAGACCTAGTTTGTACCACAAAGTCAAAGACTGTGGATGATGGTCCAAAATGAAAGTTAGCTTTTAGTTGAAAATTATACTCGGCCAATTCACATGTAATTTTCACGAAATTCTGTAACCATTAATCCGGCAGTATTATCGTAATTTGGCATCAACCCTGAAAATTTGGTAAAATTCTAGTGGGCATAGCTTAGGCCTACCGGTAGGTTACTTTAAAAGTTAAACCATTTGACATACATGTAGGCTTAGATCTGGACTATAACTCTATAGGCCTAACACAATTCTGAGATAAACCCGAATATAGATAACCTCTAGGGGGGTCTAGTCAGGATCTGTTGTGCTTTGGTAAGTAGGCTTAGGCATTTACCAGCTGGGTTGCCACAAAAGCAAAATGTTTTGGTCTCCTGTCAATAATGTTGTAAAAAAATGGAAGCCATTTATTTTTATAGTATTTTATAATATTTTTTTACTTGGGGCAAGTTGGGCCATGGCAAGTCTAAGCTATGTTCAACTTGCCTCAATTGCAACATTTGCAAAAATAAATCTGTCCTGCATTTTAGGATGATGGGCTAATTAGGCCTACCTAGGCCCCTATAACCTATTGGTCAAAACATAGATTATAGGACTATTGCTGTATATATGTCAAAACTGGTCTCAAGTTAAATTATACCTTGAAGTAGACCTATTAAAAAATGATGAGCATATGAAATGCATATCAAAAATATTTTTTAAACTTGGCCTATAGTATAGCCTAGTCTACATTAAACAAATATGTTTTCTGTAGCTCATTTAGGGACGCACCATTTGATTTCTGGGGGGGGGCCTAGATTATTTTTGAAAAAAAATGTTTGTTTTCAAATTTCTGTAAAAAAAAAATATATGCTGAAAACTTGTACATAAAAAAATAATATGTTGAAAGAATGTGCCAAAAAAATTGTTGATATTTTTTGAAGAGGCTCATCAAAATAAACGACTTGCAAGGAACAATTGGAGCGCAAAATATTTCTAGGAAAATTCTCAAGATCACTACAAGGTATTACTTAACAGTAAAATTGGACGCGGCTTTACTGATGTATTTTAAAGTCTATTAAAGAATGTGATATTTTTCTATTTTTTCGCGAATGTTTAGAGCGGGTTCGGGTATTTCCGAACACCTAAGCCTCTGCACTTGATGTCTTGTGTCCCCATTTGTCTATCAGCTCCCCACGTGACATCAGTTGATGAATGAAACTATGATTGATGACGTAATTAACCACGTGCACGGCCATTCATGAATCTGAAAGTTGTACAGGAAGTTGTAGTACCCAAGGTAACGGCGGGTATACTCGAAATAGAGGGGGTAATGTCGAACACCAAGTAGGATATAATCGAACACCCACCCATTTTTTAATCTAAAGAGAAAATAACCAGTTTAGAAGCAGGAACATGCGCAGTATACTCAAATATGATACAAATAGAATCAATGCCAAATGGAATTCGTCCACAAAAAAAAATATAAAACAAAAAAATATTAGGAAATGCCACTGTTCGAGATTACCCGAATCTGTTGAAATCTGAGATTTTTTTCATAGTTTCCCTCATATTACTTTTCAAACCCACATAGTAACGTCACAACCGTTTGCAGGCCTACAAATCGCTCCATTGCGGTACTTCCTTTCGCAATGCCGCATTCGCTGTGAAACGGCCCTATAGGCCCAGTGTTCGTAATCAGACGAAACCAAATTAATTTATGGGTCTATTTCCAAACACGTTCCAAATGATAAGGCTATCATGACCATTGCCTGGCGAGCCCGGCCAATTTCATTTATGGCCGGGTATTGGCCAAGGTTCTTAGTCACGTGACCATCATGCCTTTGCTATTGAGGCCAGTGAATAATTTCCTGGGTCAAGTCATAGGAAATGCGTCAAAGAGGAAATACAATACTGTGAACAACTCTTCATCCGGGGAAGTGACCGTTCAAAAATGTCTGAAATCGGGGATTACCCTATTTTCATCTAAAAATAGCAACAAGTCACAAACATTCGCCACTGGGGCATACCAGAGGCTACATGAAGCTCGGCCACGCCGCGTAGTGTGGCTCTGGGAACCAGAGTATCATGACCAAAAAATGTTTTTTTAATGTTTTTATATCTAGGAGGTGCATTGCAAGGTACATTTTCCCATATAAATAATAATTCCAGGATTGATAATACATATCATAAATAGACCATTACCTTCCGTGTAATTACCTTAATTTTTAAAGACTTGTCTACTTTACGACATTTTGAAAGTGACTTTTTAAAATAGCAAAATTTATGGATATGAAATTGGTCCATAATAACGGTGCGTGACAGAACAGTCACGCAAAACGGGCAGCTCTGCCTGACACAATTTATTCATGTCTAGCCAGCAACGGGATGAAATATATTAGCAATGTTCGGAAATACCCCCCGTTCGGAAATACCCGAACCCACTCTACCACATAGTATTCAAGTCGTAGTTGTTTGCGTCTAGTTTGAAGACAACAGATCGCCAAATGATGCTTACAGATTATGCTGCTTCTAGAATAAAAGGTGAGTCAAAATAAATATTTATTAAATAGACCTATTTGGTTATCAAAGCTTCACAGAAGGTATACCGTATTTAAGGTCATCAGTATGAGGAGGCCTACCACTTACACTGGTATCCGATACTAGGTTTCAGGAGAGTATTAAATTTCAAACACTAGTATAAACGGCATGTTGCACATTAAAAAAAAATCACCATGACTACTAGATCCTTGTATATCACCAACAATTCTCAGGGCTGAAGAAGCAGGTCAGGCCGGTGTGTCCCCTTGAATACAGCCGCAGTTACTGTATGTATGGCAGAGACTGACCTTCATCAAGGTCAGTGCATGACATTTGTCAACATACTTAATTAAATATGAACTGTCACAAAAAAATGTTTGTTTTTTTCCAGGGACAAAAAAAATGTTTGTTTCAAGGTCGGTGCTAAAAAAAAAAATTGTGTGCTAATTTTTCAGAAAAAAAAAACATAACTGAAAGTAATAATCTAGGCCCCCCCCCCCCCCAGAAATCAAATGGTGCGTCCCTTAGCCTAGTTATCTTTGAAAGAGGTTTTTTTCCGAATTGTCTATAGTAAGCTAAGTAAATAGACTAATGACAATAAAAATCCCACTGTGTAGGCTAGTTTAGGCCTGAACAGATAAATTGGCTAGTCAGAAATAGTGGCAGCTGGCCTCCTGCCCAACTTCCTCGATCTCCCCTAGGGTGGTTGCGGTAGTTTTCGCGCACTTAAGACAAAAGCAGTCTACACAGTCAAGTAAATTGTCCCTGTCGACAATTGATGCCCATATAGGCTTGGATATGGGTTGCGCAAGTGGGCGATAATAAAGTTATAAGCAGATGTAAGAAAAAACGGGTAGCATTCGTTATTTGAAGTCATGTCTATTCTGAAGGTATTTTCGCGCACTCGCGGGTATTTTCGCGCACCCAATTCTTTGTCAATTAACATGTCTCCAATAACACTAGCAATATTATGTAAAGTAATATTTTCACGAAAACACGTTTAAAAATGTTTGTTTTTTTGTCATATATAACATGTTTTTGTTCATTTTAGGAACACTGCAAAGTCTAGAAACACCCTTTGATAAGAACACAGAAACGTGTGATGTCATCAGCTGTACACAGAAAATAGACTAATTGTATTTGTCAGATGTTGTCAGAAAATAAATTGTCAAACACAGTATCTTACTAGTCTGCGATGAACTTATTATGCTTTATTTTTTTAAACTTTGACATATGGATAAAATTGCTGATATATAGCCATACATATCTATATAATGTTGGGTTTAAATTTAGTTAGACTTTGCTGTTTCAGCTTAGAGTACGAAACGAATTGCACAAACAGACCTGAACTTTAATCATAGCCTTTCTAGAACTTTAATTTGGGTGCATGTTTTCATTTTTGGTAACATTCTAGTAATGTATTTTTCAGCTACCGTACCCAACCCGTTTCGACATGGCCCCTATATGAAAAGTAGGTATACCCCAGTGCTACGTAGCCTAGATAAGGTGAATATTGCAAATATTACAAATAATTCTTCAGATCGGTAATTATGAGAAGGATTAGGTTAAATCTTTAATTTGTCTTCTTAGTAATTGTGTATCATAACATTCATAAGCAAAAGGAACCCATTGGCAGAAAAGATTTCACTTGATTTTTTTGGTCCTGAAAAAATTAACAGATGATTGACACAATTCACATAACGATAATTTAAGCCTATCCCAGTGGGCACACGACGTCCTTTCAACGTGGACATGAGGTTGAACTTTCGTTAAAATGTTGGTAAACCTCAATACAACATCGCATCGACGTCGTATTTCCGACGTCGTTTTTTTACGTCGTATCGACGTCATGCTTGTAACGATTTTGAAATCAGGTTGAAAAAAAGTTTAAATCATGTTGAAATTATTACGTTGAAATTATGACGTTGAAACAATTTTCATATGGAACCTTTTTTCAACGTCGTTACAACGTCATTTTGTCATTTTTCAACGTTGAAGCAACGTCGTTGTGCCTGCTGGGATGCCTCTATTTTGAATAACCGGTATTATTTATACTTTATATCTGTTAATATTATAATAGCGCTACCTATCATCAAAATCGATAATTGATGAATTCTAGACCTTGCAAAAAATCCCCCAAAGCACCAAAAGTCGAGACAATCTGAACATGCAAACATTACCAGATCTACAGTATATAATATATTCAAAAGATGAAACAAAAAATTGGCACAAACCTTTAAAGACACCATTGCATTGAACAATGCTTACTGGAGCCATATTCCTTACGACCTGTCTCGTACAAGCACAGAGTCTTAGTACTTGCTCTCAATACAATTTTTTTATTTAAGTATCACACAGTAGTAGTAGTAAATCATTGCTTTTCGGCACAAATGGTCTTTTAAGTGACATTGTAATACGATTAAAACGTTGTGGTCAATTGATGAGACGAATGATACATGTACAGATGATGATGTGAGGGTGGGGTGATAGGGCATGGTCCCGGGTTACTGCTCGAGAGCGCTTCCCTTAGCTCGCCAGATAAGGGGCTCTGGGCATGTCTAGGGGATCTACCCCCAGACGGCCGGAGACTTGGTTTTCTCTAAGCAATTTACTGCTGAAACACCATGGCATTTTGCATAGCCACGCTATCCTCCGGTCGGATAGTCCCCAGAGTAACAATAGGAAGGGTAACTCCATTCATCCCCCATGAGAGACCTAATGTCAAACACTCTTTTGCCGGTTATCTGAGGCTACCACGGCCTACACCAGCACCTGCACAGATGACTTATAGATCTATGCAATGTATCTATCATGCAAATTGGTATGGTCTGTTGAATTCCAAATTTGTCATGCTAAAAAAAGTGGAGTATGTAGAACCAACAAGTGTGTATTATACATGTATATCAATCTTTATTTTCCATGGTTTCACAAACACGCATGGTTTATTGAGGCAAAATAAATGTCCAGCTCAAAATATAGTCCTGACATCTAAAACTGTACAGAGCTCTGATATCTAATTGTGAAACATTTTGTGACCAATGACACATGTTCAGTGTATTAAGTTCAGTGTAATAACAACAAATCAACGAAACACTACCGAGTCATTTTAGCTCATGCTCATATGAGCAATGTCTAAGTAGTTTACTGTGTGCATTTAGAGCACCAAAAATCTAACTCATCGATATCACTGTCCGAGTCAAAACCAATATCAGTGCATTTCTTGTGATACCACCTCGGACAGTGATCACATCCGATGCACTCATGCATCAGAGTGAATTTAATTTTGCAGGAGCCGCAACATTCTGTGTCAATAGATTTATCAGATTTCTGTTTTTTTATTTCTGTTTTTTTTTCTTCAATTATTGCCCTGTCACGTTTTTTATCCTCTTTTTGCTTTTTCTCATTTTCTTTGTTCTCGAAATACTCCAACATTTCACCGCTTGAAAGGTGTTTTGAGGGCAGATCAGCACGTGTTTTTTTTTGGTTCTCTGAAATCTGGGACTTTCTTCAGGATAAGTTAATATATTTTCAAAGGTGGATGTGAATGGTTGGGGCGGAGGTAGTGACGCGGAGGCAGTATTATTTTCTGGGACAGCAGTGGATGTTGAAGCTTTTGGAATTGAGTTTAAGGGGGCGGTAGGGGTTTTGTTGGTACACCTCTCCTTTAAGTGGCGCCAGACGTTATAGACAGTATCCTGTTTAAGGTCAAAGCCTTCGTCAAATCTTTTATTAAATTTTATGAGGTTTTCTTCATCTAAACTGCTTTCAAAAACGCTCAAAGCAGCATTTTGGGGGGTGACAAATACATTACCAGAGGCTGACTGTCAGCATTATTAGTTTCTTGTTGGATTATGGGTGTGGTCAAGGGTGTGGTGTCAACATCACTTTCCTCAGTAACTATGGTAACATTCCCAATGGGGTTATTTTGCCAAATTCCACTGGGGGCCATTTTCACAGGGGATATGGCGGCAGGGTTAGGTGGGTATATTCTGGCCCGCATGAAACCATTCGAAATGGTAGGCCTACTTGGCTTGCATGCTTGCAGCCAAGCAAGCTTAAATACATTATTGAATAATTGCTTGTTCAAAACCTTACCTGGATTAGCATTTTGCCACTTTCTCACACACTGACGCCACGCCACTTTCAAAGGGTGGTAAAAAGATAAAAAGATCTAAAGGCTGAACAATATGGCTGGCATGAGGGGGAAGACAATATAGAATGATTTTATTTTCCCTACATAATTGAGAAATTTCGATATCAATATGCGATGAATGGCCATCCAGCAGCAAAATGACTGGCCGTTTCGGTGGAATACTTTGTATGAAATGGTTGGCTAACCACCCATAAAATATTTCAGTATTAATCCAGCCATTGTCGCTGGAACCAAAGTAACTCCCCGGAAGACAATCTTCCATAGGGTTATATCTGAACCTTTTGCCAGGGAAGATTGTCATCGGGGGAATGGCAGTCCCAGCGGCATTGGCACACCCCAACACAGTAATCTGTGTTCAATCGTTATTGACCAGATTGTAGGCCAGCAACCCCTATAATTTTCTCTGATTGTGGGCACAGAATGAACCCACTCTCCTCGGCATTCCACACCCTATGCGGATCCTTAATTGTATCACTGCCACCTGGCACTTTCTCTACTTCATGCTGGTATTTTATAAACCACGACTCTATGGCTTCGGGTGTACAGCAGAGTGCCCTCTCTCTGCTCAAGTCCTCCCCAGTTTTTAACTTCAATTGGTGATGTCTTTTCTTGAAGCTTGCACACCAGTCTTTACCTGGTCTATTATCTTTAAAACAAGTAACCCTACCCACTTTGTCAAGAGTTTTTTTTACGATCTCGACTAGCTCACGTCTACATCGCCCATATCCTATCTCCGACATTTTCTGGAGCCAGACACACAAGTCTGTCTCTTCTTGTGAGCTTAAGACTGTAGATGGCCCACTCCTGCATTGATCAGGTACTCTCTCGTGTATTTTGTCCCTAAGGGTCGACTCTGGGATGCCAAAATTTCTGCCAGCCCGGCGAATTGACAAATTTTCTTCTCGAATGGAGCGTAGGGCTTTCTCCATATCATCTGGATTCCATCTCCGATACTTTCTGTAGAAAAATCAAATCGGAATACTACATATATCGCTCAGGTTTTGTCATGCTTGTAGATTCTAATTTCGAATACAAACAATTTTCATCTCAAATTATTCCAGGGCAACCTTCATAAAAGTTTCTGTAAACTCTGCTTTAAGTTTAGTTTATGCAATTTATTCAGTTTAGTTTATGCAATAGCGAATATGGACACATATATTTAGGTGTGATAAGCTGGACTTAGATTAAATGATTTTAAAATTCACAGAATGTAATCCAAATATTCTGTGGTTATTTTTTTGTAATGTTGCAAAAATGTACCTACTCTGTTTTCTGCTACTAAATAGACAATACCTGATCTAGTCAGAAAAATTGTTGTGATCAACCACTGTCAACTTATCTTGCAGTATCTTTAGTAGATTAGCACACTGGTTATTAGTGAATTATTGAATAGGCCTACAGAACTTGTACACTTTGCCAATGGCAAATTTAACCCAGACAACATCACTCCAGTGGTCCACCAGTGGCTATGAGCGGCAAAAAAGCCCCTGGTGGACCACCAGTGGCACACCGGCGGCAATCAGAGGGTAGGATTTGCCACTGATGGCCCACCGGTGGTCCACCACCGGCAAACAATGTAGCTAGTGGGCCACCCGCTATCAGCTGGACATCCGTGTGGTGGGCCACCACTGGCAACCGGTGGCATTCGGTGGTGGGCATAATACGATGCTCTCTGGGAAAGAACTATCCATGGAATTTGATGAGCCATCAGAGCCTCTTTCAAATAGAGGAAGCAAGAAGAATTTGCGCAGCCTACTGCATGATGTCATGGATGATATTACTATATGTATTATTTTATACCAGGCCTTTCACAGACAATGCCTATGGGCAGCTTCTCTGTACGATACTATGAAATAATACATTGATGGGCCACCAGCCCCTCACCGAATGTCACCGGTTGCCACCGGACTTCCCAGGGCCGTGGGCTATTACACTATGTACACAGACCATTATCAGATATTGCGTCATAGGTGTGAACGCGCGACATCAGTGGCTGGGGTGTTTTTTATAGTCACAATGGCCTGGGTGTGTTGAATATGTCATAACAACACTTACTCAAAGTCAAAAAGAGGCATTTCACAAGTCTGTCTCTTCTTGTGAGCTCAAGACTGTAGATGGCCCACTCCTGCATTGATCAGGTACTCTCTCGTGTATTTTGTCCCTAAGGGTCGACTCTGGGATGCCAAAATTTCTGCCAGCCCGGCGAATTGACAAATTTTCTTCTCGAATGGAGCGTAGGGCTTTCTCCATATCATCTGGATTCCATCTCCGATACTTTCTGTAGAAAAATCAAATCGGAATACTACATATATCGCTCACGTTTTGTCATGCTTGTAGATTCTAATTTCGAATACAAACAATTTTCATCTCAAATTATTCCAGGGCAACCTTTATAAAAGTTTCTGTAAACTCTGCTTTAAGTTTAGTTTATGCAATTTATTCAGTTTAGTTTATGCAATAGCGAATATGGACACATATATTTAGGTGTGATAAGCTGGACTTAGATTAAATGATTTTAAAATTCACAGAATGTAATACAAATATTCTGTGGTTATTTTTTTGAAATGTTGCAAAAATGTACCTACTCTGTTTTCTGCTACTAAATAGACAATACCTGATCTAGTCAGAAAAATTGTTGTGATCAACCACTGTCAACTTATCTTGCAGTATCTTTAGTAGATTAGCACACTGGTTATTAGTGAATTATTGAATAGGCCTACAAAACTTGTACACTTTGCCAATGGCAAATTTAACCCCAGACCAGTGGCTATGAGCGGCAAAAAAGCCCCTGGTGGACCACCAGTGGCACACCGGCGGCAATCAGAGGGTAGGATTTGCCACTGATGGCCCACCGGTGGTCCACCACCGGCAAACAATGTAGCTAGTGGGCCACCCGCTATCAGCTGGACATCCGTGTGGTGGGCCACCGGTGGCATTCGGTGGTGGGCATAATACGATGCTCTCTGGGAAAGAACTATCCATGGAATTTGATGAGCCATCAGAGCCTCTTTCAAATAGAGGAAGCAAGAAGAATTTGCGCAGCCTACTGCATGATGTCATGGATGATATTACTATATGTATTATTTTATACCAGGCCTTTCACAGACAATGCCTATGGGCAGCTTCTCTGTACGATACTATGAAATAAAACATTGATGGGCCACCAGCCCCTCACCGAATGTCACCGGTTGCCACCGGACTTCCCAGGGCCGTGGGCTATTACCACTATGTACACAGACCATTATCAGATATTGCGTCATAGGTGTGAATGCGCGACATCAGTGGCTGGGGTGTTTTTTATAGTCACAATGGCCTGGGTGTGTTGAATATGTCATAACAACACTTACTCAAAGTCAAAAAGAGGCATTTCACAAGTCTGTCTCTTCTTGTGAGCTTAAGACTGTAGATGGCCCACTCCTGCATTGATCAGGTACTCTCTCGTGTATTTTGTCCCTAAGGGTCGACTCTGGGATGCCAAAATTTCTGCCAGCCCGGCGAATTGACAAATTTTCTTCTCGAATGGAGCGTAGGGCTTTCTCCATATCATCTGGATTCCATCTCCGATACTTTCTGTAGAAAAATCAAATCGGAATACTACATATATCGCTCAGGTTTTGTCATGCTTGTAGATTCTAATTTCGAATACAAACAATTTTCATCTCAAATTATTCCAGGGCAACCTTTATAAAAGTTTCTGTAAACTCTGCTTTAAGTTTAGTTTATGCAATTTATTAAGTTTAGTTTATGCAATAGCGAATATGGACACATATATTTAGGTGTGATAAGCTGGACTTAGATTAAATGATTTTAAAATTCACAGAATGTAATACAAATATTCTGTGGTTATTTTTTTTGAAATGTTGCAAAAATGTACCTACTCTGTTTTCTGCTACTAAATACACAATACCTGATCTAGTCAGAAAAATAGTTGTGATCAACCACTGTCAACTTATCTTGCAGTATCTTTAGTAGATTAGCACACTGGTTATTAGTGAATTATTGAATAGGCCTACAAAACTTGTACACTTTGCCAATGGCAAATTTAACCCAGACAACATCACTCCAGTGGTCCACCAGTGGCTATGAGCGGCAAAAAAACCCTGGTGGACCACCAGTGGCACACCGGCGGCAATCAGAGGGTAGGATTTGCCACTGATGGCCCACCGGTGGTCCACCACCGGCAAACAATGTAGCTAGGGGGCCACCCGCTATCAGCTGGACATCCGTGTGGTGGGCCACCACCGGCAACCGGTGGCATTCGGTGGTGGGCATAATACGATGCTCTCTGGGAAAAAACTATCCATGGAATTTGATGAGCCATCAGAGCCTCTTTCAAATAGAGGAAGCAAGAAGAATTTGCGCAGCCTACTGCATGATGTCATGGATGCTATTACTATATGTATTATTTTATACCAGGCCTTTCACAGACAATGCCTATGGGCAGCTTCTCTGTACGATACTATGAAATAATACATTGATTCCTATACATGCACATAGAAAAGTACCAGCGTAGGCCTATATGAGATCACCCAAACAGCAACGTAATGATGGGCCACTAGCCCCTCACCTAATGTCACCGGTTGCCACCGGACTTCCCAGGGCCGTGGGCTATTACCACTATGTACACAGACCATTATCAGATATTGCGTCATAGGTGTGAACGCGCGACATCAGTAGCTGGGGTGTTTTTTATAGTCACAATGGCCTGGGTGTGTTGAATATGTCATAACAACACTTACTCAAAGTCAAAAAGAGGCATTTCACTGTCTGAATATTAGAAGGGCAACATGGCGCATATGAAGGGCAACATGACACTCATGAAGGTCAACATGGCGCTCATGAAGGGCAACATGGCTCTCACAGTGTGCCAATACCGTATACATCCCGTGTATCTGACGTCATAAGGGCGGCCAGTCGTATCCACCTATCACTAGATCAAATCAGGCCATTTCGTATAACACGATCGGCTTATAACACGAATTCCTGTTGGACCACATCAATCGTGTTATAACGAATAACTACTGTATCTACATAAGTTTTCAATGTTGTTTCAGATTCCTAGCAACTGGAGAATCATATACATCGCTGGCTACCTACCCAGTACAGCGTTTGTGTAACCACGGTCAGCCAGTTAGTACCGGAGGTGTGCAGTGCTATGTGGGAAACCGTGCGAGG